>VWZD01010006.1:618-15474 GCA_013396695.1 Sakesphorus luctuosus | reverse complement strand
TTATGCAAGAATTCAAAAAAGTGGGGAAAAATCTCAATCAGAGAGTCATTTTTAATAACTGTTTAATTTTTGATGTTGTCTGTATTTTGTGGCTGTTGATATACGAAACAAGATAAACCATTACTGGAGTATCCAGATAAAATAGAGACTGTGTGAGTTGAACAAAAGGTCAGTTTCCATAACATAACCTGTATTTTCCCTATTATATTAGTAGATATATAAATACTGGAACAGGTGGGAGGGGAAGAGGTAAAGGCCATGGCATGAAGCTGTACATGTGAGCAATTGTTACTTAAAGGAGGAAGCATGGGATTCTCCATCTTCACTTAGGATTCTTACCAAGCGAAGATTTTTACTGAACATATTATGCCATATTTTCTGCTTCCAGCACCAATAAATCTGAATTTTCTCTCCTAGGTTGTTCTCAGCTTAGGCCAGTCTAAAGTCTGTATGTAAATTCAGTCACCTCTAATAAATGAATCAGTTTTTGAAATCCAAGGGTTGAGCAAGAATACTCTTAATGTACTTCCTGATGTGAAGCAATTGAGCTTATTTTACCCTATCATATGTCATTGTAAATCCAATATGAGGCACTTAAATTATAAAAATTATTCCACTGTAAAAATGGTGACATTAATTTGTTACTTTATGCAATGTCTGTAATCAGGTTCTCCAGAGACAGTAAAAACATAACAGGACTACTGCTTGTTTTGGGTCAGGCACCCATTAAGTCGCACCCATTAAGTCACACCCATGTTGAAAGTCCTCTCTGGGAACTACAGTTCTAGTTCAAGTCATTGTATTGAGACTTACTAATAATCTTTGATAATAGGGAAAGCTCAGTCTTTCCCTTTGTGAGCACAGGTTTGCTTAGCTATACAACTGAATCATCTTTCTATTTTTTAGTTAATCCATTAAGTTAGGAGCTGTTGCTTTGGGGTTTTGGCTCGTGTTGGTTTGGGCTTTGTTTTGCTTTGTGGGTTCTTTTAAAAAATCAAACTGTGCTTCCTACACTACTCCAGTTATTAGATAACATATGAATCATGTGTAGCATACTAGATCTGTTGTTTTCCCCTGGTGGACATGTTTTTATTATGAAAAAAAAAATATTCCTAAGTTACAGCTGACTGTTTCATAAATGCAACTTTTATAAACCTTTATCCTTTGGCATTTCCTGAGCTGATGTGTCAGTGTTCTGAGGATTCACATCTGGCTTTGTTGGTCACGTAAACTTACAGCCCATGCAACTTTCAGTATCTACACTCTAGTCTAAGCTTTATAAAATAGTTGGATGGGAGACTTCCTGAAAAATACTGGGTTATCACCTCTATCTACCAAATCCCAGTTAGAGTCCCTAAGAAAATGTAAAGATCAAAATTAATTTAGAAACAAACCCTACAGTGTAATGATTTTAATGCTGTGATGAAAGCCTTTTGTCTCATTTCTAGGCAATAGTTGACTGAAGTAACATGAGATTCTTTCATCTTCAGTTAAAAAGTATAACATCAGTGGAAATTTTACATGTGAAACTATTTTCACTGCAGAAAACTGTAGATCTCTGGAAACTGATAAAGCAATCTACATGAGGAAGAATACAAAAGTAGTGGTCTTGAAAGTGGTTAATCCAGCAAGTATTTTCAAATGTGTTTTGAACAGACATATGGCATTGTCCGCTACAGAAGACGCAATGTTGCTCAGCGCTTTCCTTTGGAACCCAGAAAGGGAATTTATTGCAAAGTGCCAGCACGAAATATTGAAGCCCTGTTTTCAGTTTTCTATCTTTCTTGAGGCACATAGAAAAACTGTTTTCCCACCTCCTAGCAGGGAGCCCAAAACATTTGGCTATTCTGGGTGTCAGTGGCTGTTCTGTGTTTCTGAAGCTGTGGCTGGTTGCAATCTCAGTGTACTAAAAAGAGAACATCATGAGTTATAGGTCTTTATAGCTTTGTGGTTTGGATTCTCTCACAGGTTTTTAATTCCTGTGCTGAGGACTGTTTATTTAATTTACAAGAAATTCTAATTAGGAAAAATGCCTTGCAAATCCAAGTCCTTGGACCATATACAAAAACGTAGGTGTCCTGTCTTTGAGGGAGTGACCACAAGGCAGCATGCTGCTTGTGGCTTTTGCTACATGTCATGACTGCCAGTATGCTCTATAGCCCAAATGCTGACAACAGCTCATATACAAAATTTTCAGCAAAAACGTCGGTGGAAGGAAGCGTTTAGAAAATAAATATGGTTTTAAGACTGAAGAGAGAGAGAGAGCATTGTAATTTTACTTCCAAGCACAGAATGCAGAATAAAACATTGTGGCTTAAAGCCAGGGCTGTGAGAAAGAGATGACAGGAGCAATTAGGAATTAGAGATGGCTCAAGCTGCAAAAACTGGATTTGGATTAAGACTTCAGGGACCCCAAGACTGGTTTGAAGTTGCTCACATATGTGTCTGTGGTTTTGGCTTGAGAAAATTTTTAGTTAGAAGAGAGGATAAAAGGACAACTAACAGCATTGAAGAAGTGTAGGATGAAATGGAGAAATGGAAGCAGTGACAAACATGAACAAAAGAAAATGACTGTTATTTTGGCATGAATGAGGATGTGAACTACAGAGAAAACAGGAGTAGGGAACTAATACTGCTTTACGACAACAACAACAATAATAATAATAATAATGGATGACAGCTCTTCTTTGGATGAGCTCTAGGGCTGTAAGAGAGGTATTAAGGCCCAGAAATGAAGCTACATATGTCAGTCATTTGAGAGCTGCAGAGCTATAGGAATTATTTTGGTAAGGACAGTGTTCCATTGATGCCTACCTGATTTATAACCGACTCAGATGCATTTATTATGTATTTAGTGTTTTATGTCAGTAGTCATAGCAATAGGCAAGGATAACTGGAGCCCCAAAAGCCTTAAAAGAATTCAATAAAGGTCTGTTTTTTTGGGGGAAAGAACAAGTAATGAAATAGCAAGGTTGAGACTCTAGGTGTAAAATGAACCATTGCAGTGTGCCTACAACTTTTAGGAAGGAAAAAAACCCAGAAGTATTAAATAACTTATTCTTTAGAAACAGAGATTTCAACTGCCCATTTGAGTTTGAAGTTCTAATTAAAAAATTATTTCTTGAATCATCATATGTAAACAAATAAAAGTTACACTCAGTTTAAGCTTTATATATTTGTATAAGATAAAGATGTTTATAGAAATGATGCAGTGAAAAGAGACTGATATTATTAGATGATAAAGTGTTACCTTTCATCTTGCTTCACATGGAGACAGAGAATAGGTTGAATGTTCACTGTTTATGCATCAGCTCATGCATTCTCTCAAAAAAGATCCTTCTCAAGTCCTTTTCATAATTTCTGTTATAGTTTTGAAAGTGAGATTTAAGAACTCTTAACCTGAGGAGACTACTTTTTATTATGATTTTTTAAATGGATTTAAAATAAAAGTAATTTGGATTTAAAGCCTTGTTGTAGACATTGGAACAACCTGGAAAAAACTCTCTCTGCTTAAGGACAAATGTACTGTGCATGTGCAGGCTTTAGATGAGTTCTTTGGTACTCTGATCTTGAGCTTGGCTTTAATGGATTTCTTCACTTTCTCATGTTTTTACAAAAAAAAAAAAAAAGAAAGCAAACCACTAGAAATCAATATGTTTTTTTTCTTCTACATGTTTCTTGTATTGTGTGATAGTACCTTGAAAACATGGAAAGGAAGGAACTGCCACTAACCTACTGCCCAGACCTGTACATGCCATTGCTTGAGGTAGAGATGACGTGCAGGCAGTGCAATTGAGCAAGAGCAGCTTCGTAACATCCCTCAGCTTTCTTAGTGACATCTGCAGAATTGCATAGATCATGTTTAAAATCTACTTTTAAAAATACTTTGTTGCAAATCAGGGCACATTTTCTTTCCGTTGACTGACTCCATAGAAAAGACATTACATGATTAGAAGCAAAAGCAAGTATTTTCCTCATGGTGCTAATTAGGACCCTTCTTTTCCGACTACGTCTTTTTCCAAAAATACATAGATTGCATTGTCATGAAAGAAGATGAATTCTCCAGCAAAATCCCTACCTTCTTTTAAAGCAGTAATGGTTTCACCACTGACCTAAAATTTGTGCAGGGTTTTCTTCAGGGTCATTGGGATTAAAGACACTCTTAACTGGTTACTTCAGCTGTCGAATGACTCAAAGCCCCTGCTAATTCCCTCATGCTGGTGTTACTGTGAGAACTAGAACTGAGAGGACTATCTGTGGCTTTCCACATGAAACTCTGGATAATGTTTAATCTTTTTACTTAAGCTTCTCTGAATGCATGAGCTGGCCCTTATTAATAAGGTTATGTATTTGGAAATATCAAAATAGGGAGAGTTTTATGGAAAAAAAGGATAGCTTTGCATTATTGCACTTCTGCTGGGGACTGCAGAGTGAACATGTGAAGGTGGAAATACTACTAATGGGAAATCCCCTCATGTAGCTGTCTGAATTGCTTGGTTAATCTTAGTCATCCAGAATTAGAAAAAAAAAGCAAAACAAAACAAAACAAACACCCACAAAGTTCAAAAGTAGCTGCTAATGATTACCACATTCTTCAGTTCATCATGAACTTTTGTACAGGAGTAAGAAGTGACATTTAATAAATAAATCATAAATAGCAGTCTTTAATAAGACAATATTTTGTGTGATCTTCCTTTAACAGTAATTTTAATCTCAATTCAGAACTATACAGAAAAAAAAATCTTGGGAACTTATATTATGAAATATTAGTAACTGCTGCAAAATAAGGATTGCTTATTCAATTTAAATTGATCTATTTTAATTCAAAATGTCTTTCTCATTGGCAAAAGCCCTTGGTTTGTAGACCTTAATTTATATTTTAGAGGAATTTTTGGTATAAGAATGGGAATTCAGCTTTATGGATTTTTATCTTGATCTTGATTTTGCCGTGTAAGAAAACTGGTGAGTGTGATGTCAAGGCTTTTTCACCAGTGCTCTGCACATCTGATGTTCATGCTCAGAATTATTAAACTTTAGAAAACTGGCTATGTGAGTGACGACTAATTAGCCCCAAGAACAAGACCAATATTGAATGGACACAGCTATATAAATTCTAGGCTTGGCTTAACTGGGCACTTAAAGTTTGGCAACTGCATTATAGTCTGCAGAGCCCCTCTGTAATGCCCGGTGAGGCAGGCACTGCTCCTCAAGCTCTTGCATGTTCCTGTGCACATCCAGCCCAACTTTCATTAACAGGAACAGGGAGACTGTTCCCATCATGCCTGTTTGTGGAAATCACCAGCTGAATGAAGGATTTCTCAAGCCTTTATTGGTAAGTTTTGAGCTTTCTGTGGGACTCAATAGCCAGAATGGGAATTGTTTCAGAATTAAATTTCAGAAATACTTTGGAGTCTCATTTCTCAGGTTTTAAAATGAGACATTTGTAGGAAATGCAGGTAGTACAGCAAGAAGATTTTGGGGAGGGTTCTGTGGGCTTTTTTGGAATGAAGGAACTGCTGTATTAATTAATATAAGTACATTGTAGTAGTCCTTTTCATTACTAGAATTCTTATTGAGAGCTGCCACAAAGTAGTAGCAGATAATCACATTGTAGATGTTGAAATAATTGCTTTTATAGTCATTATAATGTAAGCCTTTCCAGTGGTGGCTTGGCTGCACAACTATTCATGACAATGTGAAAGTTAAGTTTGATGCCTTTATATAGGACATTTTGACATGGACAAATTGTAAAATCTGATCTACAGATAGAGGTCACTACCTGGACATGCAGTGTAAGGTTTATCAATGGCATTACTTAAATAAATTTGTGCATTGCTTATTTCATTTCAGGCATGTGATTTAAAAAACAAACAAACAAACAAACTCAACAAACCACACACAATGATGCATAAATGCCAACGCAATTATTTTTCCCTAGCATGACTGGATACAAAGCAGATGTACTATATAGTTCATAATACTTGAAATATTATCTTCCTGTGGAAAAATAAGGTTTTTGCAATAGCTTTTGTTGGGTTGATTGTTTGTGCCTTATTAGTATTTTTAAGAAGGCTTTTTGCTAGAGTTATGTAGTTATAGTTTATTAATTTACTTAGAAAATATTATGAAGCCAGAATGTGTGCTCACATTTCTCGTATTAGGAAACTTTCTTTTTTGGCCCAAGTTATTTACTACATCTCTTTCATTTTTAATAAGAGCATTACATTTATTTTTTAAGACATTAATACATATTTGAATGTGTTCACTCTAGTCAGCATAGAAAGTATTTTAGAATACAATTCCAATATGTTTTATATATTATTTATGAATACATCCTTTTGAAGTCCAATTATTTAAAAAGTGATCTATAAAGACTAAAAATATAATTTCTATCTGCATGTCTGTTTGATGAATCCACTAGAAAGAGAGCATTTGTCAGCCTGCAGAAACCTGCTTGTGATACTTGCAGTGCCATGTCCTTTTGACTTTGGAATGAGCTTGGAACTCACAATTCTATTGAAACAGGAAAACATTTGGAGAAAAAGTGCCTTGGGAAGGAAGGACAGGAAATGAATTTGACCATGAGACACTAATTCAAAAACATCAACCAGATGAAGAGAAAAAGCACTGCATGGATAAATGTATAATTCAACTGCACAATTTGATGTTGTCATCTGACAGGGAAGTGATCTTTAGCATCAAAGATCAGTCAGCAAATCAGCCAAAACCATCTGTTATGACATTTGGTTTCCTTAAGATCCATATTCTCTCCAAGTTCATAAAACTGGCTCAAGTTACCAGGAGTGAACTATATTATGAGTAACACATAAATATTGTTCTATTCATCGGACCATCAGAAGAAAACAAAAAACTTTATTGACATACCTATTGTAGGCAACTAATACTTTAAAAGTAATTAATAAAATTAGTCTTGTGAACAATAGTAATTACCAACAGATAGGCAGTTACAAAATACTGTATTGGGAACTTTTGGGGTCTTTGTAGTAGCGTTGCCCTTACTGCAGTGTATTTTGTTTTGTACTACTTTGTATATATCTGATGCAATATCTGTGCCATTAATTTGCAATTATGAAAATTGCATAAGAAATAAAAAGAGACTTTCAAGTTATGTGAATGAGTCATTTGAAAACCACTGTTTTTCTGAATTTAGTTCAAGACAGCCCACACCAGGGTGAGTGCAGAGTATATCAACATCTGTAAAAGATCTTGAGCCTGATGAATTTGTTAGTCTTTAAAGCATTTGTCTCTCTGTAGAGCATACTGATCTTTGATTTCAAAAGCTGGACTTTTTTCCTTTCTTTTAACCATATGAGGCATAACCCCTCCCCCAACAACAACTTCAAAGAGAAGTTAGCACATTACTTTATAACAAGATTTATCTTTTATTTAATTTTTAGCTGCATATTTTTCTTTCCTGTGACTTGATATTCTGTGAATTCATTAGAGAAAACCAATTGTATTTTAATCCTACAAATATGTATTTACATGTGTAATAGTGCCTATGTGGGTGGTCACGCAGTTTTGTAAAGCTAAGCAAATGAGAAGATATTTGCTGAACTGGAAAAAGTAATCAGGACTATCTTCTGACCTTCAATGATATAGCATAGGCCAGGTGTCTCAAGGAACAAAAGCCATTAAATGTTGCAGGTTTTCTGCATGTAAGTGGATAAACTACCATAAGGTCTAGCTCTTATTTTGATTTTGTGGTGGTTGTAAACATGAGGAGGAGGAAATTATTCTGTAGTCACATTGGCAACTTCACCAAAGAAGTCCAATTATCATGATTTGAACTGCAACATAGAGTTCAAACCTGAAATCCTTAGCCAATCAGCACTTCTTCTCTGGATCTGCAGACGAAAGCGTCGTCAACAGCACAGAGGCAGCAGCTGAGACTTCCACATGCATCCAGGGGCAGGGTGAGGGTTATCGTGGCACAGTCAGCACCATATGGAGTGGAATCCAGTGCCAGAGGTGGGACTCCCAATTTCCTCACCAGCACAACATCACTCCTGAGAACTTCAAATGCAAGTGAGTAGAGACACATGGGTAATATTACTGCAGTGGGAAAAGAGCTTAGTTTTAAAATGTTTAAAACTTCATGCCACTGAAGTAAACCAGGCTCAGCGTCCTGGTGCATTCACTCTACTTGCTGACCCTGAAAACCATTTGAATGTGGGAAAATCAGTTCTTCAGATCTCAAAATAGTAGTTCTAGATGAACTTGTGTGAAACCTTAGGGGTTTTTATGAACTTTTTCTTCAAACATGTATTTAACAATTTGATCATGAAGTGTTTGGATGTTTTCCAGACTGGGACCTGAGTCCCAGTAGTGCTGGTATACTACCACTGTTTTTTCTTTCATGGAACTAAATACTTGTTCACACTTTGATTGCTGACTTGAACATAGTAAGTCCTAAATATTACCTACATGTAAACTTAAAATTTATAATATTTGACTACCCTTCTTTTATTTTACGTATTTTAAATTCCTTTTCTGTCTCATTACTAAATGTGCTTGCATCAATAGGACTGTTTTTACCTAAGGGACGACTGGTCATCAAATATTTCTGTGAAGTTCATAAACTCCCAGGATGTGAATAATCTACTCATTTTAGGCAGTTACATTAGTAATGTTCTTTCTGTCCTTTTTCAAATGAGCAGAGAGGAAACCTTGCTGACCAACATGGAGCTTCAGCCCAGTTTGCACTAAATTTCTTTATTGATGGGTAGATATCAGTAAGAATTACAATATTAGGCCCATTCTTTCCATAGTCTGTTATCAGTAAGTGCTGCAGATGGAAAATAAAACGAAATATGGAGAAGCAGAGAACATGGCAAAACCTGTCAGGGGATGGGAAAATAAAACTCACATTTAAGAGGTTTGGCCATTTCATGCAAGCTGCAAAAGACATTTAAAGATGCTCCCTCGTGACTAGCTTTTATTTTAAAGGTAACAGCTCTATAGAATTTCAATACACATTCTTTTTTTTATTTTCCAAGACTCAGTTTCTTCAGTGAGTCACTGATAGTCCGCTGGACTCTGTTTCTCTGAACTCAGAAGAACCATTTGAAGTACAGGGAGTTTTAAGCACTTTGTTAATGTTTGTATTTAAAAACACTTGTAATGGATTGCAGGTGTATCCAATGTCAGTTGCATGCAAATTTTGATCAAGAATCCTGAATGAAAATAAGCTATACTGAAAATATTGTTAATCTTCAAATGAAATCCTATACCCAGTCAAAACTTATGTCTGCTGAAAATGAATTCCCATAAACATATTCTTATTACAATTACTGTATTTTTCTGGACACTGTGTTCGTACTGGCTCCTCATCTCCTTGCACTTGACACTGATCAGTAACACAAACACCTGAAGGAGCCCATATTACTGGTAATTCATAATAAAAAACAATGGAATGCATCAGTGGGTTTAAGTTATTCTTGCTGTGAGCTAACATATTTATTTTTAAAGGGATTTGAGGGAGAACTACTGCCGAAATCCAGATGGATCTGAATCACCCTGGTGTTTTACCACTGACCCAAACATCCGTATTGGTTATTGCTCCCAGATTCCTAAGTGTGATGTATCAAATGAACAAGGTAACAGAGGAAAGGGTGATAACATGATTTTAAACAAATGCTATACTGTTCCAAACAGCAAAGAGACAGGCTTGAAAACTGGAGAAGTTGTATCTGTATTACACCTGTGTAGTTCTGCTTTGGCTTTACTTGCATACTTGGGACCCACTGTGGTGTAACTGAGATTCATTTCATGGTTCAGTTTTCTATTCCAGCAGAGAAAGTTGCATCAAGTATTTGCTATTGGATCTGATTTTTAGACAAGGTTAATCTGTGTATCAGCTCCACTGTCTTTACCTTTCTTAGTTTGAAAGGCCTTTTTCCAGAGCTGAGATGATTTTCTTGGTTCACAGTCTTTTTATAATTGCATATGAGGCCACCAAAAGCTTTTTTTTTATTGCACATACCACCTTGTCTAAAAGGAATTGATCTTCTTGTGAGGTCCACTGAGTCTTCATGCCAGTGTTGTTTTTCCCATGGGGTCCTGGTATTACTCTAAGAAGTATTATTGCATCCTGAGAACTTATGTCAATCACAGCATAAACTGAGGCTAAGACCTCAGACCCTTCATCAGGCTGCATTAACATCTCATCTCTAAGCCAATTTTTCTTTTCAATTTGAAAAAGTTGCAGTTGCAAGAGTTATGTCAGGGAAAGGATTAAACTTTTATTTTCATTCTATGTTTCTTGTAAAGTATCAATTATTGAAAAGTAAAATTACTGATGAATATGAAATTAGAGTCTTTATAGTAGTGATAATTTTAAACACTCCTCTTGAAAAATCTCAAAAAGGCTTGTGATAAAAGCTTATGAATTAAACATGACTTCTGCTGGAGCGAACAGACAAGTTTTTGAATTACATTAAAATTAAAGTCATGTTGATTTTTTGATTTTGCTGAAGTAGTACTTAAGTCCAGAATTATATACTGTTGCCAGTATCTGGAATCTACACAGACCTAAGCTGTTTCAAAGAGGTTGAGTGCCTATTTTTTTGAGGAGGGAGGAACAGGGGAGCGTTTTTGCCTTGTTTTGTATAACCCACTTCTGACAATTTTCAGGATATTCTGTGTAATATTAAACCAATTATTTATGAAAGAAATTTTCCCAGTTTATGTAAGTAAGACAAAAATTTAAAATGCTACTGTGTTGAGAATGAAGGTCACAAACAGGAGATTATGTATCTAAATTTGAAAAACTTTCTCCCATTTTGTTTCTGTTTCGATTTATACAATTGTCTGATGTAAATTGTATAGCGTTTGCTAAATAGAACACTTGTCTTTACTAATTTGGATTACTGATGGAAAGGAAGAATTTTCTTCTCAATTTTGCACAATCATCCTCCACTTTTTTGTCTCAACATTCTTTTTTTTCAGATTGTTATCGTGGCAATGGTAAGAGTTACATGGGGAATCTATCCAAGACAAGATTTGGTCTAACTTGCTCCACATGGGACAAAAATATTGAAGACTTACGTAGGTGTGTATATATGAAACAGAAAGAGACGGTTCAGTGAGTCCTGAATAAATACTGCCTCCAGATGGCAACTCTTTCTCATCTGCAGTGATTCTAAAGAAGGCCCTTATACCCTGGAGCTTTTAGTATCTTTTAAAAATCTTTATCTTTTTCCTTTTCCTTCTTTCTTTGGGTTTAAACATGTTACACAACGTGACTTTGTTCAGGCTAACCACTAATTGTAGGCTTTGGGGTGGTACTTAGAGTTTAGTTTACTGGCCTGTTTTACCCCATCTTTGTCCTTGAAAGTTTTGTGCTATTAGAGGATAGCAGGAATGAGGCAGGAAATGATTATCTCATCAGCCTAATCTCATAGCTGATGCTGCTTCAAGGATGAGGTTGGACTTGTAACCACCTAATGTCCCTTACAGCCTGAAACTAAATCTTGAGTCTACAATTTAATGATATTGACAACAAATGCCATTAAAAAGACTTGCAATTTCTATTGTTCATCACCAATTTGACTTCATATTCAAAAAGTGGAGATGCCAAATTACTTTAATACATTTGTTGAAGTAAAGTGGATCAGCAGGAAATACAAAATAAGGGAATTTTGCTATGTATTAGATACCACACATACTAGTGGCCCCAATGGAAGCATGACTTCTGAGAAGCCTGATAAGTCTTCAGTTAGCTGTGAATGAGACAGCATAAACCTACTGGATGCTTCATGCAATTGCATTCATCTAATCGAGCACAGATCAGCCTTTTTTTCTTACTCCCACACAGTTTCCATCTGGGAACTTCTTTGGGGAGTTATCTGTCTCACTGCAGCAATTTCTCTGGTTATGGGTGTGCTAGTGGCAGCATGCGTGGTTGGTTATGAACTAAAAGAGCAGTACAGCTGTAACCAAGGAAGCCTGTGTAGTTGTGTCTGGCAAGCCAGAAGTAAACAGCTTTCTCTGCTTCAGATTTTGACCCAAATATTTCACCTTTAAAGTGTCCCATGTTGGTTTGAAGCTAGATTACTTATCACTGCAGTTTGTTTGAGCCATTCATCCTTCTCCTTGCCTGCTGATCAGTCTTTCTAACTTTCTCAGTTTGCTCTTCCTTTGCCCATGATTCAGCTTTGTAGATTCAATGCACCCTTGTGCTGTTAACCTGCAAGGAGAAGGTACCTGTGCTCCCCAGAGAGGACTGCAGATTTGCTGAGGGCATCACAGGCACTCTTCTAATCAGTGTAATGGTCCCTCCTGAGGGTATCTAGAGATTTTAGCTTGAGTGGGAGATCTAGAAACCTCCCAGCTGTCCAGTGGACACAGTGCTTATAATACCAACCAGAAGAAACAAACCCAGATCCAACAAATATCTGGGTCTCATCTTCCTTTGATTTTAACCAGCCCTAAACCCTGACCTGTAGGCTTCTCAATCAGCTAATACTACAATTTGGAGCAAAGCAACATTTTAACCTTTGAAAATTTGGGCTATAGTATAAAGCTTCTCAGCACTTTGATTTTTTTTTCCCTGTAGGCATATACAAATATTCAGAGAACCAGATGTTAGTAAACTGAAGAAAAACTATTGCCGCAATCCAGATGATGATTTTCATGGTCCCTGGTGTTACACAGATGATCCTCTTGTTCCCTGGGATTACTGCCCTATTTCTCGATGTGAGTACTTGATATGCCTCTGGCATTGTCAGCTATGCTATCCCAGTGAAGCCATAGTGTTACAGGCATCTGCACACCTTTCTATTGTCACTTTTGGCAGTGGAAAATGTGTGAGTCTATCAAGAATCAATTGTGCGTGACTGAGAAGGAGCAGACAGAGGCTGCTTGTGCAATATATGAACAAGGGGTTCCTTTCCTTGATGAGCTTGGAGATTTCAAGGCTTATTTATGCAGTGGGAGCACAAAAGGGCTATTACAGATGGTCAAACATTTTCCAGCAGATCTAGAAATTGAATGAGGGCTGGATGGAGACAAAGAATTGTCTAGTGGTCAGAATGCTGGCTGTGGCCTGAAGAAACCCAGAGTTATCTTCTGAGCTACAAGCTTCAGTGTCTCTTTGTGTGATCTGTGTTTGTAGTTAGGACAACTCACTATGTATATATGCTGAAGTGCGTATGTGCTATACAGATTAGGTTCTCCTTTCAGATGTTTATGGGATGATTTAACTCCTGGCAAAAAGTAGGAAAATCATGCCTCCGAAGTTGAATGTTTAAATCTAGACGGATTAAATAAACAGAATTAAAAATCCTAAGGAATTCAGTAATAAAATGATAATATGAGGAAAAAAATAGTTTCAAGGCAAAATATGCAATTCACATTTATGTTCAAAGTCTTTCTCTTCTCTTCAATTCTTATTTCTAAATTGCTGTGTATTCTGGGAGAACACTTAATGGTAAATCAGGCTTTTGAATGCGTGTCTCTCTAGAGGTTAAGCATAATGCTACACTCATTCCTAGTGGCAATCTGCTGCATTTCCTTATAGTCTGAACTCCTGCATCTCTAAGAAGTGATATTGGAAATCTCAGGTGATGTTTTGGCATCTGTGCAAAGAGTAAACAAGCTGTGCAAAAGGTTATTTTTGTTAATATATAAAAAAAAAAAACAGCTGAAGAAATATATTTTTTGCTCACTGATTCTGAGTTCATTACCTGAATCTATGAATGCCTGAAGAAATATCCACAGCAAACATTTGTAGGATAATACAGCATTGGTGGGCATTACAAATTCTGCCAACAGACTCCAGAGTGAGAATATGTTATGCAAATGTAATTCATATGGACTACTATTAAACTACGAGTAGCGTACTTAGTTCTTAATAACCAGCTTAACCAGTACAGACAAAATACTGACAGGTCCCAAGTGAACTCCGTTGGTGCCTTTAACTGGTCTATTCAAACTTAACTATATATATGTAGTTATACATACATATGTATATATGTATTTATAAATTTAACTCTGTATATATATACTTTTATATTTTATACATACATACATATATANAAATTTCAGTAGCTACACCTGTACCTTCAGCTCACAGTGCTGGGTCACTCTGTGGACTTTACCGAAGGCAAAAATGTTAAAAGAAGGTTAAGCAACCTTGTTGTAACATGTTTTTTTGACTTGGACTAGACTGAGGGACTGAACCAGATTTTGAGGAGCTTGTTTTGACAAAGATAAGTTTTTACTGATAGGAACCTTTGAAGTTTCAAAGCTTATTAAGGAAATTTGACTTTCAGTTTGATTTGGATTTAATCACATGACTTCTATAGTTCCTGAAAGCTTGTAGAAAAGACACAGCTTCATTTTTCAGCAATTTCTTGTTTGAATAAAACATTTTAATTGAACATGATAGGCAGCCCGATGTATTCAGAATTCAAACCCTGTTGCAAAATGTTTATTTCTTAATTCATTCCATTGGCATAAAATTGTGCCTTCTTGATCGTTCTTACTAAATTGTGCTTTTGCAGACTATTAAAGAATCATTGAAGTTTAAAACTTTATGAACCATTAAAGTTAACAATATACCATTGGCTGTTGAATTTTACTCTATTAAGTTTTCAAATGCGTTTTAATTTTGTATTATGGCTATCTTATATGTCTGTCTAGGTGAAGGTGATACAACTCCTACTACAACCAGCTTGGATGGTAAGTAAGTTTGTACGTATACTGTGCAGCATGTGACTGTATCTGATAAGACTAACCATTTCTTTCCAATTGGGAAACAAGGTAAAGATCAGCTAGTTATAAAAAAAAAAAGTACAGCCTGAGCAAAATTGTTTTTACCAGAGGAAAATG
>VWZD01010003.1:11862-38271 GCA_013396695.1 Sakesphorus luctuosus | reverse complement strand
AAGTGAACCCATGTTTGCAGCCAAACTTTTTCATATTACATTGATTTGAGGTCACCCTTAAATGGACTGTGATGCAGCCAAAAAAATATACATATTTTCAGTAACAAATTCATTTGATTTATAGGCATTATTGTTGGTTTAATCTGAGATGGAGATAGTGTATTCTATAGTAGATTACATATTTTATGACGTAGAAATGTTCAAGATATGCCCACATTTCAAGAGAAATAGAAAGTCTTACTCACTAAACCATTCTTAAACAAACTTGTATAGAAATATCTAACTTCAGCTGCCTGAAGTACTTGACTTTCCATCAGCCCCAAATGGCTCCTGTTAGTCCAAGCTGTAAAATGCACTTTCATTTAAAATGTATACCAGCACTGGAGGTGTGTTGAATCTGTTGCATATTAACTTAGCCTTTGTTAGCAGAATATTGCAGGGATTTAAATGTTGTTAACAAATTACCTTAATTCAGAACACCAACTTGACCTGAATCTCCTGAGTCATAAAATTCAGCATTATCAAAAAAAGAAAGGAGAGTGACAGTCTAGGTTAAACTCTTTTGGAATTGTAATGTTTTTACTTTCAATACAACTGGCAAGACTTTTAAGAAACTGGAGAATATCTCTTTTTTTCTTTTTGAAAGGAATATGAAAGAATTCTGAGAATAATACTGTGTTTAACCTCTTTACCATAAGGAATAAATATTCACNAGAACGGTGGGATGATTAATAAATCTTGAGATTTGTGTTCTTATTTTTTTTTATTAAACACAATGACTGAGTATGGACAGGGATATATATAAAGCAGAAGAAACCAAGTGAAAGACTAGGGATAGAGACAAACAATGTTACCCATTTTCCTTTGCCAAATATCTGTCTTGATTTTAGCTGTGGCCTCTGTTAATTCTGTAACTGAAAAGAACAAGAGGTCTCTAAGTTTATGTATGAATATCTTCACAAAATATATGTCAAATGATATCAGAGAATACAGTCTATATAATTAGACATGAGACATTCTTATGGATTTGATGTTGTTCCAGCTGTAAACAACAGGAAAGCAAGCTTAGGAAACAAAGAATATTTCAAAGAGCAAAAGCAAGCCTGTGCTTTTCAGCGTAATATATTAAGATTACTAACTTTGTCATTTGGTATGCAAGTTTTGAACCTCCCTTGGCTCCAATCAGTGTAAAGAAGACCTGCTTGGAGCACTAGAGCCTGCTGAAGAAAGATAGAGGAACCATATTTGTCTTTCAAAAAATGAAGAAGTGAAGAACCTATCATGGTACAATTTCACCCCTCACCTATTCCTGATGAGCAGCAAGAAAGGTTTGTCACCAATTTTGCTTTGCTTGTTAATTATTTTCAGGCCAGGTCATCAACTTACTGAGCAAACTATAAATTTGTCTTCAAAACTCCAAATTTGTCACAACTACACTCAGATGGAGAAAACTGTTTTACCAGGGTGATGATATGACTTGAAAAAACATGTAATAACCCCAACAACCTGGACAGCCTGGCTACCAAAATGACAGTCAAGTCACATTAAGCTTGCTTTTAAAAAAGGAAAAGAGAATACAGACCGTAAAATAGCATACAAAGACCTAGGGCTGCCTCAGCAAACTTGGCCACATGTGGCTTTCTCGAAGGCTTGAATCTTATTTGAAAATAATACGCAATACACACAATAGGGCTCCATATTTCAAGAGAAATAATTAAAGACAGAATCACACTTTCTAGCTAACAGGTCTTATTGAAGCAATGGGCAGCTCTGGCAAAAGTCTGCCACAGTGCACCCTGAAGTACAATCAAATCAAACTGATAAAGAATTCTATCAGAGGTTACTGAACATGAAACACTTTTGAACTACAAAGTGCCCAAGCAACTCAGCATGTGTACTTTTTTTTCCCCCTAGGTTTATCTTATTCCCACTATTCAACTTCTCACCTTTTCATCATATCCATCAATTTCTTCCTTGTTGAGAAACAATTGCATCCTAGGAAGCTCTTGAACTCATTTATACCCTTTTATTTATTCTTGAACCTTGAACCTTGTTCTATGGCTTTTTGTTTTTTATAGAAGCCATGCTCTAATTCTCTATTTACTCCTGTATCCTTAATGCTACAAGATGTTCTTCAGTTTCAGAATCTGTCACCAACATCTTTTATTTTCTTTCATAAACTGGAAAGCTTTTGATTCAGCTCCTGAAATTTGAAGAATGTTATCTAATTATGCAGCTATATTTTGTGTCTTCACTAAATGTGCATAATGTTTTAAGAATGTTTTCTTAGTTATATTCCCATAGATCTAACTTTTTAACCACATAATCCATTCAGATAAAATCCTAAACATTGAACTGTCTCCTATGTGGTCATAGATTTTTATTTCTCAGCCTATGAAGCAAATAGATAAGAGGTTACCAGTTGTATTCAGTGTAAGAACTCATTGCTTAGTCTTCTGAAATGTCTTTGCAATTTTTTACAGAAACTTAATTCTGTTTGACTGAAAATTCCATTTGGCTCCAATATGTGGATATATTTGAATGTGCAGTTCATTGATCTCCATCTAACTCAAATCAAGAGATACACATTTAAAGTCCGATAACTCTTGCCTAACACCTTTAAAATTCACTGCAGTGACTGTAAGAGATCTTTTTCTGGGAGACAAGTGTCCATCAGGAAATTCATCAGTAGAATTAGAATTGTTTGGAAACTTCATCACAGAGATTGAGAATTAAAGGCACTCAGAAAGACAATTTTCTCCTAGGGTTAGACTTAGTTCTGAACTAAGGTATTTTGATGACGATCTCTACTGGTTTTCGACTATTGCAATGTTCTACTGAGGTCCTCAGCAGGTGGTACAGTTTAGGATAATCTCAAGTTTAGTCCTTTATGCAAGTTCTTGGTTTGTTTTCACACTCATTCTAACTCAGGTTTTCAACACTTAAGCAAACACTTTGTAAAAAGTCACTGTTCAGCGTTTGCAATTGCAGCACACAACAACTGAGCTTTTGATTTTGAACCCCGAATATCACATTGGCAGGATTACTCAAACTGAAGATGCTCATTAACTCCAGAGAGTCTCTAGCTGTGAATATGAATGAAATTAAGATCAAAATGAACGTTAAAGCCTGAGTTTACACTTCAGTAGGAAAAAGAGGATCTCAGAATTTTTTACCATTTATCTTATAGATTCACACAGGAAATGAACAAAACAAATCTCACACAGAGAATGAAAACATAATTAGGAAAAGTAGAATATTTCTTTTATTTTACTGGTATAATACATTTGATACAGACTTGTCCCTGTGTCAGCCTTGAGTTAGGAATTTACTCCAGTGTAGTTCCTCTAACCTCAATAACACAACTAAAATAAAGCTTCATTTTCAAGAAAACTAGCAAATGCCATCCATTCTGGGAGGCAGTGGAGATATTTATATTTAACTTCTGTTTTGAATTAGTGACTATGCATAAGCACAATTTAGACTTCTATCTCTTGGTAGATAAGTGCTTTAAAAATTGGGAAATGGGACCTTAGTTAGTAAATACGATGTATTACCTATGTGGTGATTTAATCAAAATTACCCCATAATAAAAACTGAAAGTGGGAGAAAATACAGTCTTCAGCTATGACATGAAATAGGACTTAATACCTTCTTCAGATGTAGCTCAGTGAGTCAACATTGATGTTTCAAGGGTTTGACATATATCCCTCTTCTTCCTCCTCTAAAATCATTCCTCTCATCTCCAACTGCTGCTTTCTCACTTCATATTTTCTTGAATCTCTGTGCAGCAATCCCACATCTCCTGTGTCTATTCTGATATGTCTTGAAGGCAAAAGCAGATAAGTCTAAGAAAGCAAGGGGTAGATAAGCCTATTTGACTTGTCTTAACAACACAGAAATAATTGTTGGTTTGGTTTTGTGTGTGTGTGTTTTGTTGTTTGGGGGTTTTTTTGTTTGGGGTTTTGGGTGGGTTTTTTGTTGTTTGGTGGTTTGTTTTGTTTGTGGTTTTTTTTTTTTTTGGTTGGTTGGTTTTTGTTTGTATTTTTTTTTCCATTCAGGTTTAGTTTATTGAATTGGTTTGCTGCACAGACAATATTTTGATGACTCAAGGTTGGGAAGGGTTATACAGTGAGAAATGTTGAGGCAGCAGAGGCAGGGGAGTGGCATATTGCTGTCTGTCTTTTGAAGATAGAAAGCTCTTAAGTCATCTCAGATTTCTACATAACTACATCACTAGGATATGATAGTTTGGAATGGGTAACAGGGAAATCTGATGTGGCCTTGCCACATAAACCCCTAATTTATCGTCTTACTTGGTAAGTATATGTTAAGCTGGAAAATTTAGTTTTACCTCCAAAACATTAGGAATTTTTTTGAAGAATGATGCAACACTCAGCAAAGAATTTAAGAGCCTGACAACTTCTAAATCAGATGTCCAAAGTTAAATAAGGTTCGTACATGAGTATTCATCATAGTGCATCCCGGAGTGCCCAGTGCAGAAATAGGGATCTGGAAGTTTCTCCCAGGGCTCATGTTTTGTAGTCTATGAAGAAGCTGAAGAGATCATTTTTGGCCATGTAGAACAAACAATTGCAGAGGTAGAAGGCTCTTACAGAGAATCTCTTACTATGCCTGCAGCCAATACAGTTTTACTGAGAAATGAACTCTTTTGCCAAAAGTAAAGTGTGATGTAGCTGGTTGTCTGCCTGTACTCTGTGAAAGTACAGGATTTTAATGGGACTTTGCTGCCACACAACTGGAATAATGTAGTACAAATCAGTCCTGTACTGAAAATGAATGTTAACTTATACTAACACACTTTCTCATATTCTTTTCTACCCTCTCATCGTCATCATCATGGCTAGGCTTTACGAACGAAGATTTGTGAAGGACTCTACCCACATAGGTGTGTCCTTTGAGCCTACACAGTGGATTTTTTAGGTGAGGCACAGCGTGCATGAAACTGGCCCCACCCTTTAACTCCTAAGGTTCATCTGCTATGGCTGAGGGAGCTTGGGCAGTGACAGTGCAGTCCTCAGGACTAGAACCTACAGCAGCGGGAATTCCCAGGTCTCCCATGCAAGTACTAACCTGAGCTGACCCTGCTTAGCTCCCGAGATCTGACAGGATCAGGTGTCAGGGTGGCATTTAACTGCCTTACCCTCTATTAATAATAAAATAAAAAATAATATTAGCTGAGTACTTATTTGCATTGAGAAACCAAGTTCAACATGCTGCCTATGTTGATACATGGATCTTATTCCAGTTAGGCTAAAATGAATACTACATGTATTAATTTGTATGGATTTGTTTTCCTCCTTGCCAGTTGTATTACATTGCTCTAGACTACAATGAATAAAATTTTCTATCATGTATCTTCACTTTTGTTTTCATATAATCCTGTGCCTTTCATTAACATGTGCATGGGCTAAGCTCATGATGCTTTCTTTGACTTCAAGTCACCCTCCTCAAACATTCCAACTTTATCTCTACTTTAATTGTGTAGTCCACAGAAACATTTCTTTCTTCTTTCTTCTGTAGCTAAAAGGGGTCCTCTCTGTTCCTCTCAGCTTTGTTGCTGTAATTGCTGGGTAGAGCTACTTCAGTTGCCTCACAGCTAGACCCTTTGAATTTTGTTTTGCGCACCTTTAGATTTTCTATAGAGGAAAACATAGGAAACCATTGTGCATTATGTGTCAGAGCATAGTCTTTACATTCTTACACCATCCTTGCACTTGCTGTTTAAGGCCCAGTAGCACTGTTATCATAAATGTTAGATCTTGCAATTTCATCTAAAAGCTGTCATTTTAGTATGTATTTTGGTACTGCACAATCTGAGTGTATGATTGCATTAGCTCCAGTTTGGAAATAGATTGGAATTCAGACTGCCTCTTAAGAAATAAATGTGTGCATTTCTTTGTAACTAAAAGTTTGGATATTTATGGTTTGAGGATACAAAGGATTTGATCTCTAGCTCAATCTAAAGTCTACCGAATCAGTGAAAACACTTCCTCTCGCAGCAGCTACTTTTGCAGCAGGCCCCTTGTGCAGTAACTATCCTCCACTAATGACCTATGCCTTGTCCGGTGACTCTCACAGCAAAGAAAGAGAAAGAGAATTTAATTAACAGGTGATACAGGATGAATCCCTTGCTAATCAGAGCTAAAAAATAGTACTTCCTTAGAAGACGTAAATGTATTTATAAACCAAGAGTAAAATTATGATCCTTTACAATTATTTTATCCCTGTTTGCAGTTTCCAATCCATGGCAAAAGAAATAACAATGAATATTTACCAAAAGAAAGTGAATCTGCATTTAGAGCATTTTAATGAATGTTTAAAAGAAAATCAGCATAGATCACTTGGCTTTGGCTATCACTTTTATCTTCTATCTGTCTGTCTTTGATGGATGTTGTTCATGCTCTTTAGTTTACAGTAACAAGCAGGTTTTTAATTTTTCTATCTTCCTTCTCTCTAGTGCCAGGCTATGATGGATGATGTGACAAAATGATTCATCTGTAAGTTCTAAATCCTGAATACAAATTAAATTAGTAATATAAGAAGCAGATTTCCATTCTTGTTTGACATTGTTACAACTGCATCTGCTACACTTTTTTTCCCCATTTACTTGCTTAATCTTGGTAATAATACTAACTCAGCATAGGGATATCTTGCATTTTGTTCTGAGCATGCAGTATTTTCTTAATATACTTTGTGTCATTATTTGAGCTGCAGGATTCGGATTTTATTTTGAAGCAGCAGCAGCTGAATGATAGACAACTATCTCAGAACCAACCACATTCCACTCTGTAAGCAGAATTTTTCTAACATCATGATACTGGCTTTCCAAGTACCATGTTGTTCCTAAAGGCTAACCATGTGCATGCAGTGGTGAAGATGCAACAAGTCCAAGGGCAATCATGAGAAACTTCAGGGCCTTGAGAAGACTAGTTGAGGTATCAGGAGAACAAGTAGCATTCTTCTCCCTCCTGACATTGCAGGGAATAATGAGGGAAGAAACAGGAAGAGCCAGTAGATCAATACCTGGCTCTGAGCCTGGTGTCGCAGCAGGATTTTGAGGGTTTTGATCATGGGTCAGTTTATATGATAGATCTGCTGGCAACAGATGGGATACATTTGTCTCAAAGATATAAAAGGGAAGTTAGCAAATGTGACACTCATCTACAAGAAGGCCAGAAGGAGGATACAGGGAACTACAAGCCTGTCATCCTGATTTCAGTGCTGAGGAAGTTCACGGAGAAGATCATCTTAAGTGCCATCAGGCTGCACGTACAGGGCAACCAGATGATCAAACGCACCTGGCACAGGTTTAGGAAAGGCAGGTCCTGCTTGACCAACCTGATCTCCTTTTATGATCAGATGACTTTCTTAGTGGATGAGGGAAAGGCTGTACATCCTGTCTGCCTGGACTTCAACAAAGCCTTTGATGCTATCTCCCAAAGCACTCTCCTGGAGAAATTGGCTGCTTATGGTCTGGATGGGTGCACTGTTCCCTGGGTAAAAAGCTGACTGGATGACAAGGCCCTGACAGCAGTGGTGAATGGAGTTACATCCAGCTGATGGCCAGTCACTAGTGGGGCTCCCCAGGTCTCAGTGTTGGGACCATCCCTGTTTAATATCTTTTATTAATAGTCTCAAGGTCTGCAGCAGTAAAATTAGTTAGAATCCTTCTAAGATCCTCTATCCTCCAAGTAGAGAAAATCAAGGTTTCCTCATAGACAAAAAGAAAAATGATAGAAGAACTAAAGACAACTAATATCTTTTCTTCTGTTGTAAAGGCATTTTCTTTTACACAAAATTTCTACTTTAGACAGGAATTTCATAGTTAGTTACTCTTGTACAAGACCTCTGTTAGGCACAAATGAGCACACACAGACACACACAGACACACAGACACACACAGACACACAGACACACACACACACGCACCCACACAGAGAAAGCTGTTATGCTAACGATTTCCTGAAGGAAGAAATAAAAATTCAGGAACTTAAAAAATTGTATTTATAGAAGTAAGGAAGGATTAAGTAAAGTTATGCAACTAAAATAGTTACTAGTTAAAAATCAATAGTGAGAAAAATGCTGGATGAATTTAAAATGTTCCTTCATATATACCATAATTTTAGTAATGTTATCTAAGCATTGCAGTTATTCACTCTGTCTGAAAAGCTACTTTAAGGTCAATCTCAACAGTGGCTCATATTATCTCCAAATAAAGGCTTGTTTTTATGGTGTGAAGTACATCTTCTGCAGTTTCTTTTGCAGCTGCCTTTAAAGGTAAGACTGACTAGGTTGAAAAGAGATGTCAAGGCACTCTTATTCTTTAATCAATTTCCAACCACAGGATTAGAATTTTGGTAATTTATCTAACCTTTTGAATTACAAAGGTGACAGATTTCCCTTCATAGTTATTATATCAGTCTTAAGGCTTTACATTGTTACTTAGTATTACAGTATAGGAGCATAGATAACATCTGTTGGAGTTATAAAATTTGTTTTAGAAAGTTTCTTTGCCTAATGTAAAGACTTGCTGAGACAGAGCTAAAGAGAATATTGATTATAGGATTTCAGTGTTATTGAAAGTGTGAAAACTAAAACTGATTTCTAGCATGAACTTTTCGCTTCTGGCTAGTTGATTTTTGATAACTATAAAAATATTAAAACTCTGTTAAACAACAAAAGAAATCTAGCTGCATAGTTTGCACTTTGAATGGCCAGAAACAAAATATGGCTGGGAGGACATATTTTGAAACATTGGATTCCATGTAACCCAAACACCTAAGGGAATGAAGCACTCAGGAATCAGAGCTTCAGATCACCCCTAACTTCCCCTGCAAAACAATTAAAACCAATAGGCCAGCACAGTATATTCAGTCAAATATAGGCTGTGAAGTTCCATTTATTCTTGTTTTGCCTGTTATATCATTGAATGTTTCAGCAAATGTGGAAGTTGTTGTTGTCAAAGGGAAGCTGAAACAAATCTTTCTTGAGCCAGGAACAAAGACATCATCATGCCTATATTCTCATCAGGCTATGGTGATGTCCTTGGATGCTCTCAAAGGGATTACTACAATATCCATCTCAGTGGGAATATAATTCCTGTGAGACTACAGCTTGAGCAGTAAATATTTGTAGAACACAGATTAACATTCCTATCCACATTACTGGGAAAATGAGACAAAATGGGTAAAATCTAAAATTCTCAGAGAATGCTTTGGAAAGGAAAGCAAAATGATTGATTTCTTGTGTTTGGGAAATTATCCTCTTGAAGTAGAGAGGAGGTAGGATAATTATCTTGTTTAAATATAATACCAAGCATGACAAGAGAAAAAAAGAGCAGAGAGGTGATTTAGAACAGCCATGCAAAGAAAGACTTGGGGATGATTGTTGATCTTGAAAACCTGACATGAGCCAGCAGTGTGCACTCACAGCCCAGAAAGGCAAACAAACCCTATGCTGCACCTAAAGTAGCATGGCCAGAGGTCAAAGGAGGTGATTCTCCCCCTTTGCTCTGCTCTTGTGAGACCCCATCTGGAGTACTGTGTGCAGTTCTGGTTCCCCTAGAACATAGAAATGTTGGAGCAAGTCCAAAGAAGGGCCACAACGTTCATAAGAGGACTGAAGCACCTCCCCTAAGAAAACAGGCTGAGAAAGTTCAGCCTGGAGAAGAGGAGGCATCATGGAGACCTCATAGCTACCTTGCAGTATCTGAAGGGGACCTACAGGGAAGCCCCAGAGGGCTCTTCATCCAAAACTGTAGTGATAGGAAAAGGAGTAAAGAATGCAAACTGAAAGAGTGGAAATTTAGGTTCAATATTAGGAAGAAATTTTCCACTGTGAAGGTGGTGAGACACTGGAACAGATTGCCCAATGAGGTTGTGGATGAGCCAACCATGGCAGTGTTTGAAGTCAACTGGATAAGGCCTCGAGCAATTTAGTCTAGTGGGAGGTGACCCTGCCCATGGCAGTGGGGGTTGGAACTAGATGGTCTTCAAGGTCCATTTCAACCCTTAACATTTTTGAAGTACAAAAGACACTAGATTCCAGGGTATCCTTGAAATGCAGAGGATGCATAAGAGTATGCTTTAAGAAATATACCAGAACACCTCATAGTAATGAAACCACTAAGTCAGGGAAGGATGTCTTGTTTATTGGTTTTGTCTGATACTTTTCATGTAGTATGACATATAGTCTGACGGAAATTTGCTTTCAAGTATGAGCAAAGTGTCTATACGTGTAGTACTCATACCTGTCAAAAATTCTTGAAAACACTTATTGTAAAGCTGAAAGAATTTCATCTTCAGCCAGAGCTGCTGGAGGTGCCTAGGGAAGGCAAACCTTATTTCCAAGACCCAGTCTCTCTGGGCACTTTGGTGCCAAAGGATTACCAGAGGTCACTATGGGAAGCTCATATATATTATGTGCCTCAGGCAGAGGCTGTCCGGAGGATGACTTATGGGATTCAAAGTCTATGAAAGCTCTCACATCAGTCCTGCAGTGTTCAAGTAAGGGTGCTCAATTAAATCTATGATATATTTTGCTTTCCTTTCTGTGGAGTTTGTCACATTCATAGTTGAGAATTTAGTCTAATTTGAACAAAACTAACATATAAAATGCATTCTAATCAAATTTATATTCTGTTTGCAAATATAATTAAAACATATGTATTTTTTTCACCATATGTATTATATGGCCATAAAGAAAACCTACATGTATCTCTCCTTTTTACTTTTCTTGAAATCTTTTTTGCTCTAAGATACACAACAAGTGTGATTGTTTTTCAGTCCATAAGAAAAAATTAACAGTTTTTGACTTCCACTCTATGTATTCATCAATGATATCTCTTCACAGTGTTCAGTGTGAGTGAAGGAAATTGGGATATCATATCTGAAAGCACATTTAGATGTTCCACTTTGGGTAGAAAATACTCATCATTGCAAGTAATGCTTGGGAAAAAACCAAACAACCACTCCTTTGTTTCACAGTAATTCCAAAGATTTAGCATGAACTGTTGCTATAAATAGCAGCAGTTACTGAAAATGCTCTAGTGTATATTACAAATGTGTTTGAATTACTGTACTAGTGCGGTGTAAAGGGCCATATGAGTATGCAAAAACTATGATGGATAATTAAAACCAGAGCAAAACTTGTGGGATGCAAAACAAGCTATAATCACCAGTTCACCCACCCATTTCTGTCCTTTGAAGCTAAGAGCTTCTCAGTGAGGTGAAGCTAAATAGATAGCACAAAAGAAGAGGAGAGAAAAAGAAGTGGCATGCTAAAATGGAAACTTACAAAGGAAAAGCTAATGTGCTATGGCAGTTTACTTTTTTTCTTTCTTTAACTAAAAGAGAAAGGAAAATGGAAGGGAGAGTACACAAAGATCTTCAATTAAGCATCACAGGTTACTTCTACAAACTTGGGGAGATAAAACTTACCCACTCATTAAGATTAATCTCAAGTTTGTGTTAGGAATACATTTAAGTCATGATTTCTGTCCTTTGTCACCAAACCTATTAGGAAACAATTTAGCTGTCACACACTGGGACAGAGATCATTGCTAAATGTTTCTTTTTTATGAAGATCTAGCCAAAGAAATTGGGAAGAAAACACTATCTATGAAATATTATTATAAAGATTAAACCCTTATTTCCTAAAACCAGAACTATCTGTGGGGGCTGAAGTTGTCCCTTAAAGGTGAAGCCTTCATGCTTCTGGATTTTCTGACTTCCTTCGAGTAGGCAGATTTAAAATAAAGCTAAACTAAACCAACCAAAAGGAAGGAAACAAACAACAAACAAAAATCTCTGATGAAAAGTTGCATTAGTTCCCCTTGGATCTCATTACCAACCTCAAAAAGGTTTTCATTACCCTCTTTTTAAGCATTTGAAATTTTCACTTCATCATTGACTGTATAAAGCATACCTTGTGCACTACCTTCCCACTTCTGACATATGAAACTAAAGAAAGAAATGAATTTTCAAAGGAACATGATGAAAAAGGATTCTCATTTTTCTTTAGGTGTATGAACCCGCTACATATAATGAATGGCTGTTTGGATCCTGAAGATATCCATGAGAAATTTTCTCCAGACTCATGACTCCAGGCAGGCATTGCACAGCTTCTGGATTTAGGGAGCAGTAAAGAAGGCCTCTGTGACACATAAAAGAGGAAGTTTCTATCAGGTATTACATATTAAGACCAAGAGCCTAAGTCCTCAGCTAATGCTTTAGTAGCTGGAAAATCCCACTTTTCATTTTACTTTTCTTGAGGTGAGGAAAGACAGTCTCTTTCAGTAATACCTCCTAGTCAGGTCAGAGAAGTGGGACCTGTGCAAATCACTGCTGCAACCTGATGTGTTTTCAGGTGAGAACCGAAGTTTTAGGAGGGTTTTTCATGGCACCGAACACCTTTCCTGCATTTTCCTGAAATCTTAAGACTAAACTTCATTTGAAAACAGTATGTCCTTGTACAGAGAAAATTAATTTATCTCTTTTGAAGAAGCTACCATATTGAAAATGCATTTTATGTTATGTCGAGTCTCAGAATTTCAGTTTTTCATGCTGAGGTTTTAGCATGGTACTTTAAGGCATTGGAAATCTGTCAGTTGCTAGCAAGAGAAAACTTCATATAAATTACGACTTTGGTCAGGATGGTTTGTGTTCTGGATGTCAATGAAGGGCACAAGGGGGAAAGGACTGAGTGGAACAGGGAGCTTGTTGAATGACTTCAAGCCTCTGGGTGAGCTCAGGGCAGACCCTGTGCCTATGAAATCATTTTCTATTGTTAGCCTGTACAAAATGTTTGACTGTAAGACCAGAGGGAAACTAGGCTGGTTTTGTGCCAGACTACTGTTATGAGAACAGTGTATGACTGCTGCACTGCACATACAGAACAAAGAATTGCAGATATATTTTTTCTTCTCTGTGAGAGTCAGCTTAATAACCATTACTGAGATTTTCTACAACAAATCAGTAAAAAAGCCTTGTGTTCAGCCAGATGTGTTTCTCATGCTTTAGAAAAGGGAAACCTTGACTTTCTGTCTACTGGGGGTGAAATGAGAGTTATTTCTACCCTTGGAAAGGTGACTTGCCCCAGAATATCTCAGCTGAGATTTGCTGCCCTGGCTTTGTACAAGCCTTTACCTTTACATGAACAATAATCCTGGCTATCCACTTCGGTGAAAAAGAAAAATGTTTCTGCACATGAAGTCATATAGCTTGGGTTTTCTCTGAGAGAACAAATGCATGCTCAGTACATAATGTAGAGGGGGGGTGGGAGGGGAGGTGGTAAACAAAAAGGAAGACACTTTTTGAAACATGTCTAGTAATAAACAGTGATATAATTATATGCTTGAAAACATCTTATGATTCCATCTCTCAGTAAGCTCTGCAGTACAGTATTCTAGTGAGAATGAGTAAGAGAATAACGTAGAAGCTAATCTAAAATAATTCCATTTTAACACCTCATATGCATTATTTTCAATTCCTGCCTTTTAGCATTATCATCTGAGTGTGATTCATCTGGTGAGTTGTATTTCTGCTTTACTAGTTGTAATAACTACTCAGGTTGGGAATCTTAGGTTTGGATATTGATGGACAGGACTTTTCATTTTAGATCCAGGTTATATTTTCTGCTCACTGTCTTCAGATATGAAGGTGTAAGGCCATAAAAATAGAAATACTTTTCACAGGCCATTTGATTCAGCTTTGGAAAAAGTGTTGTGATATTGATCATGTCAGAATCTCTTCCTCTGCCCTAACTAGTCCAGTTTAACATTAATTACAGAGCATTTAAAAGTGATCTGTTTAAAGGGGAATAGCTGGGAGGAAAGCTAGATGAAAGAATTTAATAAAGTACTATCTGGGTTGACATGTATTTTGAATGGCAAAATGTGTTATTAACCTTGAATATGATTCACATTCTGTCAGCATGCTCAGGAAGCCATATATTCTTTTGCAACAATAGTAAAATGAATGTCATTTTGAATGTGAAACAAAAACATAAAACAAGTATCCTAAAACATAATTTCTCCAAGGAAGTTGTCACTGTCAACAGTCATGAAGTGATTTATTGTAAAGGACACTCTAGATAGTTTTGCTCCTTTCCTCAGGCTTCACTGATATTAATTATTTGCAGAAATCTATATTTCTATGAAACAATAAAGACAGGGAATATTGACTCTGAAATAAATTGTTTCATTAAGTAAATGCCTCTAGGTAAAAATACACTCTGTGAAATGCAACTCTCTTAAAGCCCTAGATATGTTTGTGCTGTCACTGATCCTAAACTGCAGTTACGTGAATACTTCCAGAGAGCTAAGGTGTATGTCAGTGAATTCTTGTCATGTGAAAGGGAGGAGGGAGACAGAAATGCAAAGATTTCTAGTCTTAACTGTGTTAATTAAAAGTTATTAGCTGTAAGCGCTTCCAGACAATCAAATCCTTATGTACCCAACACCGTCTGTCGTTCAACTGACAGCACACAGGTTGGAAGGGGTTCTGACCTCTGATATGAAGCCACACTTAAGCCAGGGAGAAATTAGAGCAATTAGCACCTCCAGAAAAATTAGAGCCTTATGAACCCAGCACTACCTGCCAAACTGCTGGACAGAACACAGGCTGGAAGGTCTTCTAACCCCTGATATGAGGACCACATTTAATAGCTAGAAAAGAACTTTTTCCACAACGCCTCCTGAAATAACATTTATTAATACAAATATGTGACGGTTATTGTGGGTTTTGCGTTGCTGGTGATAACGTTTAGCTGCAAGATTGTATTTAATTGATAATGAAAGACCCCAAAAGAAACCAGCCCAAAATNTAGCAAAACACATTTAGTAAAGGAAATGGTTACAAAGTAAGAATCAAAGTAGCTGTTAGCATAAGATGTAAGATAGAATGTATAAAGGAAGTAAAGTTAAGAAATTAAAGTTAGAAAAAATAGAAAGCACATGGTCTTCTCACCCCTACGTTGCTCCAGGAGGAGGAGGAGAGAGGACAAGCTGCAGTAGTTACCTTCATGGTGACACTGGCATTTTTCCTTCTCCCACTCGAGTTTAAACTCCAAACACTTTTTGTACCTTTTTTTTTTTTAATGTAGTTTGTGTGGCTAAAAGTCAATCTATTGAGGGGGTGATGGTGATGCAGATGCCTGAGGGGAGGTGGCTCCTTCACTGGCTATAGAAGATATCACAAAGGGAGGTTATGTTATTCCTTAAACAACACTTCACCCTATGTTAATCTTATCAGTTTGAAAACCTTTGTCCTCAGTCAGGAGCATCCCTCCAGGGGGCTGAGACATCTCCTTCAACCCATCAGGCCTTATCAGGGGCCATCACCCCACAATGATGCATATCTACTATATTAAGATGGTTTTTTAGCTAGATTAAGATGATGATTAAGGACATAGGGTTTTCTTTTAGATGTCACCTGAAACTAAAGCTGTTGCTTGCTATAAATAAGCTACAGCTTGTACTAAATAAAATGTACATTCCTTAACTTTTTAACTCTTTTCCTTAGCTGAAGTCATAGGGTCCTTTAAAATCCATAAAGTGCTTGCCAAATTCTGAGTAAACAATATTCATAGACACTTTTTAATAATTCAGGTGGCTTATCATAGTAATCTCATGTATTGGTAAGGGCCAAATGCAGCCATATATTGTCTTGTAAATTCCTCTTAGTAACATATCTCTTTGCATCTGAGGAATGGATAAACAGATTGTATCTGGGTAAATTCAGTTTTGGTCTCTATATTTGCAAGTGTATGGTCTGCCTGACTTGTTCTGGCAAGTAAATATTAGATTATACTTAATGATGGAAGTCTTGATTTATCTTTACTGCTATTTGTGAGAAAAGAACCGATGCACTTTTTGTCAAGGAGGTCTCAAATATCAGCTCTGATAGTATTTTTTCTAATGGATCAGCACATAAAATAGTGGATTTACAGTAAAATTCCACCAGAACAGGCTTGAATTCATTTTTCTAGAGATTATATCCAGTTGCCTTATAAGTAAAAAAAACAACAAAAAAACCCAAAACAAACAAAACAAACAAACAAAAAAACCCACAAAAAATCAATCAAACAAACAACAATTAAAAAGCTAGTTATAGTGATTCAATTTACAGATTATATCATAGAATCATAGAGTATCTCAAATTGGAAAGGAGCCATAAGGACCATTGATTACAAGTCCCTGCTCCTTAGGGAAGTAACTTATCTCTTATAGAGGAAAAACTGTATTATCCAGTGCTACTCTGATACTTAAGAATCCTACTGAACACAAGACACTTCATAAACAAGAAAAAAACACCCCATTCTGGTGATAGATAACTGTGGATTGTCTAGATGTTAAGAGATCTTCATCTTAAAGGGGTATTTGAAGTCCTTTGGATAACCAGTAATGAAAAATTTTCTTATTTTTTTAAAATTATTATTATGGGTTTTTTTTTATTTTATTAAACTAGATGATGAGGAAGAATCTACCAGTCTCCCAACAGTTTTTGATCTCTTTGATGGCTGATGTCCTTCAGTATTAAGAGTTCTGTTGAGAAAACCATATGTTTGCTTGAAAATGATGTAATGAGAAAACACCAGCAGATAAGTAATACACAGCAGGGTGTAAATTTTGCACCATGCCCCTATGAACTAAGAAAATAAAATGTTATTTCATGAGACCACAATTCTGGAAAATTAAAAATTGTAGTTGAGAGTATAAAGGAAGGAAAGAAAAAGTTGCTGTAATTGACAGGGTTAGAAGAGTTACTCCATGGTTAATTGTAGTGTCACTGGAACTTTTAGATCCTTCAAACCTGCTCGATCTTCACTGAGTGCAGTTCTTAATATCAAAGCATGAACAAAGGATCCTCTCTGTTTAGAGTGTACCTGTGGTATTCTAAAATATGTATTTTTAGTTGCTTACTTTTTATATTATATACCTATTTAGGAACCCTCTATAAGCGTGGTAATCAGTCAAATAGTCTGCATTTTGAAAGAAACAGTGCAATGAAGAGGAGGGTGACGAAGATGATCAGAGGGCTGGAGAATTGGGACTCTTCAACCTGGAGAAGAAAAGTCACCAGGGAGATCTGCCTGTGGCCTTCTAGTACCTAAAGAGGTCCTATGAGAAAACTGAAGAGAGACTTTTTACAAGACTATGTAGTGATAGGACAAGGGAGAATGGCTTCTAAAGGGAAGAGTGTACGTTTAGCTTGGATATTAGGAAATTCTTTACTGTGAAGGTGGTGAGGCACTGGAACAGGATGCCCAGATAAGTTGTGGATACACTATCCCTTGAAGTGTTCAAGGCCACACTGGATGAGGCTTTGAGCATGTGGGGGGATTGGAAGTAAATGATCTTTAAGGTCCTTTACAAGCCAGGTCATTCTGTCAGTCAGTAGTCTAAGTCCCCTAAGTCCTCTCAGCTCTACAAGTAAAAGGCATCATCTGCTGGCCATCAGGTGTTAGAGGCATGTCAGAATAGGCCTTCAGTCTGAAGGTGAAATTGGTGCCTGAAGTGGATATTTATACAAATGTTGAGTTAACAGAGGGCAGCGTAATATCTTTAACATTAAGACAATTCCTATTAATGGAGCAGGAAATCTAGTATTGTACATAAAAATTCTTCTCAAGCTCATCAAGATGCATTTTTTTTTCTGCTTGAATGGAAGATTACAGCAAAGTATACTTTGTAAAGAAAAGCTTATATAATCAAAACGAAAATTCAGTTCTGATAGGGGAAAGATTTTATAAATAAAAGCTGGAAAAATCTCCTGGAAGTGAGATTCAGTCCAATCTGACACAATAAATTGTTTTACCATTGAAGAGAGTCCCACTAGCAAGTATAGATGGCATGTGTAAGACCCATTTTTGCCTGCAGATAATGTACCTAGAAGATGTATTAACTGTGCAGCTCTCCTGTTTGCAGGCAGTAGAAAGAATTTAGTTCTATTTAAGTATCAGGGAAAATGGAAAAAGAATATGTACATTAAAGCTTAGGAACAGCCAAATATTCAAAATGTTTAACACCAGTAACCGACTTAATGTTCCAAATAGTCTAAGGAGCCTACATTCTTACCTACAAGTAAAATATGCGCTATTATTTACCAGAATAAAAAGGGATGACATTAGCCACTGGTATTAAAATGCCAGATGGGGGGAAAGGAGGTGTGCTCTGTATTCTGCAGCATGCTTCCTTGGAACTGTTAGTACTTCACGCTGTAACAAGCTGAAAATGAAGCGCAAATTCATTAGTGTAATTATTTCTTCTTTTCCTTTTGTGGAGGCTGTGCTGAAGGATGGACATCTTTAGCTTGATCACTGATTACATTTGTTGCTGGATGAATCTCTAAAAGGAGTGTAGCAAATCTATTGCTATGCTGAGTTGCAGGGAGCCCCAGTTCCTTTCTCAAATTTTGTAGCTCTGCTGTATGAAAAACAGAAACCCCACTTTTCCCTGCTGGTGGTTTGAATTGCTCTAATTTGTTCTGGTAATGGCTCCAGATGTCACAGTATAAAAGGAAGCCCGACGCAACGAAAAAGATTGCCATTCTGACCTTCTATTGAATTCTAGAGCTCTTGCCCTTTTTTGTCTTCTGAACAAACCCAGCACTCACAAACATGCTGAATGGAGTGGAAAAAGCAGCTTGACACTTGTGAAAGAAGTTACAAGCAGAGCCGAGATGGCTGCTTGCCACTTTTCCTGTCAGGGTGACATCTGCCACTGTTTGCTGAGCTTCTTTTTTGGGGGAAAAATGAACCTTCACCCCAGCAGGGCTGACCCTCTCCCCCCATCCCTGCACCTTTGTTGTTGCTTCATCTTTTTCAGAAATATTTTTATTTTTCCTTCAGTTTTTAGAGTCAATATTTTAGGAGAGATGAAAGCTGTATCTTATGGGGCTTTTACTTCTTCAGCAAAATCCTGATACTACTTATTTTCTCATAAAATAAACATTTAGTTTATTATATCTACCACTCTATTTGTCTTGGCAAAAACCACCAGCAAAATAAATCAAAATTAATACCGACAGATGTCTGCTTGCATCGATAACAGTCCACTTACATGATATAGGCAGTCAACTTCTGCATGATTCATGTATCTTAGCCTTTAAACCATATTTTTCTGTAACTGATCTTTGCCATGTTCAAGCCAATCTGTGTGAAGTTCTGTTTTCCTGTTAGTAGGAAGAAGTAACAAATCTTAGCAATATTGATTTGGGATGCAAATAGTTCATTTGTGTGTGCCTATACATTTTCAAGTTCTTAGCACTTACTTTACTTCCATATCTCTTATTTGTATAAGCCCAAACATGGCCCTGCCACAAAACTAAATACACAACAGGATATAGTTGGAGTTTTCACTGGCAGAGAAAGGGTCATTTAAAAGAAAACAAGAGAAAAATTCAAAATCCTTGGCTGCTTGGTGAGGGTGTAAGTACCCTTGGCAACCCAACAAGTGCATAGATTTTGATCTGTCCTCCTGACTGTCTCAGATGTACTATTCAACATCCTCCAGGGCAGAGACATGCTGCTTGGCAGAGGGCATAATCCCCCAGTGCTACATGAGGCTGTCTGTATTTAGTGAGTGAAGAAAAAGAAGGAATAATCACCAGGGAGAACAAGTGACAGTCAAAGATGTAATGTGCAAATCACCCATAGGAAGATTTTTGAAGCAGACTATAGCCCTTACTCATGCTAATTTATATTTCCTCAATTAGAGAAACCCAACAAGCATTTACAGTACTTTATGATAATATTCAGCAAGCAGAACTACATGGATAGATATTTTGTTCAGTATAAAGCATTCAAGTGGAAAGCCTTTCTATATGCTGAAATAAATTATTCTTTGTGAGTATCATATTCAGGAGAGTGAAAATCAAGACAGAATTAGAGACTAAAGTTACAGCAGGCTAAAAATATAAGGAATTTTAGAATATTAACACCAGAACCTGTCTTGGACATTATAATAGAATTTAGAAATGACTGTTGAGTTTTTTTGATCTTCCCAATGAGATTTCCCATAGGATGTAAGAGGAGAAAACTCTCTACTAAATAAGAAATATGGAATTTATATATATCTTTGTAACTTTATATCTATCTTCATGTCTCTATTCTTTACATCTATATCATGGCATATTTTTAATAAATTTTATCACCACTGTATCATTCATTAGGCTAGATCATTCCTTTTGGAGTTGCTTTCAATTTACACAGAAGAAGCAATTAAATAGTCACATATTGAGTTGTTCTTTGGTTTCTGTTCTTGTTTTAAAATAGAATTCATATGAAAAGTATGTCAGTTATGAGGCTTGGATTAAACCCACAATGGACAGATTAGAGATTGTAGAAAACTGGGGCAAACTTAGTTATTCTCTCATGTCCCTGACAATTCTGAGTTCAAAAAGACCTACAGTTTACTGAAACCCCGAATAAGAGTTTGACTATTTCATCTTTTATCTGATATGATCTTTAGTCAATTAGAAAATCATGTTTCCTTTTCTTTGTAGAGTATTGCAGTGCATTGCTACCTATTTCTTTGTTTGAATTCTGTTACAAATGTGTAACTGTCAAATTAAATTATTCTTTCATCAGAATAATTCTAATTTTTACAATTTAGAAAGCATTGTAGGCTGTACAGAAATGTGAAATGTACTTATTGTCAGAAAAACAAAGTTGCATGAAGTTGCACAAAAAAAAATAAGAAAAAACAAAAGGAAAACCCCTCAGCAAATGTACTTATTGTCAGAAAAACAAAGTTGCGTGAAATTGCACAAAAAAAAAAAAGAAAAAAATAAAAGGAAAACCCCTCAGCAAATATGATGCTTGCTGGGGCAACAGTCCTTCTCTGAGGATTCATGCTGTTTGGAGATTTCTATCCAACTGTTAGCTTTATTTCTCCCTCCATTCTTTTCTATTTACCACCAGTCCACATCTTCTTTTTGTTCTTTGCAGCAGTAACTGACTCCCACCAGCACTAGCAAATTGAGGTCACTAAGACAAGTGCCTGTGTCCTGGCAGAATTGATCGTTGATCTGGGAGTATGACACACATATGACAGAGAAAGGTCACTCAACTCCTTTGCCTCCATTTTTCATTTCTGTGCAGGTAGTTATGACTTCAAGGTTCTTCCTCTCAGCCTGTCATGTTGTTTCTTATTATACTACCACAAGAAAAATAGAGAGTACTCCAACCTTTATGAGATACCATCTCATAAGTATAGCTCTGCTAACAGTTCAGAAACACCCTCTCCACTGAAAAAATGTCACCGACATACATTATTTTAAAACTCCAGGGGTTTTTGGTGGTTTGGTTTTTTGTTTGTTGTTGTTGTTGTTGTTTTGTTTTTAGTAACAAGTGCTACTATGGGCAAAAAAAAAAATTGAAGAAAGAAGTCAACTCATTAGAAATAACATATTAAATCTTAATGAAAATATGTTGCAGAGTTGTATATCTGCAGGGATGACATAAATAATAATTCAATGTACAGTAAAAATTCACTCAAATACCTATGATAGTAACTTCTGTTGATGTAAAGCACTTTAGGATATTTCAGAAGTGCCATTACACTATTTATCTTCTAGCGAAAAAACATTTGGGAGTATTTTAAGGTCTTTTTTTTTAAAATGGATAAACTTGCATATTAAAAATAAACCTCATTCTCTTGCAATACTACTCCACTCTCAAATGTGTAATGTAAAATTAGTTGTATTTTTGTGAATATGTGAAGCAAACTTCCCAGCTTTTTGTTTTGTTTGGGTGACTTGAGATATTCAATTCTATGTCGGAGTCAATTGCACATTCATTGACAGGTGCCTAATACCACCATTTCTATTTGATGGCCAGGGTCTGAAGTCTCAGGAATGTTTTTATATCAGTCCTAATCCAGAAGTGAAATAAATTCTATGAAGGAAGAAAAATTATCAAGTGTTCTATTTCACTGATTTTTAGAAACAAAAATTGGATATAAAGATAAAACTTGAGGTTAGACCTTTCTAGACTATCTTCATGATCTAGCAAAAATAGAAAGTATTATGCTTTTACAGGTTTTATAATCAAGCCGCAAAGGGAAATCAAATCATTGTCTTTATACCAATTTTGGTGTCAGGCTATCTGATATTGATGAGAGTTTACAAAGGCATAAGTCATCAAGTCATCATGGCTAGGCTTCATGAACGAAGATTTGGGAAGGGCACTATCCACTCCCACTGCAAGTGTGCTGGTGGCTAAAAAGGCCAATGTGGGATAGGCAAGTCCGGTTGCAAAAGGCATAAGCACAAGGACAAGAACCCCACATTCTGAGGCCAGTGGCATAAGAAGATTTAGAAGATTTCAGAGAAGTATAGAGAAATAAATTTTAAAAGAAAGGATACTTCCACATTTCCTTCAATGGGTTTAAATCTAGTGAAGACTGAAAATATATTCATCGATGCAGTATAAATCAATCTCTAACTGTTGGATAATAGGTAGAAAGATTGGCTAAGGGCAATTATTACATTGTTGAAAACTTACTTTTAGAACAAACTGTTCTGTCAGTCTTTTGATATTAAAAGACAGGATGTTAAGATAACCTCATAACCTAGAACCCTGGAATCAGAGAAAATAAAACTCAAACAGACCTTAAGGCATCATTAGATAATTTCTTTATCAAAAGGCAGAGTCAGCTGAACTTAAAACATTGCTAACAGTTGTTTCAGTAGTCTGGCCTAAAAGCCAAGTGTTATTATCCATCCTGTATCTAGACATCCATCACCCTCAACCCTCAAACTTTTTTTTTTTTTTTGGTGCATCATGTTGTAAACTCCTGTATGAAGCACCCCTAACTTAACGCTTACCAGTTTGTAATGAAGAAATGGCACTTACCTATTCTCACTGCTGTATTTTCCCCCAATATCTATCCTCATGCTGTCTCATGTAGAATGACATTCATTATTTTTTTATCCCACCAATGATGATCACAGTGAATATTTTATCCCATTCCTTCATATATTTTTTACCTTTTTTCCTATGTTCTTAACAGATTTCAGTATTTCAAAAAGTCATAGACTATCCTTTCATGATTCTATTTTTCTTTATAAACACCACAATAACTTGGTAGACCTCTCAAAATATTCTGCATGATGAGATTTTCCTCGGTTCTGTGGAACTGTAGCCTTAATCATAGCATAATTTTATTGCCTGGGTGTTCAAACAATGTTCAGATGTAATGATCTGTATCTATCTCTATCCATTTTCTTGAAATGTTACCTTCATTTTGATCTTTCACTTTCTTTAAAAAACCTGCTTTTTCTCTTCATTAATAGTCTGACCCCAATAGCTGTTCTAAATCACATTTTGCTACACTGCCAACTTATATCTAAATAATTTCATTATTTATCCCTGAGATTGTGTGAATGACCGAACTTGATATAAGTTTGGTGAAGCTCTCATAACAAACAGAAAAATGCATTTTTTTTAATATGTAACATTATTAAGTTGTAACCAAAACAAAATGATGCAACTAAACCGGTTATGATAAACTACAGATGAAAAGGTTTGGGCTTGTGAATTTGTGCTGTTATAAGAAAGTAAATATACTTAAGTGACCATGTCTTTCTTCTGCTGAAAGATATGTAAAGCTCATGGAAACAGGCTGTACACAAGAAGACTTCTGTATAGCGGTGTTTTTACAGGCATATCATGAGTGTTTAATTTCTGATAGTTCTGTCTCCAGATGATAATATATCCAAGAATGTCATCATAGACTCATTAATTGCCATGTTTGTCTCTAACTTTGTAAGCCTGCTACAGTATTGCGGTGAAAATACCACTCTCAGCCCCTCCCTCTCCACAACATCCCTTGTGTTCCCTAACAAAGACACATTCACTTTAAAACAGCAGCAATTCCCACTATAAGCTGAATAACTTAAAAAAATTACTAGAAATTATGTGAAAATTTCTGCTTGAGAAATTTTAGTGAAGAGATGGGCTTGTCAAATCTGAAATGCTTTGATGAAATATATAAATGTATGTAGTCATCAGAAACTTACTAAAGGTAAGGGCCCACCCTTCCTTTTCAAAGAGGCTGCCGCTATCATTTGGCTTTTTGCAGACTAAGAACCCTTTGGATCAGTCTGAATGTGGAGCATATTGTGTCTGGTTTACTTCTATTGATTCAATTTCTCTCTTCTCCCACCCCTTTGCAAAATATCAGAACATGATATATTCCAACAGTATGCAAAACAGAACTGAAGAACAAATTAATGGGGAAAAGAAGTTACAAATATCTGAAGACACAGACAAGCTACTCTGTAGACGATAAATGACAGTATTCTAGCAACCTCAGAAAGATTGTTGTAGTGAAGGACATATAGAATGATAATCAGAAAGTACCATACATACAATAAGTATGAAGAGTGAAAATAGGGGAAAAATTCAGCCTAGAACTGTAGTTATGTCAGACACCAGAGAAATTAAGTAACAATACAAAAAGGTTCATTGAAGTCTAAGGCACTGCTAAGAGTGGTAGACCATTAGTTGCATGCTTGGCTAGGTTGTCTTGGAAGTAATTAAAAATACTGCAACCTGAAAAAAAATCTTCATACAAGTAGATAAAAGAACAGAAATCAAATTAATATTTTGCATGATTCATATTATCTAATAAAAAAAAAAAAGGTAGCTCACAAATAACAGATGACATGGTAAGTACCACATGTAGCTTTTGTGCAGCAAAACTACACATTGGTTTGGAATGTCAGTGTTAAAGTCACCATCCCCAGCGGCAATATAAATAATCACACCACCTTATCACTTCTTCCTGTGTGAACATGAAATAAAATTGCTGAAACTTGAAATGAATTATTTATCTTAGAAGACAGCAATAGCAGTAAGATCAACAGTTACAGGAAAGGAAATAAAAACTTCTGTCTTAACCATTTTGTGGCAAAACGCAGCATTGTGTCCTGCTGCCTTGTGTCCCTTCTCCATGGCCCTGGGGAAGAAAAACTGAAACCAATGCCAGTCAATGCAGCAGAGACCTACCCCTTCCCCATCTCTCTGTGCTTTTCCCTTTCCTGCAGGGCTGCCTGCTGTGACATTGTTCTGCCATCCATCTGCAGGCCAGCTCCTCTTGCAGGAGGAACAACCTCAGAGGCAGGAAGGCCCTGCCTGGAGCAGGACCAGAGGCCAGAAGACATTCCATCACCCTGAGGATTCATGTCTTGCTGATAGATGCCTCTTTTTACTTCAGAAGCAGGGAGCTATGTGTGAACATATGGATCTTGGAAGGATTAACTTTTTGGGTTTTTTTTTTATCTTAAGTCCTGCTTTGCCTCAGTGTTGGCAATTTAGGAGACTTTCAATTATCCTCGTCAGAGTGTTCACCCATGCAGATTCAATAAGTAAAATAACTGGGTCTAAGCATGTTTTTCTTCTGATGGATGTTGTGGTTAAGAGGACATGACAGTGAGCTGCAAGAGTCATTATCTATTAATTTTGCTGGTTTATTTTAGTAAGCAATTTATAGCTTTTCCAGAACGTCTTTTACATTTTCCGCTCATTAATTGAGTCCAATTTATACTATTTCTTTTGCATTAAAAGATGTATTGCACTACTTAAAGTCTTAATTTAGCCCATATGTCAAAACTATATCTAAATGAGCCACTTAGAGCACTTTTGTATGAATTACATTATGTATGCCTTTCCCTCTCTGTCTTTTTTATCCTTGCAGTTTCAGTTTCCTTATTAGAAGGTAGGAAGGAAGCAAATAAAATATAAGTGTAATAAGCAGCAACATTAAAACTCAAATCTGGGACTACTCAGGTCAAGTTCAAGCTGTAGAAGACATTTTAAGTGCCCGAAAAAAAGAGCTAAAACATTGCACAAAAGTGCAAGTAAATGTGGTTCTCCCATGTAAACTAGGTAAACTGCAATGATTTTTTAATTTACCTGGATATGTATTCTTTGGAGAGTTTGGGGGTTTTTGTTTGGTTTGGTTTTTTTGTTTGTTGTTTTGTGGTTGGTTTTTTTCCCCAAAATTGTATCATATGGTTTTGAAGCTTGTAATCCCAGGCTTTTCATTTATCTGTTTTGCTAAGTTGGATACTTAATTTTTTTCTGCTATCTTTAACAATAGGAAGGAGCATACTTTCTCAAGATAATCTCTTTAATCAGCATCAGGAGAACAAAGGAAAAGGAAAAAAAATCAGAAGGGAAGATCAAGATGGAGTATTATTGGAAAGTCTTTATCAAAGATCATCTAGTCTTCCAGCTTTTGAAGGAAAACTCCAGGGAAATAGAACCAAAACAAAATGGCAACCATCCCTACCCTTTGATCTATCTCAATGTCACTGAGTCTAAGACTCATTTTATGTTTAAACAGGGTTGGTTTCTCTCTCTCTCTCTCCTTTTTTT
>VWZD01009994.1:75872-97341 GCA_013396695.1 Sakesphorus luctuosus | reverse complement strand
ACACACACACACACACACACACATACACACACACACAAAGTACACACTGCAGCGCACACACACACACACACACACACTGTAGCACACACGCCCGGCGTTGCACACCCGCTGTCTCACACCCCATCCCTTGCCCCCCCCATCATGGCGGCGCCGCGGCCCCGGCACGAGGCGCTGACCTTCCCGCCATGGCGGGGCCGAGCCCTGCCCACCACTGCCCTGCCCACCATGGCGACACAGCCCTGCCCACCACAGCCCTGCCCACCATGGCGGCGGCCGCGCCCCCACGCGGGGCGTTGTGGGGGCGGCGGCGGCGGGGCCGCCATGGGGAACTGCTACACTGTGGGGCCCAACGAGGCGCTCGTGGTGTCAGGTACGGCCCGGGCCGGGCCAGGGGGTCTGGGGGTCCTGCCGGGCAGCGGCTGCCGAGGGGGAGCTGCCGGGGGCTCTGAGGCGGGCGGTGCCGCGGGGGCTGTGCCTGTCCTGGAGGGGCTCTGAGGCGCTGAGGGGCCCCTGCCGGGGGGCACTGCCGGGGGGGTTCGGCACTGCCCGGGGAGTTCGGCACTGCCCGGGGGGTTCGGCACTGCCCGGGGGGTTCGGCGGTGCCGTCCCGGGGTGCGCTGCGGTTCGGGCGGGGCAGCGCTGGGGCGGTGTGGGGAAGCCCTTCCTTGAGGGGACTCCGGGCTCGGTCCCTGCCTGCACCCCGGGGCTCCGGGCTCGGTCCCCGCAGCTCAGAGCGCAGGGTGAATTCCCGTGCCAGCACCAGCCCCGCCGCTGTTGGTCCTGGATGATGTCAGACAGCGGCACCGGCAGCTGTGGGATTGATTGCCAGGGAGTCAGCGCGTTCCCCGGGGGCACGTGGGCTCTGCTGAGAGCGGAGCTGGGTGTGAGCACCCCGGGCAGCGCCCGCAGGTGTGTGCCTGGGCTCTGTGTCTCACCCATCGCATCTGCTGGGTGTGAGCACCCCGGGCAGCGCCCGCAGGTGTGTGCCCGGCCTGTGTGGCTCACCCATCGTATCTGCTGCCGCTCCCTCACCAGCGCAGCTCCTGCACCCTCAGTGGGGCTGGCACTGGGTGCAGGTAGTGCCCATCAGACACGTACGGTGTCACTAGCAGCTGAGCTGGCACCTGAGGCTGGGGTTAAACAAAACAGCAGTGCAATCCCCCATGTCTGGTTCAACCTGGAGCTGCTCCAACGCTGCTGAAGCTCCTGACTGCGCTTTGGCATGGACCACACTGCGGGCAGACAGGACTTAATTTGTTATTGTTGGGTTAATTAATTATTCTTAGGTGATGTAAGGGCTGGGAGCTTCACTCTGTGACAGACTGCAAGGTAATACCCAGGTTAGGTACAGATGTTGATCACTGCAGGTGTCCTCAGTCATGTCACATCCCTGTTGTCAGGGCTGGCCCAGCTTTGGGGTGGGTGCTGTGATGCTCAGACCTAAACTGACCCGGGAGAAAACACATGTGAACAGCCAGGATGTGCCTCAGTCAGAGCTCTGCTGTGCCTGTGGAACTACCTTGTGTTTTTGGAGCCAAAGTCTCCCATGGGCTGTGGCTGGTCTGTGATCAGTTCATCTCTCTCAGATGCCAGACCTGTTACGGGAATTCCTGAGGATATGCCAGGAACAGGCTGCAGTTCTGGAAACATATGCACGCTGTGGGCATGTTACAAACCACACCCACCAGATGCCCAGAGCAGCATTCCTGGCACACTCTGCAGTTCCCAGTGGAGTACAGAGCTGGTCCTGCACTTCCCTCCAAAGAGACCCCTCAGAACTGGCCCTGCTGGGTGAAATGCCACCTTTGTGGGAAGATTGGGAAGCTGCTCCAGGTGTGCTGGGATATCCTCAAGTCTTAAATCTTGGCTTTGCTTCTGTTCAGCTCTGAGGTCTACAAAGCAGGATGAGCCAGCAGGAATTGGTGGCAGCTGCAGTTCCAAGGGCTGTGCTTCCCCACAGCGAGCCGGGACACTCCTGGATGTGCAGCTGCCTCTGGGAAGGGTGCAGAGATGGCTCTGCTGGTCACAATGGGGTTTGGGGCAGCCACCAGGTGTGGTTTTCCTCTTCTCCTGCCCAATGTGTTCTGCAGGCACTTACTGGCTTCTGAGGGCACCCGTTGGGATCTTCAGGGGCACCTGAGGTTGTGGGAGCTCTGCAGGGCCCTGCATGCCCTCGGTGCCCACGTGCAGAGTGACTGCCAGGGCATTAGTGGGAGGGTGTAGCTACAAGCAGTTGTAGTTCCAGGAACATGCGTTGTGTTCCTCCAGGGAAAGGCAGAGAGGACCTGGAGGGGCCAGCATTAATTTGTGTGATGCTAAGTTGGATTTGGGAAGAGAGGAGAAGAGAAGAAGAAACCAGTAATAATTGCCATTAAACCAAAATATTACTAAATACATTTTAATTAATTTAAAGTAAATAAAATACTGTTAAAAGCAGACTTTTGACTTGAAGTCTTGCATTCTCATGCAGTTGTTATTTGAAAGACTTCACTTTGTAGGAAGACACCTCCAAATCATGAAGCAATTTAAAGCTTCCTTTATTGTAAATTTAGCCTGTGCCCTTGGCCTTTAGTCCTGGGCCTCTCCTGACGTGGGTGTTTTCTAGGGAGGGATGTTCTTTCTTTCACTTTCTTGTGAGATACTTGAGTTCCTCCAGTGTCCAAGGAGCAGCCAGCTGTGCCTTGGGAAAGTGGAGCTTCGTAGCCTTATTTGGGAAGCTGCTTCCCAGGCAGGGCTCAGCTCTGCGCTGGCCCCCGCCTCCTGCCCCTGGTGAGCAACATCCCTCTCCTTCTGAGAAACTGCACTCAGTCAAGGGATCCATCAGTGACTTGTGGAGCCCTGGCTTTGTGAGGATGCCCCCCAGGGCCCTGTGGAGGCAATGGTGGTCTCCTCAAATTGTGGGTCTGACTTTGCTGGGGGAGGTTTGGTGCTTTGGGATGTGCCTGCTGCATCACTGAGCCCACTCCAGGCACAGCTGGAGCCAGCCGAGTTTTCAGGGAGATACACAAAGTACTGGTTCATCCTGATACCCAAATGTTCCCAGCAGCCAAATAAGCTGTTTTTCACTGCTTGTGATGCTCAGTGGTTGCTGACAGAGTGCAGCATCACAGCTGCTCTCAAGTCATGAGGTTACCAGTGCTCCAGAGGGCCCTTTTGCAGCTCCTCTGTGATGTTTCTTTCTCAGGAGGTTATTCCTCACCTTTTTGCAGGTGGTGGAGCTCAAGGTTTCCCTTGTCAGGTGCTTGTTAAATCTGCAGGACTTGCAAACTGCTCTTTGGGAAGCCTGGCAGCAAGAGGAGATGGACAATAACCTCAGGCCTTTCGCTTTGGTTTCCAGGAGGAATCGTTGGGTAGTATCTCTGTGGTGTTATTTTTTAACTTCATCGTGGTTTGTGTTCTCTGAGTTTCTGTTTACAAGATAAGTTACTAAATGTGTGTTTCAAACTCAGTGTGTAGCATTGATACTGATTTAGTCATTTTCATATAGATTACATCCAAAACAAGATAACCAGCATAATCTGCTTTGATCTGCTGCAGTGCCCATCAAAGGCTTTTGTGGATTCAACTCAGAATCCTGCATCTTTCTAAATTAATTTTTGTTAACCTTGTACCATTTCTGCATGTGAACAAAGCCTAATTTATATGCTCAGCAGGGCCTAAGAGCCAGACAGTGACTTTAGTCTGAGCCCTGCTTTAGAACATGATTTTCTTTATGTATGCCTTTGCCTTCCTCACTCTCTGCAGTCTGTGTTTTGTCAGTAACTGTTTTCAATTACCAGTTCTCTCCTTGGCTGTCTGCACTCAGTAGCCTGTTTGCCATGACCTGGTTTCAGAATGCTCACCACTTCCTGTCAGAGGTAACTCGGTGCATGAGTTACCTGGGGAGAGCAAACAACACAGAGCTTGTTGAGATTGCCCCAGCTTTGGTGTTTTGAGCCCTGTGTCCCTGTGACTGTTGGGGCTCACATTCTTCCTTGCACAACGCCCTTTGGGGCAGCAGTTCCTGCATCTGCTGAGAGCTCCTTTTGTCTACCAACCCCCAAGCGATTAATCTTATTGCATAAAAGAAACCCCCAAACAAACAGACAACATACTTTCGCCTGGCTCTGGGGATTCTTGCCTGAACATGGAAGCCCTTTGGGAAGAGGCCAAGCTGGCTGGCAGCTCCCTGGCCCATGAATCCCCCATTTGTGGCCCTGCACACTGCCCCGGAAGGGGCACGGTGGATGTTTGGGGCAGTGGCCAAGCAACTGTGGGACCCAGGCTGCTGGAACAGTGGGTGTATTATAGCTGGAAAAGGCAACTTCTGTGCCAAATCTCATTGTGCAAGAGGGTTTCTTCTTTAGCCTTGCAAAGATTTCTCCTTGTTGGTTGGTTTTTTCCCTTGGTCTCTGAGAAGTGAGGGAGGTGGCAGGACTGCCACGGAGAACGAGCTCCTTGCCTTGCCAGGATGGAGCTCTGCTGCGCTCACACGTCCAGTGTGCAGGAGAGCAACCAGCTGGCATCCTGCTCCTCCCTAATGGGTTACATTTCCTTGTTTCTCTTGTGCTTTGCACACTTCTTGACATATAATCGAGCTCAGTAGACTGTGCTGTGTGGTGCCAGGAAACAAATGTGGAGCTTGCTTTGGGTGTGATACTAAATAAGGGATTCCTTGTGTTTCCTGCGGAAGAAAAGGAACATCTGTGTGGATAGACAGGTTCCTCTAACGATGCTGGTTTAGGGTGCAGAGCTTTCTCAGAATATTAATAGAAATGATTAACAGAGTTTGGTAAAGACCACATTGACCCTGAGAAATAAAATACCTCTCTTTGTGGAGCTGCTTTTCCTATCTGCCAGGAACACCTCCCTTCCTGTTCTTGGAAAACAAGGGCCTGGCTGAAAGGCTGAGCTAACCAGGCTGACGTCCTCCAAGAAGTGTTAAAGGCCTTGTGGTTGCTGCAGGATATTGTATCATCAGCTGCTGTAACACTTGCCTGGCTGAGACAGCCTTCCAGCCAGGAGAAGAAGCCACCTAAAGGCTGTCTCCGAGGTGACAGGGGAATATTCCTCCAGACTGAGGAGCACAGGAGGTCTGAAAAAAACTGTAAATAGTTTTCCTGTTTGTTTTTAATTCCTACTGGAAAAGAAGGGTGAAGAATTGTAGATAGTGCTGATCTAATGGTTTGTCAACCATCACATGGGCACCAGTGAAGCAGACAGTATCTGGCCAGCATCTGGAAGCAGGCAGCATCTCAAGCCAGCAGGCTGGCTGACAGCAGAAGATGGTAAATGCTGGAGGATCAAGAGGAAGAGGAGGATGTGGAGGGCAGTTCTCTCCTGCAGTCTGGAGGCCCTGCCAGCCCTCTGGCCTGGATGTGTGCTGCCTTCCCTTCATTTTGGCCTATTGCAGCAAACTTAATAATGGTCACTTCTTTTGGAAGGGCTGCTGGCTTCCTGCTTCTCCCTTCCCCTCCCGTGACCTGCAGCTGCCACAGCCGCGCTGTTTTCCACGTTCCTGCTGTTGCTGCTCCTGCTCTGCGCCGGCGCTGTGCTGGCTGTGCAGATCCACCCACGGGGCTGGAGCTCTGCTGCTCTGGCTGCTGCTCTGCTGGGACAGTGCTCGCCTTGCTGAGGCCCCAGAGCGCTGCTGGAGGAAGTGTGACTATGAAGAGCAGACGAGGGAGGGAATTCTGGCTGGATCCTCCCAGCCTGTGTCCGAGCTGGGGAGCTGCAGAGCTGCTTCTTTCCCAGGTATGAAACCTGAGGCTGGTCACTGGCAGGGTGCTCTCTTGAAGGGCTGCTGGTGTCTTGTTTCTTTAAATCAAAGGTATGAAAACCCAGACAGCATATTCCAGCTTCACTGGGATCAGTCTGAAATGTGTCAGGGGAATTCTGGGGGCTGCCTGAGCCCTGGGCACACCAGCTCTGAGATGGACCATCAAAGCCTCAGACCCTGTGCCACTTGCTCAGCCCAGAATGAGGAGGTATTCTGGGGGAGCTCAAGGGTTCTTCCCTCCTGCACTGCTGACCTGGGAGCTGCTCTGGTTTGCAGTGTGGAGGGAGGCAGAGGAGATGGATTTCTTTCATGGCTTTCCATAACCATTAACATCACAGCTGAAGACACTTAAATTGATTTGGGTTAAACTGCTTAGCAAAACTAAAATAAAATACAGTCAGTTTGTGTGTGTTGCTGTTCATCATACTGAATTATTACAAATACTGTTCCTGCCATGTGAAGCCCGTGCAGGTGAGGAAGAGCACTGGGTTCCCTTCCCAGGTGGGCAGGCTTGTTAGGAAGTTGTTCTGCTCATGACTCCTTCTGGGTGCAGTTTTTCCCTGTCCAAGAGCAACGAGCATGTGTGTAATGCTGGCCTCTCTGCTGTGCTGCAGGTGGCTGCTGTGGCTCTGATCAGAAACAGTACGTGTATGGAGGCTGGGCCTGGGCTTGGTGGTGCATTACTGACACCCAAAGGTAAGGTGACCCCTGTTATTTGTAGTTTTTTGGAGCAGGAATTAGGCAGAGCCATCCCAGTGGGGCTGTCAGCAGTACCTTTAGGAACATGGGACTGGGCATGAAACTGTGGATGAGCATCAGAATTCTCTGCTGGCTGTTGGCATGGGGTCAGCTGGGTGTCACAGTGCAAAAGACAGACACAAGAAGAAATCCCATGCTTTCAACTGAAGTACTTTTCAGATGGCCTCTCTGTCCACACCTCTCCTCAAACCCAAGGCAATCAGGTTTGGTTTGTTTTCCCTCTTTAGCTGTTTGGGTTTTTTTTTACATAAAACCCACCAAGCTGAGAGAGCCATAGCCTGACTGGTCAATGTGTTTCTTCCTGTGCTGGTGCAGTGAGTGCTGAGGAAGGGAAGAGCCCTGCTGATGTTTGCAGCTCCAAGGCTCTGGCAGAAGTGCTGGCAGGGGCATTGGGCTGGCTCATCCATGAGTTCACAAGAGGAGCCCAGTATGACCAACCCCTTGCCCAGTAACAAACCTGTTTGTGGCCTGCAGTGCCCCCTTCTGCTCCTCCAGTCTCTCTTTCTAAAGATTTGCTGACTGCTCTCACCTTGGGTGCAGATGTTCCAATTTAAAACCGTGGGACTGCCTTTCTCTCCCTTTTCTCAGTCGTGGGTTTTGCTTGCTGCTGAGTGCAGTCTGGTCACTGAGCTAACGTGCTGGGGGAGTGCTACTGTCCTGCTAACACAGCTCTTTGTCTCTGAGATCTGTAAGAATGCCAGCTCTCTCCCAGCACATCCCTCCTGCTCACCAATACAGGTTTCCTTCATCTGTGTTAAAAAATAACAGGGAAAAGGATAAGGCATGACTTTTGGGTTTTGCACTGAGTGATGGGCAGAGACTGGAGTTAGCCCTTGTTGCTTGGTCTTTCAACCTCTTTTTCCTGTTCATGTGTTGCCACCAGCAGACAAAGTGAGCATGTTGCTGCCCTCACTCTGCAGATGACACACTGCTCACCTGGGGGTCACACACCTTCCCTTGTGCCAGGGGGTGCTGGCTGCTGCTGGAGTCAGCTCTCAGCTCCTCTCCCAAGTGAATGTTGCTCAGGATTGCTACCAAAGCCACCCGTGGTGCTCTGGCTGCTTGGACAGGGCTCAGGGAACACCTGCTGCTTCAGTCCAGGCCCTCCAGCCATGCTGCATGAGGTGGGAGGGGAATGGAAGGCTCAGCTTGTGGGGTCAATGTTGAAGGATTGTGTTTAATCCAGGCAAGCTTCATTCCTAAATTTTTGTGAGACATCTTCTTGGAAGAGCTGTTAATTGAATAAATGGTTCCTGCTCCTCCTCTTATTATGTGAGAAGTGCAGAGAATGATGCAAGACGTTGACCTGCTGAGTGCAGGAGATAACAGATATATTTGGGAGGCTGATTTAGTAAGTTAAGGATAGGCTGAATCCAAGGCCAAAACTGCTTGCTGGGAATGAGCTGTTATAGGATAGAGGTCTGGACATTATTTAGCAAATGAGACTCTTGACAGGAATTCCAGCACCCAAACCTTTTACTTTAAAATCTGTACCCCTGGCTCTCACCAGGGAATAAGGGCCTTCATTCTCCCTTCAAAAACACAGCCTTTCCCAAATGCCATAAGCTGTGCCCCAGATGGAGCCCACTGCATTAACATGAAGAGTGAGGCAGATTTCCTTCTCTGAAATTAGGACATTTTTCTGGAACTGGCAGTGCTGTGAGCAGGAGAGACAGCAGCGATTGTGTGGCTGTCAGCAGCTTCCCCCAGGTAGCACTAACCTGGGAACAAATGAACACTTAGAGCTGGCAGGGGGCTGGGCACTTACCCTGCTGCAGCCTTGAGCACTGGGGAAAAACAAGGAAAACAAAATGCTGCCCTTGTTTAGGGATCAGAAATAAAAGCACCGAGAGAGACAGCCTGGTCTAATATGCCTCTGGGGGAGCCAAATGGTGTTAATTCAGCTTCCCAGGACAGCACTTGGAAGCAGCTTCTCTCCTCAATGCCTTAGCCAGGGGTGGGGAGCCAGGTCCCTGGCATTTTCATTTTTCTGGCCTCTCTTAAATAGTGGCATAGAAGCATCTAAATTATTACCAAAAGGAATTTTCTGCATGCAAAGATTACTTCAACAGAGAATTCCAGCTGACTCCAGGATGGCTGTCCAGGTGGGATAGATGGTTCGATTTCATGTGCAAGGTGGAGATGAGCCCCCAGCCTGTCTGTCCTCATTAAAAGAAGCAAGGGCACAGTGTAAACTCCCCACCATAACTAGGGAAGCTGCTCTGTCCCAGCATTACCGAGCCCTGGGAGTGGGCAGTGGGAGAAAGGCAAACTAAACAGGGAAAAGCTGAGACCTGAAAGTCTCATCTGTCCTTTGCAACAAGTGTCTTACTCTCTGGTAACTGCTCTGTGTATTTGCTGTCCTACCCTTATTCCTCGCTGCTCAGAGTGTCTTTGGAGGTTATGACCATCCTCTGTCGCTGCGAGAATGTTGAGACGTCGGAGGGGGTCCCACTGTACGTAACGGGGGTTGCACAGGTAATAACCCACAGCTTCCTAACACCCTAACTCTTTGTCCCTCTGGTCTAAGCAGCAGCAGCAGCAGCAGCAGGATAACATAACTAATGGTTTTCTAACAGGACAGCTGAAATCTCAACACCCTCCTCTCCTTCCCCTTCTCCAGCTCTTGCCCTGAGGCACTCCACAGTTTGTAGGTAATGCAGACAGTTGCATCCTTGGGAAATTCCAAATTCAGCATTGCTGTACCTAACAGTTACTCTCACTGTAACCCTTTCTATGCCAGCACTCTTTCCATTGTGTGCTTGGTGGAGAGCAGAAGGGCATCTGCTTTTGTGTGAAGGCACAGGCTGGCCAGGTTGGATTCTGTACAGGATTTGGGACAGGTGGGAACACAGGTTTTATGCCTTTTCTAAAGGAAATCCGTATAGATGTAGGAAAATTGCAGCAATACCTGGCTCTGCAGTTTTGGCAATAGATTTCCACTCAGCCCTTCTTCCTCCACATGGAGACAGTGCCTGTTTTGGATATTGTCACATCTGAAAGTACAGCACAGAGCCCTTGCATGAGTGGCAGCACACAGGACTAGCACTGGCACTGGGAGCAGTTATGAACCAGTAATGACCAAACATCCCTGTGAACTGCCAGCTGAGCTGCAGCATGATTTGGAAAACAAATCCAAAGTGTAGAAGATTAGGTTTTCAGAAGGGTGAAATCCTGCAGTGTCTGATGAAAGCTGTGAATGCACATGGCAAAAAACGCCTGTGCACATCCTGGGCAGTGGGATCTGTTCTATCAGGTCCTGCTTTGCGTGCCAGTTTAATTAGGACAATGGCCAAGGCAGGCAGGAACTTGCAGGGATAGGTTTCAGCACTTCCAGCCAATCCTGGAGCAACTCAGCTTGCACACAGCAGCCCAGGGCAGCCCCTTCATGGTTCAGAAGTTTGACCTAATAGTCACTGACACAAGCTCTGTGCCCTGTGGCTCCTTGTCCTGACTCCCAACGCCTTTCTGGCTTGTTATGTCTGACGGGGATCGAGCCTTGACTGCCTGAAACAGAACCTGCCATGGCCAAGCAGGTCTCTTGTTCTTCCAATTTGTGACCTGCAGATTGCTGGGTCTGACCAAAGTACCTCATGCCTCCTTAGGTGACTGAGAAGGCTGTGGAGCTGCAGGATCTGTTCCTGGGTGCCTGATATGCTACAGGCATGGTCATAAAGAGCTGGAGACTCATTTCCATTTGCCTTTGGGTCATGGGACACTGCAAAAATAGAGGGAGAGATGAACCAGATCAGGGGGTAGGTCTGTGGTAGTGCTAATCCAGGGCTGCTTCTTGCAGCATCAGTGCCAGGTTCTGCCAAACAGAGGACTCTGTGCAGTGGGTGGGAGCATCCCAGTTCCATGCTGTGCTTTTAAAGCAGTGACACCATCCTACACTGCAGTGTGGCACAGCAAGCCTCTGACTGAGGGCCCTTTGGAATCTCAAAGCTGCCAGCTCCTGGTCCCTCACCAGCCCAGCAGAAGGGAAAGGGTCACAGCATCATTTACAGCCTTTGCTGATAAATTACTTTAAGCACCATCTGAAAATCTCTTCCTTGGCCAAAGTGTCATGCCTGTCTCCAGTCACAGACATGCTCCCTTGGCTGCATTCTGTGCCTGTCTTGCATTACCTGTGAGCAGTGTGGCAGGTAGCCCAGGGCAGGAGGTGCAAAGGGAAGAGCTGAGTGTGTGTAACCTGGAAACGTGCAAATATTTTACGTTTTTTGACAGGATTTCCCTAGAGATAATGACGTTACAGCCCAGGTGTGAGGACGTAGAGACGGCGGAGGGGGTAGCTATAACTGTCACAGGTGTGGCACAGGTACAGTAACTCCAAAACATCATTTCAGGAATGCATGGCTCTAACTTACCTCTGGTTTTCTGCTGTTGTCCAGGCAGAGAAGCCCACTGCTTTCAAACAAATCCTTGTACAAAACCACACTGTCCTTGTTGGTTCAAACACACTCCAGCATGTCCCGTGTGGTGAAGGGATTTGTGACTTCTCCTCTCCCCCAAATATTTTCTGGTATCTTATTTGTCCCCATGGCAAATGAGATGTGTGGGGCTGACTTGATGTGTTTGTGGAATGCTGATGTGCCACAGTGCCCTTGGAGCTGTGTGTGACCCCACAGGACTGAGCTGTTCCCTTTCAGTCCTTTTCCAGTTCTTTATATCCATTTACCTGCTAAGGTGTCACATAACCCCAGTGGTCTTTCCATTGTTGGCAAAATGTGTGCAGCCTTGTCTCCCTTCACACTCATTTCCTAAATCTGCAGGCATTTCCTCCTGATTCTGTGAAGGCAGCATTCCCTTTTATCCTAATTTGGGGACATCCTTCTGTTGCCAGCCCGGGCTGGGTGGTGTGTGGTAGCAGAGGGCTGGATCACTGGGCCTCTGTTTGAAAATGCATCTCCCAGTTCATCTCATTCATGTTATTTCTCTCTTCACACTGTTAATTTTTTTCACTGTCAATTAATTTTAAAGGTGAGAGGCAAGGTATTGCCACACAGAAAGCAGGCTTGAGGCTGTTGGGATGTGCCTGGCTCAGATTACCTTAATTTTGCAGCAGTACTTTTGAGGCAAACGTTTTTCTTTTTAGAGCTTGAGCAAAAAAGGAAAAAAGCAAATTATTTCTAGAGAAAGAGCTTTTAGAGTGTTTGCTGTAATGATAGAAGTGCTTGATGTGTGTAAGGCTGCTGTTCTTTTCTTGAGGAGGGAGTAATGAGTGCCCACCAGCAGCCTCCTGGCGGGGCACTGGGATGTGCTGGGATGCCGCCCGAGGCCACACGGGGCGCCACATCCCTGTGTCCCATTTTCCCGAGCCTCGGGCTGATTGAACCGTCTCCGCCGGCCCCTCGGTGAGTGCAGCGGGCTGGAGCAGGGGCAGCTCTGTCCATCCTGCACTCCAGATTGCTGGATGGAGGCTCTGAGTCCTGCCAGCTCCGTTCTCTTCCCTCGGATGGGAATGACATTTGAAGAAACACCAAGTGTCGCAGTGCTCTGCCTGAAATTCTGCAAACACGCTGAGCACAAATTGCTCAGCTCTGGGTTTCTTTGTGCAGCCTTTGCTTTTGGAGGTTGGTATCCATACTGTGCACAGAGCCAGCCTCCCCGGGCTGCCCAGGGCTCAGCAGTGCAGGCTGGCTGGCTTTATCCCGAGGCTGAATCCTTCCTTGCTCCCAAGCACCACAGGGATTTTCCTAAAGAACATCCCGCTCCCTGCTCTGCCCTCCCTGCAGCTCCCAGGGGTGGGGACTGTTCAGAGAGGTGTAACTGCTGGCAGATGCACACCATAAATGCTGCTGCTGAGTCTAATTGATTTTGATACTTGCATAAACCTCCTGTTTGCTGTGAGAGGAGTCTTGTGGAGGGCTCACACGCCCGGGTGCAGCTCCACAGCAGCTCTCCCAACTCCCCCTTGTGTGGGAAGAGCAGACTGCCAGTGCAGGGACAAGAAACCTCTGGGTTTGACCCTGAAAAGATGCCAGAGGCTCTGGGGACATGGCTGAAGAGGATTGCCATGCTTGCCTGTGGTGCAGTTTGGCATTGTGACTGGGAGACCCCACGTGGGAAGCAGCAGTAGGAAACAGGCTCAGCCCAGCCTGGTGTTTCTTTACCTTATGAGGGACAGGGTTGTGGCAGGTGAGTCCTGGCCAGCTCACCACGTCTAATAAGGTCCACCTCCTGTCCCCTTAGAAGGTGATGGTTGGTCCCAGTTGTCCTGCTCTCTGGCAGTGTAGGGGCCAGGTGCTGTTGTTTGACTCCAAAGGGATTTCTCAAGCAATAGTTGTTGCTTTTGCCAGCTGAAGGTGCTCTTGTAGGTGTCAGGATGAGGTCTGTATGCTCTGAATAGACAGACTGTGCACTGGGACCCTGAGCCAGGTCCAGCCAGGGCCCTTGGGGCAGGGCATGGGGTGCCACCAGCGCCTCATGGGACAGGAGACACTGCCCAGCCCAGCTGTTTCCATGAGAGGGTGCTGTGGGACCTGGAAAGTTGTGTGGCTGCAGTGGCCCTGCTCCCTTCTCTGGTGCTTCCAGGCACAGGGACATCTCTGTGTCCAGGATTTGCCTGAGCCTTCACGCTGGACGTGGCCACCAAGAGCTGTCACCTTGGTGGATTGTAGCTCCTCACAGCTGTGTGCCATAGAGCTCCATGTGCACAGATCTCCACTGCCTAACACACCCCACAGGGATCTGGAACCCACTTTGACTTTAAAAAGCAGCCTGGTGACCAGCAGGACCATTATTGAGACCCTGTCTTGTCTGGCATGGGGATGCCTTTACACCTGGCTCTGACTATGGGAGGTGAAGGAGGTGGCTGTGTCCCATCTCTAGGGATCAGCACCAGACTGGCCAAGTCCTGGCCATGACACATTGGGGTCACCTCAAAGGACAGCCAGGACCTTCTTGCCACAGGCAGGACAAACCAGTGTGCTATGGCCATATTGTCTCATCTCTTCTTCCAGGGAACACTGAATAGAGCCCATTCCCACGCTGCTCCTTGGGCACGTCACACCATTTTCTAGGTCAGAAAAGTTAATTCTAGTGAAGGAGGAGGAAGGGAAAGGTAACAAAATGGCCTGTGGCCACGAGTGGTAACACTGAGCCCTCTCCTGGCTCTGGTGTTGGTGCAGTGGCTGAACTGGTGGTTCAGGGCTTTGGGTAGGGTTTCTGTTAGGTGGGATAGGTAGGGCCAGGCTCTGTCCCCACTGCTGTGGGACAGATGGCTGCAGGGAGCACCTCTCCACGCTGATGTGCTGTCTGGGTTTGGAGAGGTGTGTGCCCTGGCTGCTGGCACGTGCCTGTGGCATGGCTGTGCCCCACAGCAGTGAGCAGGGGCTGGCTCAGTGTGGTGACAGCTCAGTGTGGTCCCTTGAAGCATCAGTAACACGGAGGCCTGGCAGCCTGGTGGTGGTACTGCTGCTTCTCCTGCTGCTGCTGCTGCTGTTGGGTCCCTGGACAGGCACCTTCAGTCCCTTTGGTTTTGTCTCCTGTCTTTAGGTGAAGATAATGACCGAGAAGGAGCTCCTGGCTGTGGCCTGTGAGCAGTTCTTGGGGAAGAACGTGCAGGATGTGAAGAACGTGGTCCTTCAGACGCTGGAGGGACACCTGCGCTCCATCCTAGGTGTGCAGGCACTCGTCCCCTAGAGGCATCTGGAGTAGCTTTGTCCCCTCTCAGCTGGCTGTCCCAGCGGTATCTCTGCCACTGCAGCAGCCACATGGGACCTTCCTCTGCAGACTGCAGAGGTGGCATCTCCCCTCCAGCAGCTCCTGCTGTGTGTTGTGATAAATGACTTTTCAGTGCCTGCAGTAAGAGATGTCTGAGTCCCCATGGGCTACAGGTGGTGTGTGGGTGGTGGTTGTGCCTGTGAGATGTTGGTGCCACTGCAGGACCAAAGGATTACAGCCCTGTGCCCAGGCCTGAAGCAGTTAGGGACACCAAGCATGTTGCTGAGCTTAGACATCCGTTGTTGTGTGTTACCTGTTCCAAATAAAGCACCTCACCTCCCTTCCCTCTGCAGGGACCCTGACTGTGGAGCAGATCTACCAGGACAGGGACCAGTTTGCCAAGCTGGTGCGGGAGGTGGCAGCCCCTGATGTGGGGCGCATGGGGATCGAGATCCTGAGTTTCACCATCAAGGTACCCTCAGCTCCTGGGTGCTGCACTATGGGCAGAGCAGCAGGAGCTGCAGGAGCAGCAGGAGCAGCAGGGCAGGGCCTGGCTCGGCTCATCGGCACAGCCTGCCCAGCGCTCAGGGAGTTGCCATGACAGCTGCAGCAGCAGGTCCCGTGTGCGGGCAGCTCCGGGTCAGCTGCCTGTGTCAGCAGGCTCGTGGAGAGAGCTGGCTGCTAACCCAGCCCCAGGAAACAGAGGGAAGATGTCGGCAGGGCCCGCCCCTGCCTGCCCTCCCTGCTTGTTTGGAGCAGCCAACATGGCGCTCTGCCCTTGGCCTGACTGCGCGAGTGGCCGCCCGGAGCTTCAGCAGGAGGGGAGCAAGATGGAGTCACTCATTTGAAGTGGTTGTGTCTTATCTCTCCTCCCCAGGATGTCTATGATAAAGTGGATTACCTGAGCTCCCTGGGGAAGACTCAGATTGCAGCTGTGCAGAGGGATGCGGACATCGGCGTGGCAGAAGCCGAGCGGGATGCCGGGATTCGGGTGAGCCCCGAGACATGCCGGCCCTCCCCAGAGCAGCCTGGCAGCTCCACCTGCACATGCTGAAGCTCTGCTTTCTTTTCCCTCTCTGCAGGAAGCAGAGTGCAAGAAAGAAATGCTGGATGTCAAGTTCATGGCAGACACCAAAATAGCAGATTCCAAACGGGCTTTTGAATTGCAGAAAGCTGCCTTCACTGAGGAGGTCAACATTAAGGTGAGAGTATCCCACAGCCAACTGCTGTTCCCTGGAGGGTTTGTGGTGGTGTTGGTGGCTCTGCAGCCTGTCAGCTTCCTCCTCTTGCATCTGTTGGGGAGTTTAGAGGTGGAGAGCCTGGTACTGTGTGTCACTGTGTGAACTCTTGCAGCAGATTCTGCTCCTGTTTGCAGCAATTTGGTGGGAGTAGGAGGAGGGGAAAGGGTGGGGAGGGTTGTCCAGGCTGAATCTGGAGCTGGCTGGGCTCAAGTGCTGTGGGAAAAGTGCTCAAGGAAGGATAGCACTGAGGATTGGGATGTGAGCCCTGGGAAGAGGTTCAGTAGCAGGAACCATGTGTGGTTTTAGGTCCTGCCAAGGGTCCTTATGCCGTGCAGGAGTTCATGACCCAGCCCCTCTTCTCCTGTCCCTGCCGTGCAGACTGCGGAGGCCCAGCTGGCCTATGAGCTCCAGAGTGCCAAGGAGCAGCAGAAGATCCGTCAGGAGGAGATCGAGATCGAGGTGGTGGAGCGCAAGAAGCAGATCGACGTGGAGGAGAAGGAGGTGATCCGCATGGAGAAGGAGCTGATGGCCACCGTGAGGCAGCCGGCCGAGGCCGAGGCCTATCGCATCCAGCAGATCGCCGAGGGAGAGAAGTGAGCCAGCCTGGGGAACACGCTGCCCTGAGCTCCTCTGCACAGACCGGGGCTGCTGCAGCGCTGCACTTCCCTTTCCAGGGTGAAGCAAGTCCTCCTTGCCCAGGCGGAGGCAGAAAAGATCCGCAAGATCGGCGAGGCGGAGGCGTTCGTGATCGAGGCCGTGGGCATGGCGGAGGCCGAGGGGCTGAAGCTGAAGGCTGAGGCACTGCAGCAATATGGAGAAGCTGCCCGTCTGGCCCTGGTGCTGGATGCACTGCCTGAGGTGAGCAGGGGCAGCTCTCCCTGCCCAGGGACCTCCCAGGCTGGGCCAGGGCTCCCAGGGCACAGCAGGACCCCGTGTGTTGTGCAGGGACCTTGCCCAGTGCTGCTGAGCAGTTCCCTGACTCTCTGCTCATCCACCCTCCTTGCCTGCTCCCCCAGATCGCTGCCCAAGTGTCTGCTCCCCTCTCCAAAGTGGAGGAGATTGTTATTCTCAGCGGAGACAATAACAACACCATGTCCGAGGTGAACCGTCTGCTGGCCGAGCTCCCGGCGTCCGTGCGTGCCATCACTGGGGTGGATCTCACCAAGGTGAGCAGGGCACAGGCAGCTGGCAATGCCAGCAGCTCTGAGGGCACAGGGAAGCTCTCACTTCCCAGGGAGCTTCTCCTTCCCCAACCTTACCCACTGCAGAGTGCAGGCAGCTCCCTGCCTCCCTCTCCTCCAGCCCTAAGAGCTTCTCTCTTCCCTTCCTGCAGCTTCCCCTGTTCCAGAAAGCCACCGTGGCCAAGGAGTGAGGTTGGCCAGCCCAAAGCTAGTGAAGATCACTCCCTGTTATGCACTCCGACATCAACTGCCTTCAACACGTGGGAATTTCTTTTATATCAAAGACAATCTGGTTTTTGTTTGTAACTGGTGCCTTATTTTGTAGGGCCAGAAAGATGCATGTCCTGTCTGCAGCTGTTTCTATTCCAAAGGTGGGAGGGGATTTATTTTGTAATTAACTGTGTATTGTCTCAGGCCAATCCCGTCCCCAGTTACAACTGGGCTTGTCTGGTGTTGCAGTTCTGGTGCCTTGCTGTTCTCTGCCCTCAGGTGAGTGCCCGGAGCTCGGAGCAGAGGCTTGGTGGGATGTGGAGCTGCAGGAAGAGAACAGCCAGGCCCCCTGTGCTCTCCCTCAGTGACCCTCCTGGGCACTGCCCCAGCCCTGTCTCCCACAGCTGTGCCTATGGCTGGCTCTGCCTGTCACAGTGTGTCACCCCCAGGACTCTGCTGTGCCAGCAGCCCTGCCCAGGCTGGGCTTCCCCAGTCACCCCCCGGGAGAGTGACAGCCCAGCACTGCCGGTGGTGCTGCCCACGCTCATGCTACCTCTGCTCCAGGAAGTTTCCTCATGGGATCTGGAGCAGGGAGAGCTCTGAGGGGCTGAGGGAGCCCAGCTCAGCCTTGGTGAGGTCGCACCACCAGGAATACCAAAAAGTAGTTCTGTGCCAAGGCCACCCATCCCCTGAGAGGAGGGTGAAGCTGCTGCTTGTGGGTGCCATGGTATATCCTGACCCCACAGCTACTCCAGCCAGAGGTTGGGGTGGGTGTGGAACCAGCAGGACACTGAGTGGGGACAGGGGTCTCCAGCACCACAGCCTGTGCAGCTGCCTGGGGACCAGTGCCCTGAGTGCTGGCTGGGGGCTGCCCCAGCAGACAGTGCAGGAGCCCCTACCTCACTCCCTCCCCCTGCCTCTTGTGGCCAGTGGCTTTGCTGCCTTGTGACAACGTGAAAGAGGTTGTCCCCTGTGTGTGTCCGTCCTCCCTGCAGTGTCACCAGAGCCCTGTGCTGGCTCATGTTCCTTCCCTGCCTGTCTTGATGCCTGTGCTCAGTGTGGCTGTTACAGCCACACCAGTGTGTGAAGTCAACCTGGTGCTGCTGTGGGTGGTGGGTTTTGGGGGTCCCTCCTGCACCCACAGCTGGTTGCCATCGTGGGGATGGAGGTCCCTCTCCATCCTCCCAGCAGTGCCCTGGGTGACAGGAGTGACCCATTGCAGGTGGGTGGGTGCTGTGGGTTCCCCCCTCCCCTCCCTGGGGGGGAACCGGCATTATCAGCCCCGGCTGGCGCTGCCCCACGGGCGGTGGGTGCAGATCTGGCGCTGCCCACGGGTGTGCCGGGCCAGGCCCCGGTATCTGCATGTGCCTGCACCACCACCCCGAGATAATAAACCCTTGTCACCTCCTGCCTGGACTCTGTCTCGTGCCTCGTGCCCATCTCTCCTGCCCCAGCACCCCCAGGGCTGGGCTGGCCGGGGGCTGCCAGTGACAGCCAGGGTGGGGCTGCCGTGGGGGGCTTTGCTGCAGTCATCTGCCAGGGATAAAGGTGGTTTGTCATGCCCTCCTGACCCTCCATGTGCCCCCTAGACACTGGGCAGGACAACAGGTCCTGTCCTGTGTGTCCTGCAGGATGGCCCTGCAGATAGGCTGGGTGGGGACAGCTTGGCAGCCCCCAGTGTGTCGTTATCTGGGCCAGCACGGCTGGTGGGAGGGCTGTGGCACATGGGGATCCCCTCCCCAGCTCTGGGGACTAGGAGGGACACTCAGGACCCCGTGCCTCTGTGGGGCACAAGGCCACAGGCAGGGCTGCCTCGAGTGCTGTATGTGCAGAGTGGGCAGTGGGGCTGGCAGGAATCCCCTGGGGTGGGGGTAACCCCAGGGGGCTCACCTGGAGCTGGCAGGGCTTGAGTGTCACAGGGACATTTTATGTCACTTCTCTGTGTGCTGGGGTGCCTGTGCCATAGTCTGGGCACAGGCTCCAGGACACCTCTGGGTCACAGCAGGGACCAAAACCAGGAGGGGACAGCTCCTTCCAGACCCCAAGTCCCCATATCTTCATGTCTGGTGCCAGGCTGGCACCAGGCCTTGACCCTGTGCCACCTCCTGCCAGGGTCTGGCCAGGCTGGGGGCAGTGTGAGTCATTCTGCCCCTGTTCCTGTCACCCAGAGGTGACAGCAGGTCTGGGGACACCTTGTTGGGCAGGGCAGGGTCCCCAGTAGTGGGGCTCTGCTGCTTATCAGGCAGATAGTCCCAGCAGGGGGTTATCACCTCCCCACAGCCCATTTCCAGGAATGCCAGAGAGTCCTGGCACAAACAGCCTGCCACAGTGGCCCAGCACCTGCTGCAGGATGTGACCCTGTGGGCACAGACAGGGCAGAGGACACGCATGGCTGGGGGACATGGATGACCAGGGTCATGCCCAGGCAGGTGACAGTCGTGGTCAGAGAGTACAGCCACTGGGGACACGTGTGGCCAGGGGACAGATATGACCAGGGTCATGCACAGTGAGGGGACACAGCCCTATTGGGGACACATGTGGTCAGGGGGGCATGTCCTTGGGGACACACAGCTGGGGGATTCCTCTCTGCAGGTGACACATCCCCCTGGGAGGAGGGTGTGTTCAGACAGGGGCCGTGAACTCCCAGGAAACTTGTTCCTGCGGGCTGGGGGGCACATTTTCGTTGTGGGGACACACTGCCAGGGGACATGTCCCTCAGGGGACATACATGGCCAGTGGACACAGCACCTGGGAGGTCACCCACCCCACGGGGACACAGGCCCCCTGCACCCACGTGTACCCTGTACCTGGCCTGGGGGTGCCTGTGCAGGGGGACCCCCTGAACTCACCCCCCCCCTCACCATTCTGGGCCTCGTGCCCATGGGCTGCCCCCCTGCCCTGTCCAACGCCACTGTTTGCAATGGGGAGCTCCCAGTTTGGGGTCCCCACAGCCATGGGAAGGGACAATCCTGGTGACCACAGGGGTCAGAGAAGGAGGGTGGGGGATTTGTGGGGGCCACCCCCGTGTTGAAGGCATGGGGGGTGACCCCCTGCAAGCCCCCCATCCCCAACCTCCCAGTGGGCAATGCCAGGTTGGCAGGAGTCGCTTGGGGCTGTGCCCCCCCGGGCACGAAGGGGTTAAGGGCCCCGTCCAGCTGTGCGGTGCAGATGTGAGATATGCAGATGAGGCAGAGCAGGTTTTATAAGGCGGGTGCAGACCCAACACCCCTCAAAGCCCCAGTGCCACTCCCACAGGTAGGTGCCACCACCTGGGGAGCTGTGCCCTGCTCGGGGTGGTGGGATTTGGGCGGGGGGTAACGATGGGATGGATGGGGGCATGTTGGGGTCAGAGGCTCTTGGGAGCACCTGCTCCTCTCCAGGGCGGTGGGAATGGGGGGACGAGGAGGGTGTAGGGGGGATGCCAGGATGGGGACGCCACCAAGAACCTCCATCCTGCTCTGGGGTGGTGGGATGGGGGGATAAAGAAGGACTAGGGGGTGCTGGGGTGGGGAGGCCTTTTGGAGCCTCTGCCCTGCCCTGGCGCGGCAGGAGGGGGTCCCCGGGCCGGGGAGGGGGCGATGCCGCTGCCGAACCCCCCGAACTAACCCCGCTGTGCCCCGCAGGCTCCGCTCCCGCCCCTCGTGCGCCGCCGCTCCGGGCAGGATATCATCGTATACTGTAAGTTGGCTCTGAGACACTACAGTATAGATGATGTACTCCCCGGGCCGCCCGACACGGCGAGGGACAGCGACAGCGACAGCCACAGCCACAGCCACAGCCACAGCCACAGCGTCGGGGGGGCTGGGGCACCGCCAGGGGGGGGCGCTCCGNGGACGCTCCGGGCGCTGCAGGACCCGCGGCCGGCGGGGAAACCGTTACCATTACTGAGTTTAGTAATGGTAGCGGTTCTGCCGCCGGTACGGCACGGACGGCACGGAGATGGCACGGAGATGGAGCGCGCAGGGGGATGGATGGAGGGCACGGGGGGATGGAGCTGCCATCGCGCAGCATACAATAAAGGGGGTCTCAGCACTGCGGCTCCGACTCTTTCCTTTCCTTGTCCCCTGGGGGCTCCAGCCCCGGTGGAAGTGGGAGACTGGGTTGGACTGGGGAGTACTGGGTTGGACTGGGGCGCTGGGGCCAGGGAATTTCGGGTGCTCTTGGGTGTCGGGGCACGCGGGGGTACCTTGGGGTGCGATGTGGGCAAGGGGCACTGGAGAACATCGTGGCGTGCAAGGAGCACTGGGGAGAACTGGGGGCACTGGAGACACTGGGAGCACTGGGAGCCCAACTGGGAGCACTGGGGGCACTGGGAGCCCAACTAGGAGCACTGGGGGCTCTGGGAGCCCAACTGGGGGCACTGGGAGCCCAACTGGGGCCATTGGGAGCCCAGCTGGGGGCACTGGGAGCCCAACTGGGGGCTCTGCGCTCACTGCCCGGCGGGACCGGCAGGGGGCGCTCTCTCGGCCCCATCCCGCACCTCCCGCTCCCTTCCCACAAGCCCCCGCGGCAGAGCGGCGCTCTGGCCTCGCCCTTCCCTCTCGGTGCTCCCCCGCTGTCCACCAATAGGAGCGGGCGCCGGTCGCGCTCCCGGCGTGCCCCGCGCCGGGGCAACATGGCGGCTCCCCCGGGGGCTCCCCCGGGCGCCGCGCCCG
>VWZD01009994.1:9828-70697 GCA_013396695.1 Sakesphorus luctuosus | reverse complement strand
CCCCCGCGCTTCCCTGCCCATTGTCCTTCCCGGGTGTCCCCTCCCCCCGCCCGCTGAGGGATCACCGGTGTCGCGACCCTCCTCGGTGTCGCGACCCGCCCCCCTGTCGCGACATCCGCCTCGCCGGGCTGTCGCCGCCCAGGCCCCTCGGTGGCCCCGCGCGGGGGATACCTGTCCCTGCGTGCCGCACACACCGCCGGGGTCGCGATAGTGCGGCAGCCATCGCGATAGAAGTGCCGGCAGGGGAGAGGGGGGATTGCGGTCGCAGTGCGAGCACATCCTTTGTGTGATTCCTGCCCAAGAAAAGTGTCCGTTTGCAGGAGCCCCGCGGGCTGCGCGGGGTCGGAAGGGACCGCACGGCTCGGCCCGGCCATGGGCAGGGCAGGCACCGGCAGCAAATCCCGCTTTTATTCCATCCCAACCGATTCGCAAGTGTCGGGAGAAGCAGCAGGGCCTGCAGGGCTACACTGCTCCCATCGCAGCCCACCCGTGTGGCAAAGTCTGGACTGGTTCGGGGTCTGGGGTGGGACCCCCCGAGCAGCTCCTGCCAGGGCTCACCTGGCACCTCGGAGCGCCGAGCACAAGTTTGGGGGAAACCACACGTGCTGGTTAATTAGTTCAGTCATAATTCGTTCCACTCACTTCTTACCATGGTCCTTAATTTTTCTCTAGCCACAGTCTCCAGAAAACGTAAGTTTATTGGGAAAACTTTTTGCAGCAATACTTTTTTCCTCTCTATTGCACAAAGCCGGTCCTTTGTTGCCCTGGTCGGTGCGGGAGAAGAGGGAGCTGGGAGCTCTCAGGAGATGAGCTTGGGTTCCTGAGTGATGTCATTTGTGCTGGAGCAGCGGTGGTGACTTTGTGGTGGAATAAATCCTGGACGTGGCAGGGCTTCCTGACTGTGTGTGCTGTGCAAACTTGGTCTGATTCAGCAGCAGACTGAGAGAATTCCGTGCTCGGTGCTGCACAGGCAGGGGGGGATGGAGTGGTGGAGCTGCGTGTGCCTCTCGGTGTGTGTATTTCTGCTCAGGGCTGTCTTCAGCTTAAGCATCTAAACTTGCTGGAGTCCATTCATTTCAGTAGGTACATAAAGCAGCTTGGACTGAGGCTGTTGAAGGGTCCTAGAGATACCAGAGGTGGAGAGAGCAGGTCTCACAGCCAGCCCCCAGAGTGAACAGTGCAGGGAGAGTGTTCAGGTAGGTCTGGTGTCCTGGAAAGCCATTCCAGAGGGTCTGGAAACTCGGGGGAGAAAACAGGGATAACAGAAAGCAAACTTGAAAGCAGATGAACTCACTATTAATTTTTAGCAAGGGAAGGTTTGGATCAAAAGCAAATGAGAGAGCAAAGAGAGGGGAGGATTTGAAAGGAGCACAGGCTCTAAGCTTTCATGGGAAAATGCTTCCATAAAAGAAAGGCTGTTCACTCCCTGAGTGATGTTCCACTGGTTAGAATGTCTGAGGTGAAGAAATCAGAGCTGCCCCTGCCTGGGGAGCTGCAGGAGGAGTTGATGAATTGGCTGTAATTTACAGGCATCGCTTCAAGTATTTTCAATATTTCTCAACTATTTTAAGAAGCTGTATTGAGTTCCAGCCCAAGCAGCCTGATAGTCTGGAGAGAGGAAGGATGTGTATTGCTGGAGCAGGAATTAAGCAAAAATAGATAAATGTGACACAATGGCTGACAAGGGAAAGCTGATTGCTGAAAGATGCTGGCATGCTCTGTTCCTGCGTGCTTGGCGTGTGTTCTGTTGTGTTACATGGCTTTTGAAGTGTGAAAAAAAAGAAAGAAATCTCATTTTGTGCTGAGATAAAAGAAAAGGCAGGTGCTTAAACTGTGCTAAGGATCAGCTTTGATACTGACACGAAGCAGTGACCTCTCTTGTGTTTACCCCTCTGTCGCTCTGTGAACTTCTCAGTTGAATAAATAATTCACTTAGCACCAAATAAATGCCATTTAATAGGATGGTATTTTGATCTCCTTTTCACTTCACATTGCAAACAATTTCACACTTTTTCTGCTTGAGCACAGCCTGGGGTGCTATTTCTGTTAATAACATTAAAAATATGTTGGAGAATGTCCACATAGTATTGGGTTTTTTTCTCCAAATGTAAAATTAAGGAACCCTTGTGTTCCCTGCAGCTTGGATATTTGCCTTTATTTAAGTCTTATTTGTATTTGTTTCAAGTTGTGCTGTGATAGATGAGCTTTCATATCTGTGTTTGCTTCTGGGAACTGTGAGCAGATCAAGAGGAGAGGGAAGGGTTTGGTCAAGGACTGAAGTGTCTGTGTTTCCCAGAGGCTCAGACTGCTGTGAGCTGTGAAGGAGCCTCAGTTTGTGTCCTCTCCTGCTGAAGTGCCTGGATGTGGGATAGAAACTCCTGAGGTGTTTCCAGTGCAATACTTCCCTTTTGCACGTTGGTTTGTGCATTGCTCTCTGTTGTTCATACCTGAGCTTGGCTCGTTCCTGGCCAGCACGTGGGGAGGGGAGAGCAGGAGGTGGAGGGGTCACTGTGGCTGCCCCACCCCAAAACCTTCATCATCAGAACGTTTTATATCCTCATTTCAGCGAGGTAACACTGAAGGGAGTCACTGATTTATGGAGTGGGAGATGAAGTAATGTCCATTCTGTATTTGTGTAAAGCTTGGGATCTTCCAGGGCTCTGGGATTTATGGAATGGCCTCATACACCACTGAGAACGTGGCCACAGCCTGACTTGTGTGAGTTATTTAACAGATGATCAGCACTTTTAAATAATTGCTTTAAGAACATGTAGTTCCCTGAAATGCTGCACCAGCAGGTGAGTAACAGGTCCCTCTGTGGTGTCATCCCCTGGACCCAGGCCCTGCTGACTCCTCTGAGGCTCCTTTGGGGTAAGAAACCCCTGAGGATGAGAAGAGGTTTCAGTTTTCTCCATATGTACTGGGTGGATCACCCCACTATTTCCAATGTTCAGTATTTTAAATACTTCCAGCTGGGTAGTGGAGTGAATAACTGAGATTTTTATTCCTTGTGTGGTGTGCCACATTCCCACATTCCCATTGTGTTTTGTGCCTTGCATTGAAATCTTCATTGTAACAATCTTGGAGCAGTTTTTTTCTTTTAATTGCAGATCGTTACTTTGTGAATGCTAAATCGAGTTTGTCACACTATTCATCATTTTTCTTTCTAAAAAAAGTTGCTTTCCAAGTACTGATTGAGGAACTGAGCTCCTGAACAGCCTCTCTGCTGACTGACATCCAGAAGAGTTGCTTTGAACTTTACCCAAAGGTATTTTCCAGGCGGTTGTATTCCTTCCAAAGCTGATCTTGCTCTCCAAACTGGGCAGAGCTTGGTCTTGGTGTGCTGCACCTGGAGCTGGCAGAGGCTGCTGAGCTCATCCCCTGCTGCTTTCTGTGGCTTTATTAGTTTGATTTAAGTGAACACTGAAGGTGACTGTTGCCCATGGATGGTCTGTGGCTCATTTGGCTCCCTACACATTATAGACCCTTTTCCTTAGTTTGGGACATTCTGTCTGGGTGTTTCTCCAAGCCACCCTGCTCATTTTTTATTTGTTATGTTGTTGCTATAATAATTCCCCCACTGTGCTCAGGAAGCACACATCGTTTATATATTCCCATTGCTTAACTTGTTCATACCATGCTTGAGGATTAGTCCAAGTTTCCAGGGTTTGTGAGGAAAATGGTGATACTATTTGGCTATGGAGTAATTTCCCAGGGCTGCAGTTTGGCTGCTCTGTGGCTGTGGCAGGGATGGGTGGGGGTAGCACTGGGGTGTTGGGGCTGAAAACTGGGCAGGGTTTTTACTGTGGCTGATTTCCAGGTCCTGTGCAGGGATTCCAGAGTGCCTGGAATGTGTGGAGCTGCTTTGGTGATGTATTTGGAGATAACTGAGCTGCTCCAGGCCTTTAAATAGATGCACTGATGGGTTTGCTGTAGGGAAATGTGTTAGAAAACAGGTTCTCTAAATGCAACACCTTTGAGACAAACCTTTAAGCACAACTGTGCTGAGCTGGGCTGCTGCCTCCAGCCGGGCTGGGCTCTGCAGCAACCAGGGGAATGTTCAGTGTTCTACAATGTCTGTAGTAACGTGAGGTAGGGAAGGTGAACCATGAAAGTGAAGCTATTTTTAGTATTCAAAAAAAAAAAGCAGTCAAAAAGTGATGTACTCAGTGATCTATTGCTGACGTCTGTGGTGCAGCCAAGCCAATTAAGGTGCATTTATTGTTTCCAGCAGGATTCTGATTGTTTCTAATTTGGGAACCACACGAGAGCAGGTGGAAATGGGTGAAACATCGTGCTCTGCTACTCTGAGTGGTTCCAGCACCCAGTTGTGTTCTCTAATTTCACTTATACTGGGACAGTCTCCCTGGTTTGACTCAGGTGGAGCCACGGGCAAAAAACCTCCCAGTTTTTATTGGTCAAACACCACATAAGTCAGCGTTGAGTGCTGTGGATTCTTTCATGATTTCCTGGTGCTGTGTATCCTCTGCTGTGTCCTGCTGCCCCTCTCAGGCCTCCTTGTTCAGCTGGAGGGGCTGTGTTGGAGGGTGTGCATCCCTCAGTCCTCCCTTCCCTGTGCCTTCCCCTGGCCACTCAGTTTGTCCCATTTTGTCCCTCTCCTTAGGTAGTTGCCACACACAAAATGCTTTGAGAAATGTCATGTGTGACTGTCTTGACTGTGACTGTGTGTGTATTTTATATGGATATAACAATTCTATTGAATGGAAATAGCATGGTATGACCCTTTTCAAACAAATTCTGCAGATGCTCCCACTCTCCAAACTAAACTTCCTTCTCTGCTAATCTTCTTTTAACCTGGAATGAAAAAACATGTATTAGCATCTGGACAGGGGAGCCCTTCATGCCAACTTTATTGTTCTTTTATCTGGCATTGCTCTTTGTTCATCCTTCCCTTCTAGCACTGTTAGTCTTATTTTTTTGTCTTCCAAGCCTGAGGAATGTCACGTGCTGTGGCTTCCTTGTGGACAGGGAAAATTAGGGATTTGCTTGTCCTTCTCTTCCAGCTCATTAGTCTGTCCTGACTCTGGGTTGGTTTTGTGTCTCCAGCTACAGCAAAGCCCTGAGCTTTTCCCCGGATGGGTGATGGGTTCCTGAAGGTGGTAATTTGTGCATCCTTCGACTTTAAATGGTTCACAACTTTGCTGAGCGTTTGTGAATGAGCGTGGGGGAAAATCAATAGTGAAAAGGCTGGAGCAGGGCAGGGAAAAGGCCCTTCCAGCACCTCTTCCCTGGTCACACCATCGCCTGATTTAGTTTTGGTGTCTGTGAACTCTTTAGTGTTTAAATTTAGAAATGGATTGTTTTGGAACAAGTCCCTTTTAAGATCGTTTCCAGGAGATTTGGGTGTAATTCAATCCCAGTAAAGGTTTGCTGTTCCACAAGACTTCAGGTTCTCTCTCTCCTTACACCTTTCCCATTATTTTCTACATATCTCTTGGGGTTTTTTCCCAGTCAAAACTTCAGCTGCATTTATGAGTCCTTTTATACCTTTTTAATTCCCTGTTTCTATTAATTTCCAAGGTGATGTTTGTTAAAACATCCAGACCATTTAAAAACTGTAGCTTATGTCTCTGAAGGATCTCATGAGTGATTATTGTTTAGACACTCTAGAAATGGAATGAGTGTACTGTAGAAATTAGCCTGAATAATATCTTTAATATTTCTGCTGTATATTCTCTTGTATCTCCTATTAATTTCCAACATGGCTTACTTCAGTATTTCAGGGTGTCTTTTTACTTACAACTCATTGTTGCCAATGAGGAACCAAAAAAACCTCTCAGAATGTGACAGTCTGACATTACATTTCAACCACTTAAATTTACGTTGAAGCAGGAAAGAATTAAGGTTTTTCCACACTTCCATCTAGTGTGCATGAGGGAAATTGCATCCCCAGTTCAAATCCCAGCTATTCTCTCCTTCCAGTTGGGCAGGATCATCTCCTCCCTTGGTCTTTGTTACAGTCACTGCTGATAAACTGAGTGGCCTCCCAGGACTGACAGATTTCAGTTCCAGGTATTTATGTGGCTGTGCCTTTGCTGTGGCCGTAAAATGGCGTCTCCTTAAGTTTAAGAAAAATCACCTTTCACTGTGTGGTGTTCGTGCTCTCCTTCAGTGTGTTCTGCTCTATTTACTTGTCACTCTGTGCTAGAATTTCAGCTGCTTGATTTATGAATTATTGCTGTTGAAATAAAATTAAAGTGGCTGTTCAGTTATTTAAGAGCCAATTAAATTGGATTTTATTCTGATGTAACATTTCCAGTGAAAGGGCATAAAATGCAGTCTGTGGAGGAAAGTTGGGTCTAAAAATGGCTAGTGTTTATTTTTTATAATCTGCTTTCCACAGCTTGCTTGCCAAATGAAATCCATTCCAATCTCACAGTGGTGATTGCAGATGTTGGAAGTTGCTCTGTATAAGAAAATAAACCAGGTTTGGCGTTTCCAGTGATCCTGGATAAACCCTTAGTGTGGCTGCTGGTTGGGAATGTATCCGTGCAGGAGGCATAAATGGCCTTGTTTGCAACACCTTTGCAGAATAGAATTTATTTACCAGCCTTTGGTGACTTTGGGAGGTGGAAACAAAGTGTCTTCTGGGACGGAGGTTTCTCAGTCCTGCGCTGTGCTGCCTTGAGGGATGAGGTGGATATTGTTTGGGTTTGCAGCATCAGATTGTGCTAATTATGTGGGGTCCCCGCTGCCAGGGGGCTCAGGGGGGAAGTGCAGCCCCAGGACCCCGTGGGTGGTGACTGACAGATGGACAGGGGTGGACAGGGATGGACGGGGATGGACAGGGGTGGACGGGGATGGACGGGGATGGATAGGGATGGATGGGGATGGATAGGGATGGATGGGGACGGACAGGGATGGACGGGGATGGATAGGGATGGACGGGGATGGACAGGGATGGACAGGGGTGGATGGGGATGGACAGGGATGGACAGGAATGGACAGGGACGGACAGGGATGGGCAGAGATGGAAAGAGATGGATAGGGATGGACAGAGATGGATGGGGAAGGGTAGGGATGAGCATTTGCTGCATGTGTTGGGTAGCCAAGCTCACTCTTACAGGTCTGCTGGGGCAGGGACACCCTGAAAAGCACCAGAAAATGCCCTGTCACACCTTACAGTCCTGTATTTTGTTAGCAATAAATGCACTAAGTGGAGAATGAGCAGGTACTCTTCATTACATGTGGCAATTAAAATGTGTCTCCTGACAGGGGTATTTCTCCTTAGGGGAAATGACGGTGCCAATCCCAGTTTTATTCTGACAATTTCACACCATACATTATGTCTTCTGTGGGCAGGGAGGGTGCTGGCTGAGGCTATTTCGATACGAGGAGTCTGGTTTGCCTTATTTTTTATTAAAAATAAATCATCTTGATGGGAATGTAATTTTATTTGGGACTAGACAAGCCTGCACAAGCCAGAGCTCAGGTCTGTGGCGTCTGTCTCTGACAAGATCACAGATATGCAGGAAATGATTTATTTTAGTATCCAGTGCTTAGATAAAACTCTGGTTTTGTGCAGATGGCACTGAAAGGATAACACATAGCTCGGACAAATTTGTATAAAGCACCGTATATTTGTACCAGAATCCAAATCTTCAGTACATCAGTAATATTGAGATTTATATTATTGTGCCAGTCTGGGGGGTTTTCAGCATTAGAATTAATTGCTGAGTGCAGAGGTTGGTGGGGTTGGTGTGCTCTGGTCTGGCTGCTCTGTGCATGTTGGTGCAGTGCTTCCAGCTGCACCCCAGAGAGCTGTTGGGAATTGTCTGGTTTATACTGGAGAATGCTTTGGGTTTTTGGGATGAAAAGTGTTCAGAGCAGGAGTGTGAGGGTGCTCAGCCCTTTGGAGAGGGCTGGAGATGGTACAGGTGTTTGGGAGGTACCTGCCCCTCCCTCAAAGGCTTTTATGAAACACTTCAGTAGAGCACAAGCAAATTCTGAAAGCAGCAGTAATTCTAAGTAAGTGTTTGCTAAACAACAGTAATGGATTTAAAATGTTTTTAGGAATAGTTATTAGTCCTTCAGTCTTGTATGGTGAAGGGAGTTTCGCCTCGGTGGGGGGCTGCCATTTTAATGCTTCCTGGCAGGAAGCCTATTTTGATCATGCAAATTAGGTTGGGAAAAGTAGGCTAAGCCATTAAAAAGTAGGAGACATGAAATTTTTAAGGTGACTGTTTTTCTAGTTATTAACATTTTTGTTATCATCGTTTACAGATGTCACTTCATTTTCCTCAATTCTCATGTTCTCATCCCCCAACTCTGACAACCTCAGTGCTGGTTGTTCCTGCATCCACTGCTCAAAATGGAAGCTCCATTGGCTGTTCTATTCCCAGCCAGGTGCTTGGACATATTGCCACGTGGTGGGTTTTGTTGTATATGGATACGTTTTTTTCTCACACCAGGGTTAATTTTTTCCTATTCTGTTAACATTATTGAGGACTGAAGGTTAAACGTGGCTTACGTAAACTCTGGTGTTTGTTGGCAAGGGAATTCGCTGTGGGAGTGGGAAAAGGGCACATGTGCACACAGTGGGGTTTGGAGCTGCTGCATCTCAGGTGGGATTTGCTGGGATTTTCACCAGGATCTCTTCAGGGGCTCCACCTTCCTCCCCAGTTCCTGCCCAGGGGACAGAGTGACAGGACACTGCTGGAATGGCATCCTGCTGGGAATGTGGGGCAGGGCCCTCCCAGGGCACATGGATCCTGTGGGCACCATCCTGCAGGAACCCTGCGGCCCGTCCCTGCCATCCCTCTGCTCTGGGCAGCCAGTGCATTGGCACAGTGACTGTCTTGGTGCCTGCCGGCTTGGGAGCTTCATTTAATCCTATTAATTTTTAATAGAAAATGAATATTGAGCCAGCATGCTCGACCATGACTTTGCCTGTGCACAGAAAGCCCCTCGATTTGTGTTTGCTTTGGCGAGCAGGGTGTTGGATCCTGCAGGAGTGAGGCCCTCCTGGAGCAAGGTGGGCTCAGAGCTGGGGCTGTGTCTCCGTGGGGCCATCACCTCCAGCAGGTACAACAGCAGGGCCCCGTTTCACCCAAGTGATCACCCATGGTTGGATGTCAGGTGTCTGTCTCCAGGAGGGATGTTGCTGTTCTGTGCTGTTGGGATACATGGAGAGGAACTGGGAATTCCAGCTGGAAGTGCCACAGGTGTGTTTGTGTGGAGCAGCACCGGCTGACCCAGCCAGTGTGGCAACTGCCAACAGCTGAACACCAGCTTGACAAGGGCTTAGTAAATATTAATTTAAGCAACTTACGGGTTTTGTGGTGCAAAAAAAGCATCTTTTTAATCACCGTCTTCACAAGGAGCTGATAGAAGAGGGTTGTGCTGGGGAGGAGAGCTCACAGCAAGGCACCCAAACATGGCCTTGCTGCAGTTGGTGCTCTGCAGCCTCCAAAGAGAGAACTCGAAACAGGAAGGTCGGCTCTGCGAGCTGATGGTATCTTCGTTGTCAAGAGAGGTTCTGGGAAAGTGAGCTGCATTCCTTAGCTCTTGCAGCCCTTTATAATGGTTTTTTCTCACAACCTTAGCCTGATCTTATCACCTAAGTAATTGTTGCATCATATTTGCTTTATTCTCTCTACTGGGAAGTCAGATAATTGCTTTATACCTTTTAATGGAAAGTGTTTGGGAAGGCCGTTACCTCTGGGGTGTAAATGAGCAGTGCAGCAACTACTGCAACACTTGCATGTCTCCCCTTTCTCTGGAGCTGGCTGGGAATCCAGCAGGAGAAGCCCTGGATCTCTGGCACCTTCTCTGGGATGGAGTGGCAGCCATAAAGTTCCTCAGTGTTTCAGACCCCCTCATACAAGTGAAGCTGCCAGCTCTGCTGTGCCTTGTTCCTGGGGATATCTCATCTGCAGGAGTATTCAGCCAGACTTGCCTTATGAAGTAGTATTGTAGAGTATTAATTATTCATAGTCAGTTTAATTCTTCTTTCTTGCATATTTAATTGTAATAGCAAGCTGTATGTGGCAGTGATTTCCCAGAAGAACTGTCCACCAAAGGAAAACCATTCAGGTACATAGTCTTAAACACATCCATGCTAATCTTTGTTGTTTAATTTTGGAGCAGAATGAGATATTATCAGATGTTTCTTGCAGGGAAACAATTATGCAAAATCGTGATTTCACTTAATCTTTTCAGCTGAAGTTTTCAAGCTGAAATAGCTGGTTTGATTTTTCACTGGTGACGTTTACGTTGTCTTGCTTATTTTATGAGAAAAAAATGCTTAATGGGAGGGAGGGACGTGACTTTTGTTTCCTTCTCCGAACAGGGGGGAGCCTCTATCAGAGACTTTGGAAGTGTCAATCGATTCTTTGCAGAGGATGAAGGAAGGGAATAAGATTTTTATTGAGTTTTTTCAGTGATCAGAATAGCAATGCCAAATGCTTGTGTGATTAAGATTTTTGAAATTTTTTTTTAAGGACTGGGATGGGCTCTTAGTGCTTGATGTGAGAAAATATTGGAGGCACAGGAGCTGCCAATGCATTCACAATTCGATTTGCATTGCCCTCCTCCCAGAGCTGTTTCACGCTTGGGAGGCACTTGGGGAAACCGAATCCCTCGTGTCTGGAGAGCAGGATTGTTCTCGAGATTTACCGTAGGAGTTTAAACTTCTGAAAAATCTGTTTACAATGTGTCTGAACTGGAGGATAGAGGACACAGTAGAGACTGTTATCTGTTTACTGCTCAGATAAGGAGGTGGAATAGATTGCTGGCCTGTTTCTGAACTCTGCTTAATGAATGGTTGCTAGGCAAATTGCATCTCAATCAGCTTAATCCTCAAGATGTCATTTACAGGTCTGCTCTTTGTGAGGGCCAGAACCGTGTGCTTTCCAACTGCACAGGCCAGAAATTGCCAGCAAAGCAGCTTAGAATAGCTTGTTCAAAAACTGAGCCTCCATGTGCTGCTGAGCTGCCCAATTTGAGTGCCTGCTGTGGCAGGGCCGAGCTGAGGCGCTCGGTGATAGACAGGAGGCAGCAGCATCCTTAGCACAGTTTCTGGAGCAGCACAGCCCACACCCCCACGGTTTGGCACTGCATTAACGGGAGAGAAAACGTTGCTAAATGGGGCCTGCACTGCTGACGTGATGAAAGGTATTTCTGCTTCGGCTGAGTTTGCTCCGAGCCGGGTGTGATTTTGGGGTGTATGTGTGGGACAGGATTAGCAGGTGGAAATGGGGAGCTGGTGTTCCCTGGCGCGGGACAGGGGGCTGGGGCTGGCCTTGGTGAGAGAGCTGGCAGCTGGACAGGGCATGGGCTGGCTGTGAAGGCTTCATCCTACCTCTGGAACATTGGACTTTCTCCTGCGGCATCAGGCGAGAGCCAATTAAGTGCATATGCTGGCATCTGTGATGCCCACATACATCAGGCTCATGGCTTAGTCCAAAGGAAAAAGTTTCCTAACATAGTTAAGCTTTAACAGTCTCTTTGTAAAGAAAGATAACAAGATACTTGTTTTTATTGGTTTCCCACGACAGCGATTAATCTCGTTGCAAGCAGTGCATTGTTCTTTGCATGGCTACACCTTCCTTTCCTTTGAAATACATCCTTTGGGTGCTGCGTGCCATGACACCAAACACTGTAAAGGCAAACTGGAAAACACTGGACTTGTTGAACGCAAAAGGCATTTTAGAACTGTTCATGGTCACCGTGTGCTGACGTGAAATGTCCTTCACGTGCCACGGTTATTAAAAGTACAATGTAAGTCTGGTGTGTGAACTTTGCAGTGCTTGCATAGTTGGGATGTGTGCAGCTTTTGTGCTAATTTAAAAATACTGGGGTTTAGGAAAAGATTGCATTAAAGCTTGGAGAGCCTCTCCAAGTAAAACATAAATAAAATATTCCACCTTAGTCACCAGCAAAATGACAGTGGTGCCTGCAACTTTGTGCTGAGGATGGGAAGTCGAACAGAAGACTTTGTGATCAGAGAGTGCTTTTCATGCAAATGAAGATTTTATTACATGCTGCTGAATCAGGGGCTTGTGTAGCAAGAACAGCACAGAAGTGATAAGATCACTTTGTCATAGCTTGAAATTTTGCCCAGCATGTCTTTCAGATTGCTGAAACGGGCAAGAAACACTCTTGTTAAGGGCACAGCAGTAACTGATCCAATATTTGGGGGGGCAAGGCTCTTCTTTCCTGATATGGTCTGTCTGCAGTGATCTGCCACGTGTCACAGCCCTGGTTTCAAAGCAAGGAGGAACTGCAACCTGTAGGTGACTCTGAGTAGCAGCAAAGTTATAAACACTCCCCCCATTGCTGATGGGATCCTGCTTCTGCTCCTGGTGATGGATATGGAATATCCTCTGTGCTGCAAGCCAGGAGCTGTTAGCATTGGTCAGAGCAGAGCTGGCCATCTTTTTGGCTGGGGTAGCCTGTGTTGCCTGTTCCTGGGTCACGCAGGGGCTCTGCATGTGCTGTGGAGCTGGTTTGCTACCCAGGGCAGCCATCCAGGACTGCCTCTGGTGGCTTTCCTTCCGTGCTTGTTAGCTGGTGTCGTCTTCCCAGTGTCCTTCTTTCACAGTGAGAACCAGTTTGGTTTAATGAGAATTATTGTTGCCAGCAAGTGAATGGATATGTGTGGTGGAACAGGCACATGCATCTTCCCCTGCTGATGGGCAGTGTGCAGCATCCTGAAGTGACCTTGGTGAAAGTTCTCTAGTGTGGTACTTTCCCTCTTTATTTATCTCCTTTGCTGTGTAGCCGCTTTCCTTACAGGGAGGTGTCTGATCTGTTGGAAATCTGTCCTCTCTTCTCTTCCTCTCTCCAGAGACATTGTCAGTGTAACACCCATGCTGCTTGGATTGACACCTGAATGCTCTGCTTTTGCACAATCAGGAGGCATTCAGTGAAGTAACAGGAGGAGAAGTTTGAGATTTACAACTGACATTTTCAATGTGTAATTTTGAACAGTCTTGGTAAGGAAGGTCAAACTTGATCCATATGGGATGGTCCTATATGGGTGTGTTTAGCATCCATCAGAGTATGTAGCACAGGGAAGAAACATTCTTATCAGCCATTGGATTGCAGTGTGAGGCTGTTTGTGTTTCAGATTCTTATCTGAGGAGTCTAGGAACAAAATCTAACCCTGCACGTTCCCGCAGAGTTTCATAGAGGTAGGATGGAATCTTTTGCCTGTGTTTCTCATGCAAATTAATGGGAAGGATTATACAGTGTTTAAAATCTGCTTTCAACTGGCTTCTGATTTTTATTTAAAATAAACATCTGGAGAGCTTTTTGATCTCCTGTGCAAAACTGTTGTTTGCCTCACTCATTGAAATGACTTCTGCTTAAATTTCAGTGAAAGGCAAAGGCCCAGGTGGTTTCATCCCAGAGGCAATCTGAATTGTTCACCTTCTGCAGTTAGAAATACCCACAAGCCTGTCCAGCAGTTACTTAAAATCCATTCTCTTAGGGAATGTGGCAGCAATAGATACCTGTCTCTTCCTTGCTGCTGTTTGGGATCAGCAGGGCTGTTTGGGTTCTCCTGCAGAGCCTCGTTCTCCTGGTCCCAGCAGGTGTCGGAGTCACTGCTCCCTGCAGGAGTTACAGTCTTCTTGTCCCTTTGCTGTCCTGAGCCCTCCTCAGGAAGGTTGCCCCGGTTTGCCGGATCCCACAGTCAGAGCAGAGCGCTGGGGCTGAGTCTCACAGGGAGCAATCAGGTATTTATCCAATAGCCATTACATCTGAAGTCTGTTTTTTGTGATTTGACAGCAACTCACTCCTGTACTCTTCGCTGGAGATGGGAAACCTCTGCCCATGGCAAGTGCTGGGTGTGCTGCCTCCAGCCTCTTGGCTTTGGAACAGGTTCCTGTTGCTCTTTGCAGAGCCTGAAGCAGCGATCTGCGGAGGCAGCAGTGTCTTCAGAGCAGGAGGGACTTCACCTCTTTGTTTTCTCTCTGTATTTATGCCTGTATGGGATCAGCTGGTCCCACATCGTGTGTGAAGTAGTTAAATCTTACACTGCATCTGTAAGATGTGATTTTCCCCCCCTCCTTTCCAGTCTCTTTGATCAAATCAAACAAAAACGCAGCGCTTTCATTTCTAGTTTTATAGTTTCAAAGACAATCTCTTGACATGCTCGAGCAGTCTGGACCCGAGTCCTTTTTTCCCTTAGTCCAAAGGCTGGCTGTGTCTTGCGCCTTTCTCTGTATCAGCAGTTGCAATCTGCATTAGCTTTTATCTGCATCAAAAGACAAATGGAGGAGAGCAAGACCCTGCAGGAATGGGAAACAGACTTCCATGTGCAATGGAAATATGTAATCCTTACGTTCAGTCTGTCACATGGAGTACAGACCAGTTTCTATTTTGAAAATCTGTAGCCTATACTCTCAGAAATGTGAGTTTAGATTTTAGGCTTTGAAGGTTGGTTAATCCCCTCCAGTGGTTAATACCGACATAAAATGTTCTCTGATGTCAAACTTTTTCTCCCAAGTGCCTTTTTCTTTTTTTTTTCTTTTTATGCATATGTCAACTATACAAAGCAACACTCAATTTGAGAAATTAGCATTCAAACCCTCTGTAAGCACTTTATTTTTGTCTGCTTTGTGAGCAGCTGAACACATGTCCAGGCTGAACTACTCCAAGCTGCTGCTCCCCGGCGCGCGTGCCGGTGCCGCTCGGCACGAGGAGTCCTCGTGGCACAATGTGGAGCCTTGGCCCGTGTCCTCAAGAGACACTCCTGACCCCTGTCTTGGAAAAGCACATCTGCAGATCCCCTGCTCGGCTGCATCCCAGGGGAAGAGATCCCAGTTAAGCCACAGTGAATCATCCCCAGCGAGACGAGCGCTCTGGTCGCTGTCAGCCCGATCCCACCCGAGCTGTGGCTGATGCATTCGCTGTGTCGTGGTCCCTTTGCAGAGGAGCAGCACTCAGAGCAAAGTGTGTTTCTCTGTGCATTAAGGAGTCAGATTCAGCTGTTCAAAGCAAGTTGATAAATTGCTTTTCATTAAGTGTCTGAGCGCCAAGGGGTTCGGTGTGTGTTCCAAGGAAAAAATACATTAATTACAGCTTCTGTAGAGCATTTATCAATCACGTACTTATAAACACCACTAATGCAGTTAATTGAAGGTAGAAAAATTCACCTTTTTGAATTTGTTGACTGTAGCAATTCTGTGACTGGGAAGACAAATTGGAAATGAAAATAAGGGCATACTTTGAGCAGGAGCTGCACAGAGGAGGTCGGGGCTGTTCGGGGCTGGTCGGGTCGGCGGGTCGGTTTTCGGGAGCTGGGTGTTGGTGCTGGCAGGTCTGTGCTGTGCCTGCTGTGAGGGACAGGCTGCAGCAGCAGTGTTTGTTCTCTTCTCACCCACACAGCCACCTTGTGTTTGCCATGCAAAGGGTTGTCTCACTGCCTGTGGTGCAGTTACAGCTGCCTCTGTGTCCTGCCCATACAATTTATTTATTTATTGTTCTGTGTGTGGTGGTTTTTTTTAAAGAAAAAGGCAAGTGTAGAGGAGGAAAGATGCACAAAAGCAGACAAAAATGTCCTGCTCACCTGTAGTCAGTAAAACTTACTGTGAAAAAAGAAATCTTTTGTGAATGTAAACTTTGGGTATAGGAGATGTGTTGGCAGCTGCTGAGGGAGTGAGGTGAGACAGTGCTGAAATGCTTTATCAGATCTGCAGACAAAAGCCTGTGGTGTGCAGAGGTTTGTAAGGCATTTTGCACACTGGTGTTGCTTCCCCTGTGGCAGTTCTGAAATGCCAGCTGTGCAGCTGGCTGTTTCTTGCTTCTCAGGAAAGCTCTGAGAACAGCAGACTTTCTGCAGTAGCACAACTCATGTATTTCTTGTCCTTTCTCTGTTGAGCTGTTACGAGGCAGCCTTTGGGTTTCCTGGGAGACTGATAAGGACACCAGGACTGTGTCAGGACAAGCCAGCAGGACACCAGCACCTCGTTGTGAAGGTTGACAGGAAAACACCAATCCAGGTGTCTGATCCAGCTCTTTGGTGTTCACCTGATGGCCTCTGTTTTCAGCTGGTGGGTGTTTTGTACGTGTATTGCAGCTTCTGTTGGAGGTTCTTAGAATGCTTTTCATCTCTGCAGCTGGCTGCACAGGATCTCCAACTACAGAAAGGTCTTACCTTGCCCTTACAAATGATAAATGTGTCTCCAAGAGCTCATGTGCTCGTGGTCCAGCAGGAAGCTCTGGCACTGCACAATTAGACAGAAATCTCCACGTTTGGATCTTAAAACTTCGTTTTTCACCACTTGCTTTGTAAATGGGCTGTTAAAATTTCACCATGGGTGGGACCATAATTCAGTATCTAGAGAGCTAAATACTAACCCAAACTGTCAGTGTGATTGAACAGGTCAGAATGGTTCACATGCATGACCAATGCAAAGAGAAATCTATCCCCCTGTTATCCTGTGTTCACACACCACTGGCACACCTGGTCCAAAAGTGAGTAACATTTTTTTTCCTTAATATACAAGTTCAGTTTTTGTTTTGTGTGAGATCTAATGCTTTCTGCCTCATCTTATTTGCAAATATTTCTCATTTTCAAGTGACTCTGTTTTTAAAACAGGATTCAAAACGTATTTTTCAATATCTAACAAATGTCTGGTTTGTTGTTTGTTGAATAGAGGTAAAATTTGTTCAAGGTTAGCTCTGAATATTTTATTTTTATAATCAGCTTGTAATAAACATGGGAAGATAGCTGATTTCCTCCCCAGGAACTGTCGTAATCTGTAACTTCTGACGATATTTTAGAAGGAAAAACTGTCATCCCTCTGTCATGTGCAGCCATGGGATTTCTGTAAGTCACGGTTAAGACTTTAATTCTGGGCTTTTACAAAGTGTGGAATGAGAGAAGATAATGAAAAGGGTGATCTCTGTGAAGCAGCCACTGGAGAGGGGGCTGTTCCACGTTTCCCTTCCCCTCTGCCTGGGCAGGTGTTTGGGGTACCAAAGAAAAACTTCCTGTTCACATCTGGGAAAGCAAGAAAACTGAGAGGGAGGAATTCTGCCCAAGAGTGGCATGAGGAAGCTCACACCTCCTGCATGTCCTTTGTGGTGAAGCAAAGCCCAGAATTACAACCTCGTGCTTCTCCCACATGTCAGACACATAGGAAAGCTGCACATTACCCTGTTCCTGCTGAGAATGTTGAGGTTGTAACTGCAGGCTCTCTGCTGTGGGAAAGGGGTCAGTGTGTATTTTGGTTTCTTATCACTTGGAGGCAGAAGGAAGTTGCATGGGGGATGGAGGATGTCTGTTGGTGGGAATGTGTGGTGCCTCCGTTGGGGTGTGTGAGCAGCATCCTACAGTTTGGGAGAGGCTCAGCTATTCTGGGTTTGCTCTGGATGCAAGTCATCTCAGCTAACCTTAATTTTCCATCATGTTCACATGAGAACATGCACACTCGTGTCTGTAAGTCTGTTCCATATTTTATAGTAGCTGCTGTGATGTTATAGATGTTGCTCGAGCATGCAGGAGGAAATTTGGTGTAGTTTGCCCTGAGGATAATGGATGCTTTGGAGGAAGGAATATTTGTTTGTGCCTGACAGTATCTGGGAGAGGAAAATGGGATCTTTTGTGAATGTTACAGTGGTGGGTAGGGAGCCTGTTTTGCATTCTGAAAATAGAAATGTAAGCCTGATCTCTTGGGTGAGTTCTGATTTTAATGACACCACTGTGTTCACCTGGCCTGTGCCATGAACTGCTGCAGTTCAGCCCATCCTTTGCTCCCTCCCCAAATGTCTGTGGAACCACATGGACTGAAACACAGCTGAGATGTGTGCCAGGCTCCTTCTTCAGCCCTGTTTCCCACCAGTACAGCAGGAAAAATTTGAAGATGGAAGTTACCATATAAAAGGAGAAAGAACATTAATTAAAGGTCAGAGTGCTTTAGTGTAGTGAAAATTGAGAGTAGGCAGATACAAAGTTATTCAAATTGCTTTTGACTTCAGGCAGGTCGATTTTCCTATTTCTTGCATATGTTCCCATGGTAAAAGTAGTATCTCATCTGTCTCATAACTGACCACTAGTATATGTATTTCAAGCACAGCCAGAAATCCTCCTTTGAAGTTTTGGCCAGCTCTACAATCGTCCAGACTTGTCTTTTCTCCATCTTCACTCCCCGTCAGAAGTGGCCGCAACACCTGGCAAGACCTACTTAGCCTGTGATGTCTGTCAGCTCCTGCCACGCTGCAGAATACAGAGTTAAATCTAAAAATATGCTTAAAAAGAGGTGAGGGCTTTGAGCAAAGTAAAGTAAGCCACTGATTTGGGTCATGAAAGGAATTGATGTCACTGGTTCTCTGTTGCAGCTTTCCTGAGGAACGAAGTTCTGTCCTGGGGAGGTGCAGTGGGGAGCAAGTGGTGCTCAGGACAGGGAAGGGGATCTGGCTCCAGGTCCCCCCAGGACACTGCCCAGCCTGTGACCTGGTAAACCTGATGAGAGAAGTCAAGGTGATACTGAATGCTCTGCAGTTTCGTTTGTCTTGATAGAAAAGTGTCACCCACTGCTGTCCTTTAAACAAAAAGCAACCGAATGTGATGGGTTTGATCCATCCAACCCTGAGACACCACAGCATCAAGTGATTAAATGTTTCATCCAGAATTACATCAGGAACCTGTGGAGAGCCAGAAACTTCCCTCAGTCCCTTCTGTCAGGGGCTAGTCCATCATCAGGAGACCAGTGTTCTAACATAAATTGGTCAAAAACCCCTAAGCCACTGTAAAAGGATTCATGTGCAATTTTTTCCTGTTCCAGAGTGGTTATGTGGCTTCAGTAATGTTTGTTAAGTGCTTTGATATGCTTTGGTGAAGGACAGAGTGTTAATAATTAAAATTGTAAAGAAGTTCTAAAGTAGCATGGGGAATGACAACTGCTTTCTGGTCTGTTTGTTAACAAAAATGCCAACTCTAAATGCAGGAATCAGCAGGACTGGAGCTGAGCACTCCCTTCCCCCAGCCACCTGCACGGGCTGTGCACAGAAAGCAGCTAATTGTGTGCTCTGTGAGGAGATGAAAGAGGCTGGTCCTGCAACAGGAAAGGCTATTGAGCTGCATGAAGGTGGGAAATTATCAGCGCTGAAAACCTTTTCAGTTGGTATCTTTACGTGCTCAAAAAGTACGTTATTTGTGCCGGTATTGGCAGTGTTTGGGCACTGATGAAACCAGCAGCTCGTGACATGAATCCTGTGTCTCAGGCCCTGTAATTAAGAGGTCAGTAAAACTGAAACGTGTGTTGTAAAGCGACGCCATCGCCCTGTTTGGGTATAGTCGAAGGGTGTGTTTGATGAGGACGGGCCCTGGTAATGGCTTTATCTGGCCCAGCTAATGAGCTGTTTGCAGAACTGCTCTGATATGCAGTGGGCAGACTGAAGCAGCCTCGTGTTTGTCCATTTTCCTGCTAGCAGTTCCATTTGCAGAGTGCAGGCAGGAGCAGGCTCCTTGCCAGCAACAGCTTCATTCAGATTAGGGCTTTAGTTCAATTATGTCCAATTAACTTTTATTGCAGATAGCAGTGATAATTACTTGCAAGTCAATTTTTTGGCTGTGGTTATCCCAAGGCTAAAGTCTGAGCTTGATGGATTTTAATAACTGAAGTGACGTACAGCTTTTCCTCTTTTTTCTTCTTCAGGCCTCAATTAGATGAAAGGTCAGAAGCTATGTAAAAATCCATCTTACAATTAAAGCCAACTGTTCTACTCTTCAGCAGATGTGTGGCACTGTGTTTTAAAATACTCTCTTGGGACAGACCTAAAAAGAGGCTTTCTAAACTCCTGAGATCATAACCTTGAGCTTGCTGCCCCTTCCTCCAGAGAGAGAATTTGGTGGAGCTGATGTCACACCTGGCAATCCCTGAAGCCAAGAGTCACTGCCATGGCTTCTTTTACTGCACTGCATCCTGTTCCAAATTGCTCACCTAGAAGCCTTTAGTGGCAGCCCTTGGGCATGAGGAGTGTGATATGAACAATGTTCCATCTAAGTGCTGTTATCCCAAAACTGCCTCATTTTCTTCCCTGTGGAGTGTTGCCATCCCAGCTCGCAGAGACGAGCAGAGCTGCATTTAAATTCCCTCTGCCTTCCCCACCAAACTAATTTTGTTGCCTGAGTAACATTATAAATGGAGGTCAGCCTTAGAGGTGACGTGGTGTACAAGCAAAATCATAGTTAATTAAACGGCAAGAAGCAAAAATTGATTGTGATCGAAACTGTTGCAGGGCTCTACAAAAGGTCCACCTGAATGCAGAAAGCCAAAGGTCCTGTGCTGACAGTGCACTCCCTGTGCTACAAAAGGCAACTTTCCATTGTTCAGTTTCCTATTTATTTATCCCCAAGAACACTCGATGCTATTGTGATTTATTGCCATTTCAGAGGACAACCTCTCTGCCCACTATTTTGCAGTTTTCCATTTATAAAGCATTAAGAGGATGTGATACCAGCTGGTGATGAATACAGTGCTAGTTTGGCAATTTTCTTCCAGGAAATGGTAAAATTTATCTCTGGCTTGTCCTCAGCAGTCCTGGGGAAGGGCCATTCTGGTAAGTGCCCAAGAATAAAGGGGAGTTTTAGGGCTGGAGAGAGGCAGGAAGGCTGCAGGATCAGTCTAGACGCTGTCAAGCAAGACATGGCTGATTGGGAGGAGTTGTATTGAAAGCTGAGGTTGGCAGGAGGGTTCAGTGTCTGCAGCTGACATGAACAAATGTTGGAAAGCCTTAGATTTTAGGTTACTTTGAGAGAAGGAAAAGGAATGAGTCTCCTTGGTGTTGAGCAGCCTGCCGGGGGGTAAATGAGACACTGAGTTTCCCTCAAGAGCATGAAAATTGGCTTGGATTCAATTATGTTTCCTGGCAAGCTCTTGCAGACATTTGTACCAAAGAAACTTCCCAGCCCGGGTTGGTTTGTGTTGTTGCTGCGACGTTTGTGTGTGCTGAACTTGGCAGTGCCGGGGCTGCTGTAGGTCCTGCCGGGGGCTGCAGCTCCTTGGGCTGCCCTGGAACAGGAGAAGCAAAGGCACCACCAGCCACAAGCCTTTACCAACCCTCACACGGCTCAGGGCACCCCAGGGTGCTGGAAACCTGGAAGAGTTTGGAGCTTTTCCTCTGTGTGTGGGTGGATGCTCGGCTTCCTCCTGCCTCGGGCCTTGTGGAGAGCGCCCAGTTAAATCGGAATTTCAAACGTGTGTTGACTTCAGGAACCCAACTTTAGTCCTCACCAGCTGCTCTCATCTGAAGCAGCTCAGTTTCCCATAGTTCACTGGCCAGGGGTGGTTTGTGGGGAGTGTTTCCTTTTTGTTCTCACCCTTTAATGCCTTTTGGGAGCTTTAGAGGTTGGCCTATCTAAGATGTTGGCAATAACTACATATGTGGGCTGTTTATATAATGATAAAGCTGGGCTACAGTGTGAGAAATTTCCTGGTAGTGCTGAGCTGCTTTACACCCAGATTTTACTCTAGGTTGTAAAAGGATCCCCTGGCCTGAGAAATGCTGGGTCTGGCAGAGGCAATAAATAGGAAAATGTTGTATATCAGACAGAAAATCATGTATTTTTTTAAGTACAGAAAGGCAGTGTCATGGTAAGTTTTACTGGAACAGGTTCCTGGCTCCGTGGGGAGAGTGTCCCTGGGCAGGGGCTGAAGGTGAGTCCTTCCATCCTGCCTGGTGAGCCTGGAGCTGCCAGCACCAAAACACACCCTGATGTGCAGGTGAGGCTGAACAGAACAGTCACCGTGAGAATGTGCCAATTACCCCCAAATCCCAAGCACTGCAAATCCCTCTTAAGCTTAACATGCTTTGATTTAATTATTAATAAATCTTAGCGGAAAAAAAATCTGTTCACGTGTCTAAACCTGCTATTTCAGAGAACGTCCTACGTGTGCTGTTAATATTATATCCTCCAGCTATATTAGATTAAAATCACTTCAAAGAGGGGTATTTATTTATTTATTCCAATCTAATGATTGTTTTCCTCTGGAAATATACGTTATCTTTTTATATGTATGTTTTCAAGACAGAGCTCGTTGTGCTGTGTTTGGCAGTGTACAGAATCAGTTTAAAATACAGTTTAAAACTTCAAAGGTAAGGTTTTCACAGTTCATAGCCCTCCTTTGCTGGATGCCACAGCCTACTGGTCAGATCACTCTCCAGGCTGCAGCTGACTGGTTTGGATGACAGTGTTGAGTTGTCTGTGCCAGCTTGTGCTCAGAAAGAATCAAGTCAGAAAGTAGTAGTCAGGTGCTGAGTATTTCAGGGAATAAATGTTAATTAATTTCTAACCAAAAAAATGAATGGGGTACTTGTGAAAATATTTCAAATGCATTTGTCTTCAAATACTGACATCCTGATTTTGAAAGCTTGTATTGATTTCACAGAGAACAACATTTGAAGCAGGATTTTAATTATAATATGAAAATCAGTGATGGTGTTATGGTCAGCACTTCTGTAGAAGTCTGAATTTCTTTTTTTAATGCTCAGCAGTGACCTAGATGTCATCAATTTGGTTATTGCAAATCAAGCTGAAAGAGTGATTTTCTGCTTCCACTTAAAATTATTTTTCTAAGTCCAGTCTTTCCTTTAAAATTATCGTTGGCACCTCAGTCTTTTATGAACCTTTGGCATTACCTAAAATGATTATCTGCCTGGGGGAACAACTTGCCTTTATAGCTCTCTCTAAAACATTGTGCTCTGTATTGGAGCTAAAGCTTCTGTAAATACATGTTTTGACCTTCAAGGAAACGCTGCTGTCACATGAGAGGAGCCTGGCTGTTCTGAGGTGAATGCTGTGCCCGCTCTTAATCCCCTGTTCTCTCCCCCGACGTGCCATTATCCTGTTCATTGCTGTGTGCTGGGCCTGGCTGGGCACTCCAGCAAGAGCCTTTCTCAAAGCCTCGCAGTGTTTGGGCTCTAATGAGCGTTAATGATGGGGCAGGTGGGCAAACCCTCCCCACATCTTGCTGTGGGAAACGCTGCTCCTTCAGCCAGAGAGCAGTGATGCCCTTTCAGGGCTGCACACAAACTTGCCAGCAATTAAATGATGTTTTAGACACCAACCTCCCTTGCTCATGGAGGGACGGGAAGTGATCCCAGGCTGGCATCAGGAGTAAAGGGAGATGCTCAGGTGAATCTGGGAATAGTGTGATCTGTTTTTCTGTCTACAGTGAATGCTCTTAATTTTGTTTGTCTGCTTTTCACTGAGAAATAGGTCTTGTTTTTGCCAGTCTTCTGAAGTTGATGAAATGAAGAAAAAAGGAAAATACAATTATTATTTTTTTCTTGCTGACTGTGGGTGTTTCTGTTGCTTACTCAGGTAAAGCTCTGACAACTCACAGTGGGTTTGTCTTCTGATTAAAAGGAGCTGGATTCCTGTTTTGTCTTTTTGGTCTTGCTGGGCATGATTTGGGATGAGAAACTGCTGCCCACGGGCTGTTTGCAAAGTTTTACTGATCGTTCCATACTTACAGTCACGAATGAAGCTCGTCTGTAAAGGTCGAGCAACTTTTCAGTTCCTCAGGCAATTCCTTGATGTTGGGGATGTGACAGGTCTTCAGTCATCATTTCTGAGCATCTTCTGAAAGGCTCCAAGAATTCCACCTCCTTCAGAGAGTCAGAGGAAAATCTGGTTTTAGACTTACTGTACAATGTTTTACGACTGCATGTCTTGGACTTCTGGCAGTTCATATTGTTGCTGTCTCCTAAGAATGAAGTGGAGAATGACACAGTCTTGTTCTGTTGATCCAAGGTGCTGTTGGGCCCTGCACTTGGTGAGGTGGTTGTGAGGTTCTCACAGGACTGAGTTGGAGTTACTCTGTGTGGGTTGGGTGAATGGGCAACAGCATGGAGTTATCACACTGACATTCAGTGCCCAGGACTACTTTTGTTGCTCACAGTGGCACCCAGCAGGCTCTCTCAGCTGCACTGGGTCAGCTTTTAAGAGCACTCAGTGAAAATGCAGAACTTCTCATAAATTAATATTTGAATGAGATTTCTTGGCCACTGGTTTAATCAACCTTTGCGTGTTGATCCGAGGAGATGCATAAACATGGAGCTAATGAACTGTACACAGTGAGTAATTGCTGTGCTGCAGGAAAGCTTCCAGTCCTCACTGCTCACTCCATTGGGGCAAGTGTTCCATGGGTGGTCTGACTTGTGGTGGTGGTCTGAGGTGAGGTCTCAGAGTCTTTAAAACGTCCCTGCAGAGCTCTGCTGTTGGAGGTTTCTGGAGCAGGAGGGTTGTGGTTCTGTCCAGGACGCAGCACTGATGTTGTCATGTCAGTGTCATCAGAGGCTTTGCACGGCTTCTGCTGTCCTGGGCAGTGGGACTCTGTCAGAAGTGGCCTCTGAGAGGTTTTGGTGGCTGTGGCTTCTTGTGTTGGGCTCGAGCTTTTGATCTTTGAATGCCTCTCTGATTGTGAGGTAATTGGGAAACAACATCTGAAATTAAATCAGCTTACAACTTTGGAATCTTTCAACTCTTCCCATGTTTTGGAGGTCATAGAACAAGTCCCAGTGCCATTCTAGGTGGTCCTTACGTGTTTTGCTGTGTATGGCAGCACTGATGCTTGTGGAGATCAGGACACGGAGCATAAATCAGCTGATCTCTCCAGGCTGGCTCTGCCACCCCATTTCCCAGAACTTGGACAGTGTTGTGGCTGGCTCAGGCCAGCGGGATTTGAGCAGGGGCTTGGACTAGGTGGCCTCTAAAGATCTTGTTCCAGCTTAAATCTCTGTCTGTAACTCTGGTTGGGACACTCTGAGCCCCAGTTAGCTTTGTTGCTGGGATCTCCCCTCTGTACAATGATGGCATTTGAGAGAGTTGTGCAGTGTTTATGTATAAAGAGCTTTAGTGCTCTGTGTTCATTTCGAGGTTTGATTTCCTAAATGCCGAGTTAAACAGCAGAGGGTGGTGGCACCTCTGCAGCCCCTTCGTGCAGGTGGCACATCTTGCATTGTCTGCCCAGAGCCACGTGGGGTATTGAGTCTCTGAGGAAATGAAGGAAGTTGTGGCCATTCATCTTGCAGCCTAATGGGCCACAGAAATTACAAGCTGTAGCATGCAGCTTAATCTTGCCACAAGGCAGAGTGCTGCATACTTTGCCTTCAATTTATGCATGCCATGCCTTTTTATTAAATGCAAAAGAGCAGTTGACAGGGTCTCTCCAGAGGACTTGCCTTGGCTGTACCTGGTGGACATGAACAATGGTGGTTTCTTTATCATTCACAACAACCACTTTGAAATTTGAGGACGGAGTTAGAGATTATTCTCTGTGTGTCAAGCAGCAGAGGAGAGTGAGGCAGCTGGTTTGGCTTTAACCCTGCAGATGACCCACCTCTTGAAGTATCTCCATTGCTGTTCCGAGCTGCAGTAAGGACTGGAGCAGCAGCTTCCTCCGTGCTCGGTCAGGCCTTCACCCAGGGATGGCTCTTTGCCGCTTTCTTTTCTCTGTTCCTCCTTGTATTATAACTTTGACTTGTCTCTCTGTTGTTGCAGTGTGCAGAGGAGTGAATGCCCCATGTTGTGTTAGTGCCTGTCTGCCATGCTGGCCTGTCTGCCAGGACCAGGCGACCTCTCCTTTCAGCTTCTTTCTTACACGCAGATGAACACTGGACTTCAGAAATGTGAGTGACGTTTTGTCTGCAGGATGTGGTTAACTGTTAAATCTGGCTCTGGGACAGCTGTGACATAAACACGTAGGATACAGTGGAAAAACTATTTATGTAGAGTCTTTCTTTTGTTATGCCTTCAAGGCATCCGTCAGTACTGGCTCTGGGAAGTGGCTGTGGAGGTTCACGTGTGTGCAGCAAGCTCTCCTCTGCTCCTGGCTCTGCAGAGGTTAATTTTAACCACAGCAGGATGCAATGTGAGGGAGGTTCCTGTGAGATTACTGCCTTTTTGCTGAAAATGTTTTGTGCTAAAAGGGTGCCAGCTGATTTGCTTCTAACACAACTTTTTCCTCGCTTTTTTTCACCTTCCTTTGTGTAATTACTCGTAGACACCAATAGAAGTTGGATCAGTCTAATGCAAACCTTTTGAGGTCAGCAGCTCTTGTTCTACATACCTGAGGCTTATCCTGCAAATATTAGGGAGCTATTCCAAATTACTAAAGTTCAAAATTTCTGTCTTTTTTTCTGATGTCTCTGTGGTGCCTCTGAAAATATGTCTGCAGAGTGCTCTGATAATTCTTTTTTGATATCTTCAGTCATTTTTTTCATAGTTGTTCTGGTGTTTTTAAGAACAACTTATACTTGGGAATGTAAATTTACTAGCTAGATTTTTTTTAACTCAGTCTTCTTTATCTCTGAAGTTGCATCTTGATTGTTCAGCTGAAAATTCAGAATTACCAAGATTTCAGCATAACATCTTGGTCCTTGGGGCTGGGACCTGACTCTGACTTTTGAAATGTGCATTTGGGAGGTCTCCATACCCTCAGTTTGCTGAGGGACTTGTTGCTTTTTAAAACCAAGTGATTTACAGTCCAGTTGTAGCCCAATTGTTTATATAGTGAGGCTTGTGGTGCTACTGAAAACAGGTAAGATAATTTTGCAATTAATTAAGGGTGACATGCTCGTGGTCCTGCCAGAAGTGACTAACACTGCTCATGCCCATGTGTGCTCCTCCCCAGCATTGCACAGCACTTCTCCTGGCTCAATTTCTTGTACTGACACTCAGCAACAGTAAAAATGCACTCACCAAGGGACTGGTGATGGAACAAAACTGGGCATCCCCTCCTTGCTCTGTTCCACTTGCAGTGTGAGTGTTGCTGACAGAACCAGGCCTGTCCCAAGGGCTGTGGGACAAGAGTGTGCCCAGTCTGTCCATTGCAGGAAGTTTCTTTGGCAAAGCTTGGTTCTGAAAGCAAATGGCTGAGGTTCATGTGAGGGCAGCTGTGCACAAATCAGGTATTTGCTAATTGCAGCTTTCCAAGGCGACGTGCTGGCGTGTTGGGCAGTTCCCTCACCTGGTGGTACCTGATGCTGTTTTGGAGATCTGCTGCTCCCTGTGCTGAAAGCATTGCTGTGTCCTGCTCAGTGAGGAGCTCTGGGAACTGCATTTGGAAGAATTTAGGACACGAAGTAGCTGGCAGGCACAGGCTGGCAGTGTTGGTGCTCAGCTGTTTGGTTTGCTCTGATTTGTCTGGGAGATGACGCTGCTGGTCCAGAGCTGGCTCAGCCCTGCTGCAGATGTGGGTACACTTAATTGGTGTGTTTCTCTCATGCTGTATATGCACAACTAGCCCAGCCCCTGGCCGGGGGAAAGCTGAGTTAATGAGCATTTTTTAATGAACAGTGACTTGTGACTTTTCATGGGGGATGGCAAAGAGCTGTAATAATAGTGCTATTGCTTTTATAAAAGGCACAGAACTCCACAAGATTGCCTTTCTTCAGACTGGCAGTGTTTGTATTAATAATTTTTAAGTGTAGTTTTCTGGATCAGTCTTTTTATTAGTGCTTAAAAATCCACATTAACTCAATTACTTTCTTTTTCCATACTCACTCTCAAACAAGAGGCTTTTCCTGAAGGGTGGCCTGTGCAGTAGCTGTTTGGTAGATCAATGTGCTCATATTTTTCCCTTTAGAAACTGATGACTACAGGACTTCCAATTTCAGTATTTTTTGATGAATTCCTGCCTGAATTCAGGATAACCTTGAAATCCATCCTTATCCACACAGGGGATTTCTCACTGACTCCGTATCAATATTGTCTCCTTCCTCCCAGTGACTCCAGTGTAAACCTCACTAGTCAGTTGGGATACTGGGGCAGGACTGTTTGGGCTGTGTCTGCAGCTGCTGTTGGACACAGGCAGTGCCACAGGGTCTGGGAGAAAGAGTCATTTTTTGGGACTGTGGTGCAAAATCAAGCAAAAGGTTCTTCTTGGAGCGGATTTTGTTGGAGGGAACATGACAAGAGATAGAAGAGCAGGATGGGACAGAACAGAACATGTGGTCATCAGCTAAACTGAGGGTTTTTGAGGGCTCTTTTCTGTTGAGAAACTGCTGAAATTGAGATTTTTATCCAAAAGATGGACACAGCTGTTTTTGGCTTGTCCCAACCCTAATGCTCTCATTAGGGTAGGAATCCTGCAGGTCCCTTTGTATTTTGTTTAATGTTAATGAAAATTTAACCACAGACAGCATTAAAAGCAGTGGGTTTTTAAAGCCTTAATGTGCAATGCACTTAAAAGCTGTTGCATTAGTGCTGAGGGGAGGGAGGGAGGGAGGGAGGTCTGTGTCCCACTCCAGGACAGAAACAGCTCCAGTGGTGGGACGAGCAGGAACGTGACCAGAGGGATCAGCTGGAGTGGGAACCTGCAGCTCCCCAATTCACTGGGGCAATTGCTCATATGCACAGCTTTGTCTTATAACAAACATAAAATAACTACTTTTTTGATAAAAGAATTCTGCCTTGCATTCACCACTAGGGAGCTTCCTGGAGCTCATCCCATTGTTTTCCTGGTGGAGCTTCTTCAGCTGCCATTGCCTCATCATTTTATTCTGGTCTGATCTGAAATTCTGGCACTTGAACATGAATGGTGATATTCCAATACCAGCATTTTCTTCTGGGCTATTCTAGCAGGTTTTCCATTCACTTGATTACCTGAGCTAATTATTTTTTGCTGGTTTATGGGATATTTATGTGGGATGTTCAGACTCTTGCTCACCCCATAATGCCTTTCTCCTATAATATTTTACTGCCTTAATTATTGCAGTCATGGAGTCTTGCCAATGGAACTCTCAGCAAAGCACATTTTAAGGAGCACGTTGGGGCACTCAGAAATACATCACCTTCAGGCCTGAGTAGCAGGGCTGAGTTAGGCTGTGGTAAACGGAGCATCATCTCACCTGCACACAGACCAGGCACTGTTTGAAATGGGGTTGGGTTCAGAAGATCCAGGCCAAGGGATTTAAAAGATGGTTTGCCTTTGCTGGGAAGCCAAATTTGATGTTGGTGTGTCATTTAAGTTTAACTGAGGGGTTATTCTCTCTCATCAGTGGAAGGAGTTCTTCCGAACTTGAGATTAGGGGTGTGTGTCTTAACTAAAAGGTGCAGCAAGTTCAAATGTCCATGGTTCAGCTGCTTCCTGAAAGTTTCCTTCACAACTTCTCTGTAACATAAACACAGATACTTGTATAAGAGAATATTTAGTGTGCCTGTTCAGTGTTTTTATTTACCACCTCATTTTCTGATTTGCCTATAGAAATGTAAACCAGGATGGGAAGTTTTGAGGGCAAAGGTGTCTTAAAGTATCTACTTAATTTTTTATCTGAAAATAGAAAGTGACAATGGCTGTAAGTGTAACATGAACCATCACACAGACAGGTGCCTTTGGCCTTTGGTTCTTCTCTGGTTCATCGTGGGTTGCTGGGGTCATTTCTTGGGGAAGAAACAGACCTTGATGAGTGTGGGCAATTCTAAAAATAAAGATTGGGAGTTCATGAAGGCCTTGGCTGTTGAGCCAAGGCAGTGCTGACAGATCCATTGGGAGGCTCTTCCCTCTGTAGGAGCATAGCAGCTCACTCAAAAGGGCAGATATGAACCACCTGCCTGCAGGGGCAGGTACAGGGTTGTGAAGAGAGAGGATGTTTGGGTTAATATTTCCTTTGATTAAGATAAAGGGATGATCTGTGCCAATGTCTGGACAGCACAGGGAGTACGAGTGGAATCGGCACTGTGGTACGTGCTGTGCTGGAGATGTAAGACAAACTGCTCTTAAAGCTTCTTATTTCACAAAAGATATTTTTAATATTTCTATAATTATCCTTTCTTTTGGTTTCAATCCTATTTTCCGTTTTCTGACCTTTTCTTTCTGCAAGTGAGAGCTCTTAGAGCAGAGCTGCCTGTCCCTCACCTGTGATGACGAAGCTGCAGGATGCAGAGCTGGCTGGTACTCCTGAATCCAAGAGTCCTTTGGAGGCAATTTGCTTAAAGGAATCAGAGGTGGATTTTGAAGAGGGAAGGCTGTTTGCCTGGGGCCAGCAAGCTCTTTGCTTGGGGCTTTAGATTTCCTTGGCTTAGAGGGCCAGCTGTGGGGCTGGGGTGCTCTTGGGCTCCAGAGGAGCTGCTGCCACATCCCCTGCTCTCTCAGCACAGCAGCAGAAGCCACGGGGGTGCTGAAATTGTAGCAAAAAGGATGGGCAGTTTTCCCCAGTGAACTGTTTGCAAGGTGAGAGGGAGAAAAATAAAGCAAAAGAGGGTTGTTAAAGCTGCAAGCCATTATTTGAAGATTATAAAATGAGCAGTAGTCCCACAGGAGTTAGACAGCAGAGCTGTGGGAGGGAACAGCCCAGCTCTGCTTGGAATATGATTATGGCAAGAGAGGCACAAGCATTTCCCTACATTTCTGAAGTTCTTTGCAGAAGCAGTTTGAGCTTGTGGGTCCAGGTGGGTATCTGGTAAATCAGAGGAAGTGAAACCACACCTCTATCTGCAGAAGACTTGTGTCTGTATCTGGGCAGTAGATTGTGTTTAATCTTGTGAGGTAATCACAGTTTCCTGTGTGATGTGGGCACGTTGTCCTTAGCAAGGTGCCACCCTGAAAAGTTATCTGAGGGAATAATTACAAGCCATAAAATAATGAGCCTCCTTCCATTTGCTGAGCTTGGACCAACAAAGGCTTCCTGATGGACAGCCAGACACTCAAAGTGCTTTCAGATGTCAGCACTGAGCAAAGGACTCTGTGTAAATGGAGGCTTCAGCTGAAGCTTTGATGTGTGGTGGGTTTGCAGGGCAACGATTTGGTAGTGAGGGGCTACAGGAGTGGCTTCTGTGAGAAGCTGCTTAGAAAATTCTCCCATGTCCAATGGAGCCAATGCCAGCTGGCTCCAAGACAGACCTGCTGGCCAAGGCTGTGGGATAACAGATTTGAGAAGGGAGAACAACCTGCACAACTGCAGCTGGAGTGGGAAGTGAGAATGTGTGAGAGGAACAGCTCTGCAGCCCCCAGGGCACTGAAGGAGGAGGGGCAGGAGGTGCTGCAGGTGGGGAGCAGAGATTCCAGTGCAGCCTGTGGGGAAGGCCACGGTGAGGCTCCTCTGCCCCTGCAGCCCCTGGAGGTCCCCAGGGGAGCACAGATCCTCCTGCAGCCCATGGAGGAGCCCCACTGGAGGAGGTGGGTGCCTGAAGGAGGCTGTTAGCCCATGGGAAGCTCACACTGAGTCCCCATTCCATCTCCCTGCACCGCAGAGGTGGAGAAAGTCGGAAGTGGAGTTGAGCCCAGGAAGAAGGGAGGGGTGGAGTGAAGGGGGTTTAAAATTTGGTTTTATTTCTCATTACCCTCCTCTTATTTTATTGGTAATAAATTAGTCTAATTCTCCCCAGGTCAAGTCTGTTTTGCCCATGACAGTAGTTTGTGAGTGATCCATCCTTGCCTTTATCCTGACCCATGAGCCTTTTGCTGTGTTTCCCCTTCCCTGCCCTGCTGAGGAAGGGAAGGAAAGAATGGTTTGTGGGGCACCTGGTGCCCAGCCAGGGTCAGCCAACCACGGCCTGGTTCTCACCTCAGGATTACAGGGTGTTCATGTTTAATTCATAACTTTCTGCTTTTGAATCACCCAGTAAAAATACTGAGAATGGCTTGAAGAACTATGAGGAGACAGCCTTAAAATAAGAGAATAGAAGCGAGCCCACCACCACAAGCTGTGAAAAATATTGCAGCTGGAGACAATCTGATGTTTGGAGTGTGTACCTGTTTTTGTCCAACTGCAGACATACTCTGATGAGAACATTGGTTTTTGTTTTGCTCCCCTGGATGGGTCTTGCCTTAAGCTGAACTGGGGCTTGTGTTGGTCGCCATGTAATAAAGGGAATGAGGTGTCTGGTACACTGGTCTGGGAAGATGAAGTTTTCTTGCCTCTTGATTCCTTGGAGATTTTCCATCCTTGTTGTGTGATTGTCTTGCCCTGGGGTTGATCCCTTACTTACCAGAATTGACGAATCTCCTTTCTCCGCAGGGGACACTACACAGAAAATGAGATCTGCACAGTATCCTACCCCAGCAGAATTGGATGCTTATGCTAAGAAGGTCGCCAACAATCCACTGACTATAAAAATCTTCCCAAACAGCGTCAAGGTTCCCCAGAGGAAACACATACGCCGTACTGTGAACGGACTCGATACTTCAGGCCAGAGGTACAGTCCCTACCCATCTCAGGCCACCACGAAAACGGGCCTGCTGGCCATAGTCAAATCCCCAGCCAAGGGAGTGATCAAGGACTTTGACGGGACTCGCACGCGCCTGCTGCCGGAGGCGATGATGAACCCTCCCTCCACGCCCTACGTTGCACCAAGCACTTTACCCCACCCGCAGGCGCTCGCTCGCCAGCAGGCTCTGCAGCATGCACAGACTTTGCCGCACCCCCAGAGCATCCCGCAGCACCCTCAGGGTATCCCACAGCCACAAAGCTTAGCGCACCCTCAGGGCATCCCACAGGCGCTGCCACACCCGCAGAACATGCAGCAGCCGCAGGGCTTGCAGCACGCCCAGCCCCTGGCACACCAGGCTCTGCAGCACGGCCCCAACCCTCTGCTGCAGCAGGGCTTACATGGAAGCAGGAAGATGCCGGATGCGGATGCGCCGCCGAATGTGACCGTGTCTACCTCAACCATTCCCCTCTCTATGGCTGCCACCCTGCAGCAGAGCCAGCCACCGGACCTGAGCAGCATTGTGCACCAGATTAACCAGTTCTGCCAGGCCAGAGCTGGCATTAGCACTACCTCAGTGTGTGAGGGACAGATTGCAAACCCCAGCCCTATAAGTCGCAACCTGCTTATCAATGCAAGTACCAGGGTATCTACTCACAATGTCCCTACACCCATGCCTTCCTGTGTAGTAAACCCTGTCGACCATGCTGCTGCTGCTATTCCTCCTGCCTCTGTTAACGTGCCCATGGTGAATATTAACAGGGTGCCACCCGCCTACCAGAACGAAATCAAATCCGTTGCGTGGAACCAGCACCAGCTTGCACATCTGCAGCAAATGTGTGGGGATGCTGCTGGGCCTGCTGGACTCGCAGGGAAGCACCCTCAGAGAGAGATGGCAGGGCAGAGTTTTCCTGGCAAAACTTCCAACTACCCTCAAGAACTGTGCATGGGCCAGTCCTTCAGCCTGAAGCCCCCCATGGAGAAGCCCACGCCTTCTCCGCCTGTGAACGGGTTGCAGGGACCCTTGCCATATACCAATGGGCACTATTTCCAGCCCATCTGGAATAACATTCTGCCCACACCCAACAGTGACAGCTCTGGGTCCCAGGACCTCGCCATGCCTTTCCATGGGGGACAGCCAGCGGGAGCGCCGCTGGATTGTGCAGGAGGAACTCATTACAGAGCTGGAGCTGGCCCATCCAGCCAGAATAATGTGATGCAGACCATGGATTACCTAAGTGGGGACTTCCAGCAGTCCTGCTTCCGAGAGCAGAGCATGGCTGTGCTGGGGAAAGTCCATCGGCCTCCCATGAACCGAGCACCTGAACCAACCGATAGTCGAAATCTTCATATTCAGCACCCAGGGTATAGATAGGCTGCAGTCACTTTCACAGACAAAAATTAGAGGTTTTAGTCTTAATTTTAATTAATAAGCAAGGCATTTTTAACTTGCAAACTTGTGTGATCATTATAGTAACCACTGGAAGAAGACATACTGTATATTTAAGAGCTTTGCTTACATGTTATCTCTCTCCTTTATGCATCAAATATTTAACATGCCTTTTGTGTCAAAGAATTTCATTACACTACTTCACGCCACAGCTGTTTCCTCACCACAGAATCCCCTTTGTGCAGCTTTTGCCTTCTGCTGAGCAGCTCCTCGCTGGACTGAGGCTGAGTTGCTGCAGGGTTGGCAGTTGCATCTGTTCCCCAGCTCCAGTGAGAGTGAGGTAGTGTAGCTGCTTCCATTCCCATCTCGATTTCCTCCAAGATTAAGAGCAACAGAATTTTTTCAGGGAGCAGGGCTTATTTTCAACTCGAAAGCCCATTTCATTAATGCATTAAACATTGACCATTTGCACTGTCTAGAGGCCTGTGTAATTGAAAAAGAGCCTGTGTTTGAGAAGAGCCAGCTAGGGGTGTATACTTAGGCATTAAAATAGGAAGAACCTTTTCAGCTGACTCTTCCCTGTGTTTATCATTTAGACTTTGTCCAGAGTCAAAAGTCTCTGGCAGGTTTTTCTGACACTTTTGTTTTCTGGGCAGAGTATGGAGGAGGGGGACGGTGAGTTTGGGACACAGGCAGCATGGCTGCCACAGGGAGCTGCCTTCTTTTGCATCGTGTTTCCCCTCCCCACTTCCCTTCTCCAGTGTCAAAGCTAACGTTGCCTGAACCCTTGCTGCTAGGAGTCTGGCTGTCCTGGTGAGAAAGGGATCCAGACCCACTGACAACTCCAAAAAGGGTTCAGCCACTTCTCTGGTAGCTGAAATCAATGTCAGGTGAGGAGGTGTAGCTCCATCCTGTCCCCAGGGCAGCAGTGGGGTGGGAGGTGGCTGATCTGAGGCAGAGATCATCTCATGAACCACTGTGGGATCGACAGTCCCACGTTCCTCTCCATCAAAACACCGCAGCGGATTTAATGGAACAATTCTCCTCTCTGGGAATTAGCAAAGCTATTTATAACATCCCTTTTTCCCAGGGACTTGGTGCCTAACTCCTTCTGTTCCTTTCCCACGTCACTTCCAGCAGCCAGTCGAGTGACTGTAGGACACTACTGGGTAACCTCAGCATTGTGTTCTCCTCAGTGAACCAAAACATCCCTTTCCTTTCTAACAGCCGAATTCGTTGTAAGTAGAAAATTCCTCATCTCTGTTAATGAGACTAATACTTGAACATAATGATCACAGTCAAGTTTGGAAATTAAAAAAAAAAGGAAAAAATTAAAAAAATAAATGCATTGATTCTTTCTATGTACACTGGCTAAAAATATTGCTCTACACTGTAACTTTTAAGTGTAATATTTCTGTATGAATGTCGCCTGGTAGTGTGGGTTTGAGTAGCATTGTGTATGGGTGAACCCACTGGCCTCTGCCATCCACTGGCCTCCCTCACAGCCCTTGGAAAAACAAAGCCTTAAGTATTTGCTCCTTGAACTTTCCTTAACGAGCATGGTTTAAAAATCTTAAAAGACATCATACAAAATTAAAAAAAAAAATTAAAAAAATAACAAGTTTTGAAGTGACGTCATAGTTGGCTAGAGATTCTTAAAAGTTTTTCGTCAATGAGAAAATTAGAAAACATTTATTTGTATTTTTTTAATTTAGACGTGTAGTCCTGGGCTGTAACAAATATTTAGGTTTCAGAGCTTAGCAGAGACGTTTCTGACTCCTTGGGTAAGTTAGTACACTTCTATCATGTCATTATTTAAATTCTTTTAAGTGTACTATAACCCATTCTTTAGTGGTAACTCCTTAGCAAAGTTAAGCAATTTGACTAAAGACGGATTAAATTATGTGTTGGCTTGTGTTGCCTTATATTTAAAAAGGAAAAATTGCCTGATTGTGTTATGCCAAATGATAGCAACATGAAGTCCTAATTTATTGTTTATAATCGTATTCCTGCAGTCTTTGTGAAAACTGGTAAATATACATCTATGGAAGAAAGAAAATCCTGAGGCTTTTCATGCAATATTTTTCTGAATCCATTCTGTTGGAGCCAGAGTTCGAGTCTGAAGCTGCTTCCCTCACAGTCCCCCATCGTCTTCCCCATCCCCTCCCCAAACCCAGCAAGGGCTGTGCTCTGACCTCATCCCTCCCTGCCCATCAGTCCCTGGAAGGTGTTCTGCTGAGTACGTACCTTTTTACTAAATAAAACCTTGGCATCTCCTCTGTTTGTAGCCTGCTCCAAATCTCAACCCAGACTGTTACTAAAAGCTAATTTTTAACTCCTGCTCTTCTCCTGAGAGCCTGAGCAGAGTCCTGTGCCGTGGTGGTGGTTGCGGTGCCCAGGAGGTGTTTGTTGTTGTTGGCAGCACGTTGTGAGTTTTTGGGGACTGTTCTGTATGGGCAGTCACAGGTACAGCCACGACCTCAAGGCTTTGTCCTGGTACAGCAGGACTGGGAAGCAAAATTCCTGCTGAGACTCATCCAGGTGGGACATTGCTTGAAAAATAAGAATTGTTTTACTATTAAAATATACTGAAACCTTTACTGTTGGTCTGGAAGTGAGATTTTTCTTTATACCAACCCTTTTCATCTCTGCAGCAGCTGTTGCTGATGAGCTCTCCATCCTTCCCCTTCCCCACCACATCCCAAAAGAGAAACAAACCCTGCCCTGCCTTGTTCCTGGGAACAGCACAGGGAGAAGGGGCTGCATGTGCTCTGTGGGGGTCTGGCCCTGGCCCTAGCACTGGCAGGGTCAGGCAGGGACAGGCAGAGGCTGGTGGTGCCATGTGTGCCAGGAGCTGTGCCGTGTGTGCCAGGAGCTGGGTCGTGTGTGCTGGGAGCTGTGCCGTGTGTGCCAGGAGCTGTGCCATGTGTGCCAGGAGCTGGGCCGTGTGTGCCAGGAGCTGTGCCATGTGTGCCAGGAGCTGGGCCGTGTGTGCCAGGAGCTGGGCCATGCTCTCCTGGAAACAACAGAAACCCAAACCTCCCGTGGTTTTATTTCACACTGCCCAGAACAGAACTGAGATGAACCAAAAGGCTGGGGATGTCCCTTCCTCCCGGGCTCTCCTGGGTCCCCTGTGCAGATGGTCACCAACCTTCGGGCTCCCAGTGCTGCTCCACGTGTCTGTCTGTCCGTCCATGGGTCGGTGCCTTCCCGAGCTCTGGCTCCAGCACAAGGCTGTTCCCGCTGGATCCTGCCTGCTGCACACAGTGGCTCTGCTTCTTGGGGAATGAGGAAGGCTCGGGTGTTTCCTGAGCTACTCACCCTCCCTCAGCACTGACATCTCCCTTTCAGAGTCTCCCACTGATGCAGAATATTGAGGGGGACATTTGATTGATTCCAGGAGGGATAAATATGAACATGCTGTGAACCCTTCCATGGAGAATCTTCTGTCTCCACCATGTCCCGTGTTTTGACCAGAACCTTTGAAGCTGTTCAGTCTCAAGCCCACTTTGTTACAGCCCAAAGTTAACATTTTATAAGGACACTTGTGAATTTTCTTTACAGTTTGGATGTGAGATGTGTCTGGGGGCCTCGGCCGCTCCTGTGGAAACCAAACAGAACTGGTTGCTGGGGATCGCTGGGGAGAGACCTGGGAATTGCTGCTGTATTTCATTAAACCACAGACTGATGATAAATGCTGCTGCTTATGTGCTACGGGTTTCAACTCAATTTTTTAAAATTATTTTTAATTATTATTGAAAATAATAATTAAATACGCTGCAGGAAAAATAAAAAGCAAAACAAAGAGAGACCTGGTCCCTCTGCCCCTTCTGCTGGTGTTACGCAGTGTGAGTGTGTGGGGGCTCGTGTGGCCTTGGAGCCACAGGGTGGGTGCTTGTCCCAAAGGGAATTTGGGGAGGAATCTCCACGGGTTTCTGGGGTAGGAGTGTGTCAGACAGTGCCTGGCTGCCCTTTCTGATAGGAGTATCAGGAGGGTCTGGGAAAACAGAAGACACAAAGATTCTCAGAGCCAGAAAGGTGCTGAAATAGTGGTTGAAATTCTCCCTGTCTCCATCCCAAAGGTGTCAAGAGGATTTTGGTGTTAGATAAGGGCATCTCCACTGTGCTTGGGGGCTTTGACAAGCAAAGGTCCAACCCCTGCCCTCCAGGTGGGGTCTCCCTCGATTTTGGGGGTATTTTAAAATTTTTCTCTCTGGCTTGAGCATCTTTTGAAGAACCTTCATAATAAACCAAGCCAACAAGTTTCCAGGAAGTTTATTTTTAAACCCGATGTATGAGGCTGAATTTAGTAGCAAATCGATTTGTCTTCCTCTCCTCCTCGAGCCCTGAGAGCAGCTCGTGCTGCTCCCCAGCCCTGGCCGTGCTGGGAGCTCGGGAAGGTCAAGAGGTGCTCCAAGACCCTGCTGACATTTCCAGGTAAGGAGCTGGAGTGCGGTGCCCGTCGGGGTCTGTGCCAGCGCTGCCAGAGCGGCACCCGATGGCAAATCCCACAGTTCGGGGGCCAGAGGGGAAGGAAAAGGGAAAGAGCAGCCTGTGCAGGGCCAGCAGAGCGCTGGGAGCAGGTCCGTGAGGTGGGGACGGGCCAGCCCCAATGCCTGGGCTTGGTTTGGTCCTCCTGGGCTTGCCCTGAGCTCAGCCAGGAGCTGCTGCCCAGGCGTCCTCCAGCACCGCTTGCCACAGCAGCTGGAACTTTCAGTTCCCGGGTAATACATGGATTTTTGTTCATTTATTTTAAGGTAAATGCTGTGCAACAAGGGGCTGTCAACACCCTGTGTGTGTGGCCTGGCAGGCCAGACCCTGAGCTCTGTGTGTGCATAGGTGGATGTGCACATAAACACACAAATATATAAATAAAATGTACGTAATAAATACAAAAAATAAAAATAGACATATAAAAATAAAAATTATAGTTATCAAATATGAATAAAATTTATAGTAAATACGAGATATCTGTAAATAAATAAAATTTATATAATGTAAAAGTTATATAAAATTTCTATAAGAGTTATATAATAAAATAGAAAAATATTCTATAGTACCATTATATTGTTATATGTAATTTATAATATATATTTTTCAAAAATAGTTTTAAACTATTCTCTATAAGATGTATATATTAGCTATGAAATAAAATATAAGAATTAAATACGTAAGACTAAAATTTATATAATTAATATACATTTTAAGAATATAAATCTCTATAAACACAATGTCTGGCCGATGCTTCCCCTCCCCTCGGTCCCCGCTCGGTCCCTCCGGTGCGACTCCTGCACTGACCGCGCGGCGGCGCCACCGAGCCGAGCACCGACACGGGCTGGAACTGGGCACCAGTATGGGCTGATACTGAGCACCAGTGTGGGCTGGAACTCAGCACCAGCACAGGCTAGTATGGGTCACCAGTATGGGTGGGAACTGGGCACCAATATGGGCTGGTACTGGGCGCCAATATGGGCTGGAACTGGGCACCAGTATGGGCTGGCACTGGGCAGGAGTATTGCCCAGTTGCCCAGGACCCTGTGGTGCCACACTGGGCTGGGACTTGTCCGAGGGCCATTCCCGGGGGGCTGATGGGCTGTGGGGACACCCCGGCAGTGCTGCCCCCCAGCCCAGCCAGGGCCACGGGGCGCAGCTAATTAGGGGCTAATTGCGTTAAGCCAGGGCTACACTAATGCAATTGTGGGATTATCCCGCAGAGACAGAGACCCCCCGTTACTGCCAGGGTGACTGGGGGGGGCAGAGACACGGCCCTGGGGCAGCCAGACCCCCCCAGCCTGCCCCAGTGTCCCCCCTTTGCCCACCTACCCCCTCTGCTCAGGGTCCTGGCCCTCCCCAGGGGCTTTAATTGTGCTAACGAGGGACTGGGCGTGGACGGGGGGTGGGCACCTGCAGGGAACAGCACCCCAGCCAGAGCCCCCCAGCCCAGCTGATGGCAATTACTCAATTAACCGGTGCCATCTGAGCCCAGGAGGTGGGGTAGGGATTGCCCCCTGCCCCCTCCCCAGCACCCACAGCTGCGCCAGGGGCACCCCGGGGCTGGCAGGCACAGGAAGGAGGTTCAGGCAGAGGAAGGAGGTCCAGGCAGCCATAATAAATACAAGAAAAGTTTATTGAAAAAAACAAAGAGGTGGGGAGGGGGCAGCAGCCCCGGCCCGGAGTAATAAATAACAACCTGGGGGGCACCAGCTTACAAAATATGGCTCTGGGCACTGGGGTCCTGTGCGGTCCCCACTGAGGCTGGTGGGGGCTGCCAGGTGCCCCAGTGCGGGGCTTGGGGGGGCCCAGCCCCCCGGGACCCCCGAGCACCTGAGAAGGGGCTGCCCCAGGCACAGCTGGGGCTGCCAGGGGGTCCCAGCCCCAGGGGGGACGTGGGAGCACCCTGCCTGTCCTGAGAGCCACAACAGTGTCCCCAGGCCGGGGGCAGTGACTGTGGGCAAGGGCTCAGCACCAGCTGGGGCACACCTGGGTGGGTGCCCCTCACATTCTGTCCCCCCTGGGCTCAGGCCAGGATCTTCTGGGGGATCTCCACCGAGGCTTTGATGAAGATGGCGTTATCCCGCACGTAGTTCCGTTTCCTGATGTCCTCGTGGGAGATGAACTTGGGGTAGCCAAAGCCCAGCGTGCTCTCGTCCAGGGAGCTGCGTGACGCTCCCGGCTTCTGGAAGTTCTTCCAGTTGGGATCAGGGTGGAAGGTCTCGGTGATGTGCTGGGGCTTGGAGAGCGAGGGGTCGCTCTGGTCCAGCAGGGAGAAGGTGACGCGGTAGGAGAAGGGCCACTCCAGCAGGTTGTCGTACTCCCCCGGCAGCACTCGGATGTAGACGGAGAGGTGGCTGCTCTCGCCGCTGCCGTTGCCGTTGAGGAAAGCCGAGACCTGGAGCTTGTAGCCGTACTTGTGGGTGTAGAACGGGGGGCTGAAGAACTCGTAGTTGCTGCGGGCCTTGGCCTCCTGCAGCTTGCGGGCGTAGTCAGATATCTTCCAGATGAGAGTCCCGTCGCTGCTCACCGACAACTCCTCCATGTCCCGCCGCAGCTCCAGGATCTCCTGCCGCTGCCGGCTCACCAGGGCACACACCATGCCCAGGTGTGCCTTGGTGCTCTCCTCCAGGTGCCGGCCCATGGCCAGCTTTGGGCACTGTGGGGACGGTGGGATTGTCAGCAAGGGGGTGACAGGGACAGCATGGGAGGGAAGGGTGCCGTGGGGATGTCATGGAGATGGTGGTACTGGAGCAGGATGGCACAGGGATGTCGTGGGGACAGAGGGGTGGCACAGGGACACAGGGGTGAGGCAGGACACGGATGGTGACACCATGGAGCCATATGGATGGGACAGAGCAGAACCACCACAGGAGATGGGACCGACAGGGCAGAAGTGGTGTGGGATGTTGTGGGGCCCAGGCACACCCATGCCCAAGGATGCCAGCACAGGTTGGTCACAGGGACACTCACCCGGTGCTTGCAGCCAGCTTCCTTGAAGGGGCACAGCAGCATGGCAGTGTTGCAGCTCTCCTTGAGGTGGGTGGGGACATCCTCCCGGGGGATGCTGAGTGTCCCACACTGGTTGGGACAGGGCACAGGATACCGGGGACACTGGTACTGGTGGTTCTGGGGAGGGAGAGTGGCCATCAGCCAGGGCTGGGAGCTGGCAGGGTGAGGGGTTCCCAGTGGCCCCGTCTCACCTGGATGGTGTCGAAGACAAACTCCTTGGCGCAGTAGGTGCAGGGCTGGGTGCGCTTGGGGCACTCGGCCAGGGCGTGCTGGGACAGCAGGCGCCGCATCATGCGGGCCCCACACTTGTTCTCACAGTACACACTCTCCTGGGGACACGTGCCCTGGTGGCCCTGGGGACCGTGACAGCATCATCACCCTCCAGCTGCCCTCACCCACCAGTCCTGCCAGGGATGGGACCACATGGCCCACGTGGCCAGAGGTACACAGACTGGGAGCCCACATGTCCACACCCCTCACACGGCTGTGACCCCCATGATGTTCCCCACCCAAGCTCTGTCCCCATGCCCAGGATGTGCTTCCCGTGGTGTTCTGCCAGCCTAACCCCACGCCCAGGCTGTGCCCCCATAGTGCCCCACAGCCCATCTGGGTGCCTACATTGCTCCACACATCCTGGCTACACCCCCACGATACCCCCAGCATGGCCATGCCCCCCATGGCACTCCTGCCAGCTGTGACCTCCCTGCATGGTGCCCCCAATTGCCTACCTCAAAGGCCTCCCCAGTGAAGTCGCTGGCACAGAACTCGCACTTGACGCGGCGCTTGGGGCAGCTGTGCTGGACGTGCTCGGGCAGGTCACGGCGGCTCAGTTTGGCGCTGCACCGGTTGGGGCAGGGGATCACGTTGAAGCCACAGGTGCCAAGATGGGCCTGAAAAACACAGGGCTGGTGAGGGGGGTTGTGGGGCAGAACCCTGAGCCCCTCCGTTCTGCCAGGACCTACCTGGAGGTGCTTGATGAGCCCGCTCCAGCGGCAGCCCTCCTCGCTGTGGATGCAGCGGATGGCCAGGCTCAGCACCTGCGCCTCCAGCTCCGGGTCGGGGTAGATCTGGGGGCAACACCACGGCATCAGCATCCTGCACCAGGCCAGGGGGGCACACGGACCCTCAGAACAGCCTGGCTGGGAGCTGTGGGCACACTGCCTGGGCCGGATCTCCCACTGGCACACCAACAAGCGTCCTTTGTCGGGAGCGGGTTTCCGTTCCCCGGCCCCACGGCACAAAGGGCTCTTGCTTCCGCACGGGTGCCTGTGCCAGCCCGGCGTGGCTGTGCCAGGCACTGTGCAGAGCCTGGGGACGGCCCCTTGGCGGGGATGTCCCCTTGGAAGGAGGGAACCATCCCTGTGCCAGGCTCACCTTGGCGTAGTCCAGGGGCAGCTGGTCCTCCGGGCACTTGAAGACACCTTCACTGCAAGACACAGAGGGGTCAGGATCACTCGGGGCTGGGAACAGTGTGTCACAAGGGACACAGCCACAATGTCCCATTGGGTCCCACCATCCCATCCCAGGACACTGGCACTGTCCCTCCACTGCCGAGCGCTCACGCCCCAACAAATCCAGGCGCGACCCTCGGGAGCCACAGCTCTAATCCCACTCCATCTGTCTGAGCTGGGAAATGCCATGGCCAGACACCCCCCCCAGGCAGCCCCCCACGGCCCCAGCTGGGCACGGCAGCCCCAGTCCCCAGGGCTGGGCCAGCCCCCGTGAGCGAGGCACCATCTGGAGCCCGGCAGCCTCTGCCCTGCCCGTCCCCTGGGATTAAGGAGGGTGCCGGCAACGGGCCAGGATGGGGCCGGCAGGGGACGGGGCGCCTGCAGCCCCAGGTGCTGAGGCTCAGGGGAGGTGGGGGAGAGCAACAGCTGGGCACCAGATGTGCAGCCCGGATGTGGGGCCTTGGGGCTCCTGCTCTACAGGAAACGGCCCCATCGGCCCCATCAGCCACCATAGCGAGCCAGGACAGGGACAGGCAGCCATCCTGGAGGGGGCCCCATCCTGCTGGGCCCACAGGATGGGGTGCTCGTCCCAAAGGAGCTGAGAAGGGCCCTGCTCAGCTCTGAGGTGCAGAGGGGCAATGTGAGGGGGAGATGAGGATGGTGCCAAACAGGCAGCCTGGGCCTGTGACTCCTCTCACTGGGAGACATCAGAGCCATCATCACCTCTGGCCCCCCCAACACCATGCCCAGGGACAGATAAGAGTGTCCACACATTGTCCTTGATGGACACCATGGTGGGAGACCACAGGTGCTGCCTACACGGACACCCAGCAGGGACACGCAGGGGCTCTGTGGCTCTGGTGTCCCTGGACAAGGTTATCCTGCCTGCACAGCCCCTGCCCGTCTAATGACCGTGTGGCCTTGGCAGGCGTCGGCGTGGCCTTGGCTGGGGCTGCCAAGTGGCTGTGAGAGGTCGAGATGGAGCCAGCACTGCTGCCTGGCACACGCTGCCCTGGGATGCCCGGGCATGGCACGGTCACGTCCCCTGCAGCCACCACCCCTGTGGTGGGGGTGCGAGTGACCCCAGGAACGCCAGCTCAGTGCCCTGGGGTGTGATTCATGTGGGGCACGGCTGCATGCACCTATGCCACGTGCCCGCCCTGTTTACTGCAGGTGGTTTCGTGGGAGTCATCAGGCATCCACCGAGATAAGGTGCTCCTAGACAGGGCCGGGCACCCAGCCCTTTCCAGGGAGCCTGTGGGTGGCATTGCCCCGTGGCTGGCACTGCGGTGAGCTGGCATTACCCTGACACCTTTCCGGGGCTGTGTTGGGATGCGGGGGCTGGGGGGGAAGTGGGACGATGCCCCGAAGGCAGCGCCTAATCCCCGACAAAGCCTCCCCATTCCTCACGCTTGGCCGGGCAGGGAATGTGCTGAGGCAGCACCCGAGGGGACTGTCCTTGCCTCTGACCTTCACGGCGTGCTGGGGCACAGCGAGGTGATGGGGTGGGGAACCCTGGCACCCCCCGGCACCCTCCCAGCACCCCTCCCGCATCCCTCCCGCACCGCGCCGGGGCTGGACGGCTCAGCCCATGAATCGTCCGACCTGCTCCAGCGCAAACGGGGTGTGCTCGCCGGGGGGACCCTGTGGGTGCCCGCGCCGGCAGGACGGGGGTGGCGGCGGGAGCGGTGCGGGGAGCCCCGGCAGATGCGCCAGGTCTGACACGTGCCCCGGGGAACGCCCGGTTTCGCAGAAACTGGCCACGGTGTCGGTGGCTCCCGGGGGCCGTTCCGGGCGAAGGTCGCCCCGGCGGGGAAAGGCGCAGCCGGAGGGGGCGGCGGAAACCGCGGCCCAGGGTGAGGCTGTTCTCGCCCGGGGAAGGCACGAGAGTCCCCTGTCCGTGCCCTGGGGGACCATCGGCCCCGCACCGAGAGCGGCGGCCCCGACCCGGGGCAGCCCCGGCCCCGCACGTGTCCCCGGGCTGCGGCACCGGGACCGCGGCTCGCAAACCTGGCGGGTGGGACCCCCCCAAAACACACCCCGGGCCCTCCCTCCGGCGGGGCCGCGGCAGGAAGGGCTTAAACTCGAATCTCGAAACTCGCCGCTCCGGGCGGCCCCGGCTCTTCCTCCTGCACACCGAGAGGGGCCCCAGGCTGCTCACCCCGCGGGGCGGCTGGCACGGGCTGGGCGCGCCCCGCACCCCCGCCCTGGCCCGGGGCACCGCCGGGCACCCCACACCTTTCCCCGGCCCAGGGCATCTGCGGGCGCCCCGCACTTTTCCCGGGGCATCCCTCACTCCCGGGCACCCCGCACCTTTTTTCAGGGCACGCCGTAGCCGTTCCCCGGCCTCGGGCACCCTTGGGCACCCCACACCCGTCCACGGGGCACCCACATTCCCCCCCCTAGGCCCAGGACATCCGCACCCCCGCGCACCCCGCACTCCGGCTGGGGCACCCCGCACCCCGCTCTGGGACACCTCGCACCCCCAGGCACCGCACCCCGGGGGCCTGAGGCCAATGGGGGAGCCAGGGGAAGCACCCGCTGCAGCCCCGGGGTGCGGGAGCCGGGTCCGGTGGTTCGGACATGGGTGGCCGCGGTGCCCCACTGGGGACGCCAGCTCGGGTGGTCCGTGAGTGCTGCGGGGTCTCACCTGAGGAACTCCTGCAGGCAGGTGTCGCAGAAGCGATGGCCGCAGGTGGAGACGCGGACGGGCTCCCGCATGGGCTTCCCGCAGAGCGGGCACAGCACCCGCCGCCGCGGCCGCTCCAGCAGCTTGTAGTCGTAGCCCGGCATCGCCGCCGCCGCCCCGCGCCCGCCGCCCGCGCCGCTCCGCTCCGCGCTCCGCGCCGGCTCCGCCCGGGGGCCNCCCCGCCTCCCCGCCCGCCGCCGCCGCACCCGGTGGGACGGGGCCGTCCTGGCAGCCCGGGGGCGCGGGGAGCATCGCACCGGGAACAGACAGACAGACGGACAGCCGAGGACCGGGGGTCCGTCACACTGGGGACAGCCACCCTGGGGACCTGCAGGGCACCTCACCCGGGTACGGCCCCTCCGGGGGGTTTGGTACCCGCCACATTGGGAACAGTCGTCTCAAGGGCCTGCCCCCCGCTGCCCTGGGCACAGCCACCCCAGCAGTCTGGGCAGCATCCACACCACATCACACGCGGCCACCCTGGGGGCTTGTGCACAGCCTGCAGAGCCCCTGGCACCGTGGCCTTCCCTGGCCCAGGGCTGGGCTCTAGAGCACACACTGTGCTGTCCTCACTGACCCTACATCTCTTCCTTTACTGAGGGATGCCCCAGGGGTTCCCCCCTCCCACAGGCAGCCCGGGGCCACATTTGTGCCCCTGAGCGAGGCTGGAGGTGAGACACAGCTCCCAGACCCACTCCTGGCACAGAGTGACTTGTGTCCCAGCCATCACACACGGCAGGACATGGAGGGGCTGCCCTGAGCCCCCCATGCTACAGGCAAGTCCTGTGGCTTTGTCTTGCTGGAGCTCATGCCCCAGGCTGCAGCCAACAGCAGCCCTCCAGCCACGGTTTGTAACTGAGCAAGAGCCTGGAGGAGGGAGAATAAAAGCAAATCTGTCTGGCTCCAACCCCCTCATCACTCTTTCAGAAACCAGAGCAGCATATGGGAGTATTTGCCCCTTTCCCCAGAGATGGAGCTGAGCAGATGACAGGCTGTGAGCATGTGTTAGTCCCACCAACGCTCACTCCAGCCAGCAGCCCATTAAGGGCAGCAGTTGCTCCAGACCCAAATGTTAGCAGTTTTCAATTAGCAAATGGCAGAGGAGAGGGATTCCTGGGGGACACGCTGAGCAAGTCGAGCTCTATCACTTGTCACTCAAGGAGCTCACGTTACCCTTCTCCCTGAGAGGCTCTGCTTAAAATAAAACCCTCCAGCAGCTCGAGGGGAAGCAGGCAGCCTGCCTGCTCAGTGCCAGAGCTGCCAGGGAGGGATAGGTGGCTGATTTCTGTGGTAACCCTGAGGGATGGCAGGTTGTCCTGCCACAGCCTGAGCCACAATGGGGTTTTAGCTCCCAAATATCAGGAAAACTTGTACTTGTGTACATTGAGCATGAACAGTCATCACAGGGGATTTTCTGAGGGAGACAAGTAGCTGGCAGCTTGCTTGGATGGTGGAGAGCACCGAGCTAAAGTTTAACCAGCTCCCAGCAGCCTGGAAACCCAACATGTGAAAACAAGGGGCAGTGGGCAACCATTCAGGGAGCAGTGCAGTGCAGCAGGCACCTTGAGCTGGAGTTAAGGTGCTCCCCAGCCAGGTTTGCTCAGGGCTGTGACCCCCCCCCGGGGCAGGATCTACCAGCAGCAACACAGTCCAGCTGGTTCTGCCACTGTGTGCCAGCGTGCCCTGGAGCCAGGTTGCCTCCAAGAAGAGGCACTACCACAGACACTGTCCCTGACATGGTGTGACCTGGCTCTGCTAAAAACTGTCCCTGGACACAGTTAAGGGACAAGGTTCAGGCCAAAAGAGCAAGGCCCTTGGCAGCCAGGGGAGTGGTGGGACTCCTGGTGATTCCGCCACCAAAGACAGTCCTGTAAACTCAGACAGCCTGTGTCTCCGATGACAGGCATGAAACAGCCGACTTTTATCATTATTTACTGCTTTTCTTTGATGTTTTAAAAATTATTCTTCCCTAAACCTCACTGAAGAGCATCTCTGCTAATTAGCCAGGAGCTGACAAAGCCATCAGAAGGTGCTGGCTGTGACGGCAGGGTGGCTGCGAGGTGTCAGACCCTGCAAACAAAGATCCCTCCTTTCCCCCTCTCCCTAAGGAAAGCCCTCCCCGCACTCAACATCACAGCCAGGCATTTGTCTCACACAAAGGCGACACTCGGGGCAATTCCCTTTGTGGGAGTGAGATGTTCCCAGTCCCCTGGGTCACTCCTTGAACCCACCTGGGCTTGGGGAGGCCTCCTGTCCTCTTCCCCAGCCTCTCCCTGCCCTGCACTCCCAATCCATCCCTCTGCCTTGTATTTAACTTAAACTGAAGGGACAGAAAACAGACGCTGCAGTTTCTAAAGAAGTTAAGGTGGAGCATTTCGCCCCAGGCAAAGGAGTGGGGAGAGTCCTCTCCCTGTTTCTGGGGCCGTGCCCAGGGAGGGCGGGGTAAGGGAGCGAGGTGGCCGGACAGACAGACGGAAGCCTCGTCTTCTGCCAATTCTGCCAAGCCTTGTGGGAATGAGGATACGACCTCGGCAGAGGTGCCGGAATCAAAACAAATCAGCTCCGGGATCAGCAGGCAGTTTGGGCTGTTTCCTGCTGACAGGGACAGCCACTGGCCAGCAGGATCTTACTGGGAACGCGGACAGCCTTTCCCTGGGTAACAACGGCCAGGGGGGACCCGCACCAGGATGCACAAGAGGGGACAGGCACACTCATTCCGCATCAGCTCCCCTTGTGCTCCCCTCTGACTCTGCCTTCCTTAGCGGCAAGAGCCACAGGGACACCGCAGAGCCACCACCAGCTCCACAGAACAGGGGAACAAAACAAGGACAAAGGGAGAAGCCCCAAGACCTGCAGATTTCACCGGGCGCTTCTGCAGGCAAACAAAGCAGCAGACGTGAGGAATGCGAGTGGCCTATTTGCCCGGGCTGTTCTGTGCCTCCGGCAGCGCCGACATGCCTCGGCTTGTCGTTTCGGGAGCCTTTGTTGCTCGGGGCTGGGGGCCTCTTTGTTTCCTTTACCCTTTCGCCAGGCTTGGTCACAGCCCGGTATTAAATTATTCAAATCATCTCTCTGGGCTTCACAGCTGAACTCCTGCGAGGAGCGCAGGCTGTGAGCCCCCGAGAGCTGTGAGCCCCCGGCCCAGCACAAAGCACACTGGTCCATGCTGGTCCACACTGGTTTCCCCTGCCCGAAGTGAAGGGTCCTGATATTTGAACTGGTGACACCTCCAGCCCCAGCACTGCACTGCAAAGGTGTCACTGAGCCATATAACCACCCACCTGACACCAGCACATCGATGGGAACCAGGGGGGCTGCACCCCTGCATTTGGCAGCTCAGCTCCTGAAACGGTGACAATTTTGTGACATCAATGTCCTGCCTGCTGCTGTCCCAGCAAGCCCTGAGCCCTGGCGAGGCTGCAGCAGGAACACCAGCCCCTTCCAAAGGGATGTGCTTGGATGTGGTGTGGTGCAATGGCAGCCCCGAGAGCCCAGAGAAACACAGCCAAGAGAAATCTGTTGCTGTAGGAGCTGGTGCTGCTGCCAGCTCGGCACAGGGAGGAGAGACAGCGGCCCAGAGGGGCTTTGAGGCAATTTAACCCAGCCCTGCAATTACCTGGTGCCCAGGTTGGTCTGGGAGGGGAGAACACCCTTCCCTCTGTCGACACCGGGCTGCCAGAGCCATCCCTGTAACCTGCAGCACAAGGAAAGTGCCAAAGGACTGGCAGAGCCTTTGAATTCCACTCAGCTTCCTGGGACAGCAGGGTGTAACCGCCTGAAAAGGCAGCTCTACAAGAAACAAAAACGGCAGGGAAAACCCCCATGCAGGCACCCTGGCAGGAGCCAAGCAGGGAGGCTGTGTCTGCAGCCAGGGCTGCACACGCCTCTCCCGGCCGGCCAGGACCTGTGCCCTTCCCCAGCCGGAGCCTGCGAGGCCAGGGAAGAAAGAGCAGGCGACCTGCAGAAATTCATTACCTTTCACATGACAGAGGGATCAGTTGCCTTTTACCAGAGCCCAGTGAGGTTTCCCTCATTGAAAACAGGAAAGAATCACAAAAAATAATTAGAGAGATTTCATCTCAGCCAGCTTATGAAAGCACCGACTTTATACACAACAGATTGGCAACAGCACAAAGATGGATGTGAAAGGCAAGAGCATTTGCAATGTCAGACAGATCAGAGACAGAAGCTCATCAAAAAATGGCCCAGGGCAGATGTAAGTTAAAAAAAGAAAAGAGAAGGGAAAAAAAAAAAGGAAAGGAAACGACCCTTCTGGAGATAAAAAAGCGTGACTCCTGTCCGTGACACATGGATGTGCCCCTCCTGTTCAAAGGATCCCTGGTGAAAACTCATCATCTTCCTGGAAAAGATCTGGGTTAAAAAACTTCAGGTACTGACAATCACTTGCTGTGTTTTGCTCCTCGGCTGGGAGCCAGAGAGCTGGTCAGCAGCAGGACTGAGGGGCCTGAGGACAAATATCAGCTGGAGGATCCTCCAGGGAGCTCCTGGGGCAGGGGAGGAGGTAATGGGCAAGCTCCAGGCGGCATTTCAGGAGAGTGAGTGGGGCTGTGCCTCACAGAGAGGCTGCTCACACTGGGCTCGGCCAGCCGAGCAGGCAGGACCCCTGAGAGTGTGCTGAGCAGCTTAACAAATGGGTGAAACGTTTTAGGGGGGGATGGGAAAGGACAGACTTCTCTAATTAGCAAAGAGGTTTGCATTTAGTCACCCAGCACAGCGCCTGGGGCTCTGACTCCAGACACTGCTGTGCAAAGGCTGACAACTCTCCCAGACATGGAGCTGTCAGCCCGGGCTTTGTAACCAGAGACTGTTTCCACAGAGGAAAACAACCTCTGTGCTCCTCACCCTTCTACACAGGCACTTCCAGCGTGGAGGGGAAGAGCCACGGTGTGATCCCTGGAAGGCAGCACTGGAGCTCTGAGGACGTTCACCCCGTGGCACATCCAGGGCAGCAGTTCTCAGGCACTGGAGGTTCACAGTGACCCTCGTTGGTTCGGTGAGTGAGAGCAGCTTCGGTTCCGTGGGAACCATCGTTAGGAGCTCCCTGTTTCCTGCCTTCAGAGTGCAGCTGAGGAGTTCTGGAGCCTGCAGTGTGTCCAAGCCTGGCTGCAGTGGGCAGCAGGGAGAGGCCAGGCCAGGCTGGTGGCTGTGGGAGCCCCAGCATGTGTGTGACAAGTCTGGATGTGGCCCCTCTCAACTGACACTCACTGGGGAGGTGACTCCTCCACGGCAGCTGAAACACAAAGGGCAAAAGACCAAGATTTAGCCATAAGCCCCACCTCAGTGAAGCTACAGGGAGCAGTCCTGTCCCCCAGAGGCTTGAGACCCACCAGATGGGCATCACAATAATTCCTGTCCCACTATTCCAGAAAACCACTGCAAGGCCTCGGTAGTGGCACAAGTGAGGCAACGCCCAGCACATGGAGCCCAAGCAGGAAGAAACGGAGTCTTTTGAGGCTTGTGCCCTCCTCTCCTGCACACCTGGCTACTCCCAGTTATTCTGTGTTTGCAGTGGGATTGAGAGAAGGGTGCAGCAGTGGCTCATTATAACATGGGCAGCAGTCCAAGCCAGTCAAAAATGGTGTTGGCCCCATGGAAGGATGCAACAATTCTGGGGCAGAATTGCTGCCCTAAAGGTGGAGCTTGGCTTGCCTGTGCCAGCACCCTCTCTGGGCCAGATCACAGCCAGAGCTGACAGCAGCAATGACATCACATGTGTCAATGGATCTCGTGTTCTCTCTGGAGAACTTTCCAGGCAGAGTGAGCTATGTGAAAGCCCAAAGTCAGACCTCAGCTCTTTACAGAGCTCTTGCTCCTTTTTGCACACTGGTTGCTGAGGGATGCTGGGGCAGGCAAGGCTGCTGCCCTCACATCACTGAGTTTGCACTTCCAGTACTGGGGCAGGAGGGATGAGGTTTCAGGCAGAGGGACAGCAGTGGGGCTATACATTAAGTCCCTCCTCTTACAGTGCTGCAGGTGGGAGCCCACAACCAGCTGCCTTGGAACATGGGGCGACTCCTGCAGCAGAAGGGGAGAGCAGGTTGCAGCCTTCCCGTGGAGACAAAACCCTTTTACTCCCATGACAAATGCCCTACTTGTTCCCAAGCCTGGGTACTCAGCCGTTCCCTCTCCCTTCACATGGCAGAGTGCATCACATGAGGAATGGGAGCCAGGGCCCATTTGGCGGTGCCGGGGCAGTCAGCTGGGCCTCCTCCCCTCCGGGCTGTAATTACTTTCCTTGAAGTGGGCTGGCACTGCAATCCCTCAGCCCAGGCTGAGGCCATAATCAGCCCAGCACAGGAGGAAGAAAGGCCCCTCCAGCAGTCTGGGCCAGGCTCCCGTTGTACATCCAGGCAACAAAAGGGCAGGTCACGCCACGGGCACGTTTTAACCACGCAAAGATGCTGCCTTTGGCCCGAGCAGAGAGGAACCACAAAACCATCACTATCTTTTCCAAACCACAATGGAAAGGCAGCAGCCAAAATGACGCCTCAAATCTCAGCTTCTATTTCAGCAGCAGCAATTAGAGAGTGCTCTTTTTGGATCCTTGGTGGACTTCTGGCACACCAGCTCCCCACCAGCTGCAGCTTGGCCAGCCCACCTGTCTGGGAGTGCACGAGACAGCCTCTGCCATTCTCTTACTCCCCTGGCCCAGGGGGAGTGGAAGCTTTATGGAGATGCAGAGCAGAAGGGGAATTTTTATGGGCTTGAAGTTATTTCTATTCATCTACAGCACAAGAGAGACTAGAATAACACAGAGCTTGTGTGCCAGGGTTACTGGGTACAGCTCCGGTCACAAGGCACTGTGTCTGGCTGGGCCCTCACGGCAGGAATGACAGGAAAAAAGCCTTTACTCACGCTTTACTGCCAGCAGTGTGTTCCCGTGGCAGCAGGCTACGGAGGTCACCAGGTATGGATGTGTCTCCTCCAGCTGCACTGGCCTAGGCACTCCTGTTTCCTCATCCTTCCTGCCCAGCCGTCCCCGGGCTCCTTTCCCCCACGTGCACACCTCACCGTCTGCAGAGGGAGGGATACACCTTGCTCACACCTGCCTTGGACTGCAGGTAGAGGACAGCCAGGGCCTGCTGCAGCTCAGAACACAAGGGCTCCAGCCTCACCTGCTCCAATGGCCACAGTGAAGGCATCTCCACAAGCCACCACGGTGACCTTCATTGCCTGGAGCCCCACAACCAGGTGGGGCACACGGCTGTTGCGGCAGGAGTTGGTGCCCAGCTGCCCGTGCTGGTTGCTCCCAAAGGTGTAACAGTGTCCAGAGGCTACAACAGAGAGGAGACACAACTGTGTGTCACTTGGGGACGTGCTGAAGCCCCTGCAGCTCTTTGCTGTCTCCCATACTGAGCATCCTGCTCCACAGAGCTCCAACACTGGGTGTCTCTGGAGCCTCCATGAGGCCTCTGCCCATGGGAAATGGAGGCAGGAGGAAGACAGGAAAAATACAGGTGTCCCCCACCCTCATGGATTTGGACACACACCCTCACCTGTGACAGCAGCCGAATGTGCTGTACCAATGTCAGCACACACAATGGGCTCTTGGTTCAAGGGGGCTGACTGGGCACACATGAACACTGTGGCCTCCTCCACCTGGTCCTCTGGGGAAGGCTCCTCTGCTGAGTTGATCAGGTCCAGGCCCAGCTTGTTGCACCTGCATGGTGAGAAGCTCTGTTCAGAGCTGGCTGAATGCAGCCTGGCACAGACACCCCATAGACAAAGCCTGCCCTGGCATAATCCCACCACCAGCAGTGTGATGCTGGGGGCAGGATCACACAGGAACATCTTCTGGAGCCCCTTGCTCCCTCTTCCCAGGCAGGACACATATAGACAGGCCCACGAAGGTGAAATGAGGAGCACAGACCCTCACTCCTCTTACCTGTTGCTCCCACAAGCAAGAATCTGGTTCTTCACTGTGAGGACCATGGAGGAATCAATGCCACAGATGACCCCCTGAGCCTCGTGCTCCGGTGGGATTGTGACCTGCTGGGGGGAGTTGTGGCACTCCAGGGTACCCAGCCCAAGCCGACCTGGCAGGAGGAATAGAGCAGGGAAAAGCTGATGGCAACACACAAACTGAGCATAGCCCCACAAAGAACAGCATCAACACAGCTGCTGCAACAGCCCAGCCTGGCACCCAAAAAGCAGCAAACCCCAAAGCACAGGGGCCCCGGTATGTGGTGAAACAGCTGCAATGCTTCCAAAGCCACCTACCCTGGTACATCTGGAGGAGACTGTGGACAAGCAAGGCCAGCAAGGGGAGCAGGAACAGGCAATGGAAAGCTCAACCCCTGTTTTGCAAAAGAGATATCTCTTACCATTATCCCCCCTGCCCCACGCAAACACTTCCCGTTCGTTGGAAACTGCCAGGACGTGAGATGCACCACAGGCCACCTGCACCATCTCGTAGCCCAGCAGGGCCTCCACAATCTTGGGCTGGCAGGGGAAGAGCAGCAGCCGTCAGTCGAGACCTCCCAGCCTGCCCGGCTGCTCCCATCCCTCCCACTGGCCCCCCAGACTCAGCACTGAGCTGGCAGCATCCCAGTTTTCATCCAACACAAACAACAGAGAACTTTTTTTATTCTAAACAGTCTTCAAAGAGTTTAGAGACTACGTGCATGCAGCACAGAAGATAATGCAAACATCTCCAGGGCGGAAGAAAGCAGCCACCACGAGAGTTTGGAGAGGGAAGAGGTTCAGCAAGGGCTGGGACTCGCCCCCCTGCCCATGTGGGGAGTGCCAGGGGCTGTGAATGCCTGCTCTGAGCAGGCAGGGGCTTGGTGCAGGATGCATTGGCTCAAAGTTCTTGTGCAGAGGAGTTGTGAGTTAACGGCTCAGATTCATTAGGGTGTGGATGGCCCAGGATCTCCACATTTCACCCAGCCCCTGCTGTGACCTGCTGTTAGATCTGACAGCTCACCAGATTGAGCCTCCTTCTCATTATCTTCCTCAAGTGAAAAGCACCATTTGTTGGGATCTGGCTGCTGCTTCCAACTGGTCTCCCCTCCCCAGCCATAAGCACTGAGCAGCTCAGCTCTGGACAGAGCAGGAAGCCAGCTGACCACAGTGGCAAATGGCACCAGTGCCCGGGCTCGGCTGGAAGCCATCGGCTGCTGCCACATCCGAGGGCGGGCGAGGAAGGAGCTGGAAGGGAGCAGTGAGCCCTCAGCTCCAGTGCTCTGAGCCAGTCGGAAACACACAGCTCTTCTTTAAATGCTGGCTTTCCTCAGTGAACCTTGGCAGCTGCAGGCCAAGAGTGAAGCAGGCAGGTGTGTGATTGGAGGCAGGCTCCAAGCTGGGAGCCTGCCAACAGCAACCACAAGGCAGCTCTTGACTTCCCCCACGCTCAAAGGGATCATTGTGTAGGGGGGAGAGAAAGAGAGAGGCAGGTTGGGTCTTTTAAAAGCAGCAGTGACAGGGAGAGGAGGGGGAAGGGGCTGGATGCCAGAGCAGGCCTGGGACGCACATCCCTGGAGCTGGGATGAGCCTGCTCATGTGGCACACGAGTCACAATCCCTCCTCTCCCTGGGGGGAGCAGCACACCCAGCACCCTCCCCACCAACCTGGCTCACATCCGTGAAGTTTCCATGCCCCAAACAGCCATTGCTGCCGCTGCCAAAGGTCATGATTATCCCCCTGTCTGGAGCAGCAGAGAGAGGTGGTGTCAGTGGCACACGTGAGGCCTGTGAGGTACACGTGGCAGAGGGGACGTGGCTCCCAGGACAGCAGCTCTGCTCGAACCCACTCTGACTCACGACTTGCTGCAGGGCTGACAAGCCTTCAGCCTGCTTGAAGGGAGCAGCAGGAGCTTCCAGAGAGCTGCAGCCTTGCCGTGCTGCAACAGCTCAACAAACAAACAGCAGTGATAAGAGAGTGCTGAGATAACATTGCTGCAGCTGTGCACGAAGGAGCTGTGAACCCCACAGTCTGGCAAGGTGTTAAAGTCACAGAGGCACAGCCTGAGCAGCTGCCCCGCAGAGGGGTGGCAGGAAACACCACAGGAAGGTAGGATAAACATGCCCACTGTGTTTGCCAGTTGCCTATCTGTTATTTGCTGCCCTGACCCCCAGCAGAACAGCAAAGGGCTCCCAAAGGACCACTGGGAGGGCTTTGCTCCACAAACACAGCCTTGGGCTGGTGTGTGTGCTCCCCTCCCACTCAGAACACCTCCTGGTCTGCTCTGAATGAGCTTCAGACCCTGCCTTCCTGCTGCTTGAGGACAACCAGCCCTGAAGCAGCTCATGCTGACTCCTCACTGTGACATCAGTCATTGCTGGTCACTGCCTGTGCCCTGTGTCACGCTCACAGAGTATGTGACAGAAAGGCTGAACTTCCCACACACTCCTTACACTGCAGTCCCCACTGTACAGGTAACTTCTGGCTTCAGGTGACACCAATGCAGCCAGGACAATAAACAGAGGAGTTTTCATGGAATAATAGAATTTTTTAGGTTGGAAAAGACCTTTAAGATCACCAAGCCTAACTATTTGTGGCCCTTCCCACACCAGACAGACCTTTGGGACCAAACTGACCAGTGTGGCATCACAGGAGGACCATGCCTGCCCTTTTTGACTCCAACCTGATGTTACATGAGAGGCCACAAAGGCCTCCATGTCACCCCAGCCCAGGGCATCTCTCAGGTTCCTCTCCAAGCTGGCTCCCCAGGCAGTCCCTGCTGGGTTTGCAGAGGGACTGGGGCTCAGGCAGGTGAAAGTGGGAGGCAGCAGCTCACCTGTGAGGCAGGCTGTGAAGAGATCACCACAGGACACGTGTTTGATGGTCACTCCAGACTGACCCTCCAGAAAGCGAGACACAAACTGAGGCTGGAGCTGCTCGGTGGCTCCTGGGAGAGAAGGGCCTCCAGCAGCTCCCATTGGAGGAGCCTGATGGAGAAAAGCCATGTCAGCTGCTGCACCTCTGAGCAGCACGAGCTGGGATAGGGAACTCAGATGAACCCCTTCCCACAGGCTTAGCAGTGCTACCCACACCTTGGAGGGGACAGTGGTCCTGGAGGAGGCAGTGCCAGGGCAGAAACATCTCCTCTCAGAAATCAGGGCATCTGAGGCCACCACAGCCACTGCCTGCCCCAGGTTCCCCATCACTCACCTCCCACAGGATGAGCCTCCCTGATTTGGTGACCCCAGCCTTCTGTGTCCTGCCAGCAGAGACCTGCACCACCTCAGTGTTCAGCATGGGCAGGCGGAGCGGGGTGGTGATCCCACTGCCCCACGTGTAGATGGATGACAGTGGAGGGGGGATTCCTGTCCTGGCTGAACCACCTCGGACACCTGTAGGGCACAGCAATCATTAATGTGGATCCCTAACTCTGTTCCCACAGGAAAATCGACGACACCAGCCAGTCTGGGTGCCAGCATAGCCGCCTGCCAGCTGCCAGAGCCAGACCAGTGCCAGACCAAGGGGCTGCAGGGGAGCTCCCAGCCAGGGCTGAGAGAAACACATGGGAAGAGGTCATTGTACTTTCTCCCAGAATTGGAGGAAGTGGCACCACTACAGCTCTAGCCTAATTGTTACCAGTGCCAGCTGCATTGCCCTGCACCAGGACATCCCCCCTCAGCACCCACCCTGGTTCCCAGTTTCTGCTGGGAACAGCAGGAACTTAATTCAAGGGTTCAGACTTAGAAGAGGCAGCCAGAGAAAGAACTCTGCTGAGATGCCCGTGGGCTCTGCCAGGGCTCAGGGAAGGTGGCATCTCTTAACTTCCTCTCTCCAGAAGCTCGAGTGTCTGTCTGACCTGTGTCATTCAAAGGAAAGGGTCCTTCTGAATGGAGCTGAGTGGAACACACCATGCCAGGACTCACCCCTCGGCCTGGCACTGCTTGCCCGTCGCCCCGTCCGGCCGTGGGTCACTGTTGGCACTGCAGCCAAGGGTTTTTCAGGTCTGCCAAACCAAAATCCAACCTTTAATGTCAGCTCAGCCTCAGAGGTCCTTCAGAGCCCTGGATCACAGGTCTGGGCAGAGCTACAGCATAAGCCACAGCTGAATAGCTCCCAGCACTGCCTTGTCGGTGCTTTAAACCACCTGAGAGAGGGGAGTTGGCACCAGTTCACTTCCCCCTGTGCTCACAACCCTCTATTCACTATCACTGTGATGACAAGCCCACACCTGCCATGGCACCTGCCTGGCCCTAAGCTGCTGGGCTGGGCCTGGCCAGCAGCAGCTGCATGTTGGGCAGCAGCACTGGGAAAATGCTCTTTGGAGCCTGTATCAGGGGCAGTGAGCTGGTCAGACACATCGTGGGTTCTGGCAGCTCTTCCCAAGGGACACTAATGTGGCAGTGCCACTTGCCTTCTCATTTTGACACTGCCCACATCAGTGTAGAGGTTCAGAAGGGGCCGGATGCAGATGGCCTGGGCCATGATCTCGTTCAGCTGGGGCCGCTTGGAAGGATCCAGGTTCAGCATGCTGAGGATCAGCTGGCGCAGGTCGGGGCTGTACCTGTCTGATATTGGGGCGAAAGTCCCACTCATGATTTTCAACACTAGGGCAGGAAGATTCTGGAGAGAAAACAAGAGACATCCAGTGGCTGGGCAGTCATGGGCGAGGCTGAGAAAGGAGGTCTCAGCACTGCCCTCTGCCTTCACACTTCCCGGCTCAGTGAGAAGTGATCCCGCAGACATTTTCACCTCTGTGAGAGCTCGCGGCTCCCCGTGCTATTACATCCCACACTCCTCTTACCGCGGCTTCGAAAGCCCTCTTGAGGCTGGCGAGTTCATACAGCACACAGCCCAGAGCCCAGATGTCACTCTTCTGGTTGTAAGGCTTCCCTTCACAGAGCTCTGGGGAGATGTAGCACGGAGTTCCCACCACCTAGAAGAGACAGAAAGATTTGCCACAATGCTGTGAAACTGAGGCAGTGAGGTGGAAAGAGGAAGGCTCAGTGTAGAGCCCAGTGCTCAGGCTGGCAGGAGCACCACTCACACAAAGCTCCATGAAGCTGGGCTTTTGTTCTCTGGCATCAACAGCTGCCTGACAATCTCAGTGAAAAACATGAGGATTTGCTTTTCCAGTGATTGCCTCTAATTTTGCTCCTATCCACTCGAGAGAATCAGAGCCCAGAGCGTTGAGCATGATACAAATGTCTGGTCAGATTAGCCCAGGTGGGGAAAGACACTGAAATGTCAAGCAGAGAGAGGAGATCAAGGCAAGGCAGGATGGCAGCACACAGGCAGGAATTTAGTTGCCAAGGACGCATCAGACAAGCCAGCAAACACCACCCCCACTACTGATACAGCAAGAGGAACCCTGTCTGCCCTCACCAGAGGGCCCAGACTCCCCATCCTCTCCCAGCTTTGGGCACGTCTCTGCAGCCCACAGAGCCACAGCAAACTTGGGAGTGAAGACACCAGCCTGTACAAACTCCAAGGAACAAAGCAGCATTGCTTAGAGATGCTACCAAAAGACTCTTGTGAGCCAAGTCCAGAGTCTCCAGCCTGGTGCCACGGGGCAAAGTGTTCCCCTGCCACTCACCGTGTAGGCTTTGCTCTTGCTGCTCAAGATTTTGGAGATGCCAAAGTCTCCAATCTTGACAATCATGCGATGTTTGTCCAGGAGGATGTTCTGGGTCTTCAGGTCACGGTGCAGGATCTGCTTGGTGTGCACGTGGTGCAGAGCCAGCAGGATCTGCACAAAGAAGTGCAGGATGGTGTCCTCGTCCAGCAGGGAATTGCAGCGCTTGTGAATAAACTCTGCCAGTGTGCCCCCTGCAAGGAACAACAAAGGGCTGTGGGCAAGGGGCTGCACAGGGCAGCACAAACCTGGCCTGGAACAGGGGGGATTTAGCCATGGCATCCCAACAAGCCAAGCATTTGGGAAAAACACATCCCGGTGGGACGCACAGCATGTCCTCTCATGCTCACAAACAATGGCAGCACAGCTGGTGGGATGAAAAAAGAGCCAGAGAGAAGTTACTGTTGACATATTATCAAAAGCAGCAGGAAGAGAAACACTAAAATTACAGCTCTTGGAGGAGCACATAAAGCTGAAAGGCAGAACAAGATCAGCCTGTTCTGCAGAAGAGAATTCTTGCAGTCCAAGAGGCCACGTGGCATGGAGAGGCCCCTGTTGGGAAGGGGAGGTCCAGACTTAGGGCTCACACACAGCTTTTAACAAACCCTTATGCAAATGTTGATTTCATCTGAACCTCCACAGCAAATCTCATTAGAAATCACACAGCAATGGGACCAACAGAGCTGACACAGGGAATGCACCTGAAACCTGAGCCACTGATCAGGGCAGAGGCAGGTGAAATCTGCTTGTTTGGGATATGATTAGCAGATGTGAGGCACATGATCACAGAATGGTTGAGGTTGGAAGGGACCTCGGGAGGTCACTGGTCCAATCAGCTCAAACAGGGCCACTAACAGCTGCTTGTCCAGGACCAGGACCTCTCTTTTGAGTCTCTCCAAGGATGGTGACTTCACAGCCTCTCTGGGCACCCTCTACCAGTATTGGGTCACTTGGCTCATGGTCAGTTTGGTGCCCACCAGGGCCCCTTGATACTCTCTTATAAAACATCTCAAAAGAGATGTGCCTGCACTCTCTGGGGGTCCAGTGCACAGGCTCTCTATAAGGAGCACACCATGGGGCCAGGGCAGTTCAGCCCCAGGAGGGCTGGGTGCTTGGCATGTCCTGGCCCTGCCAAGGAACCAGGACAGGCACTGGCAGTGATGGGGGCGCACCTGGGGCGTACTCCATGGCGATCATGAGCGCCTTGTCCTCCAGGAAGTTCTCGTAGTACTCGATGACGTTGGGGTGGCTGAGCAGCTTGAGGACCTGGCACTCGTTCTGCGCCGCCAGCCGCTCGTCCTTGCTCATCTGCTCCACCGGGATCTGCTTCAGGATCACCAGCTTCTGGTCGGCCTTGCGCAGGCACAGGTGCACGATGCTGCAGGGACGGGACGGGGCCTCAGAGCGGGCACGGAGGGCACACGGAGGGCACACACAGAGTCCCTGCAGCGCCCCCGCCCCGGATGGGTCCCGCGCCGTGTCCCCCTCGCTGCCACATCCCGCCCGCACGGCCACGGCCACAAGCGCCTCGCTGCCAACGGGGCCGCGACCCGCGGCCTTCCACCCCGCGGTCAGAAGGCCTGGAGACCCTCCATCGCCCACCGCCGGCAGCCCCCGTACCCGAAGGCCCCTCTCCCCACCACCCGGATCCGCTCGTATTTCTCCATCTCTGGGCCCGACTCCTCCCGTCTCCATGGAAACACTTCCGAGCCGCTACGGCGGCCGCGGGCGGACATACCGCGCCGCGTGTGCGGCCCGGGCGGTGACGGGGGACGGCCCCGTAGCGCGGCCCGGGGACCCCCATTGGGAGCGCACCTGCGGTCACGAGCGGCCCTGGGGCGGGACAGGGTCCTGCCCGGCCCCCGGGGGCGGCTGCCCGTGCCCTGCACAGGGGACAGCGACAGAAGTGGCGGTGGTGACACTGCCACGTGGCCACGCTGCCATCTAGCGACAGCCAGCCCCGCTCCCGGGCCCCGGGCCCGCCGCACTGCCCGCTGCCCCCGGCCCATCCCCGTGTGTGTTCCGGGAGCGATCCCGGGCGCTGCCGCTGCTTTCCGGTGTCCCACGCGCTGCAGCCACCGGGACAGATGTGCGGAGCCCCGCCAGCTGTGCGGCACTGGGACAGATGTGCAGCCACATCTGCCACGCACACG
>VWZD01009993.1:233-39979 GCA_013396695.1 Sakesphorus luctuosus | reverse complement strand
CGCGGAACCGCGTCCGCCTCGGGAGCCGCCGCCGCCGCGGCCCGGCAGACACAGCCTGGCCGGTTGGTCGGGCGGGGACGACACGAGGCGCTCAGCCGGCCGTCATGGGCCCCGAAGCGCTGCCGCGGCGGCGGTGGCGGCGGCGGTGGCTGAGTGACTGAGGGGAGACCCCGCCGGGGGAGGGGGCAGGCGGAGGGCGAGGCGCGTGTGGCGTGCGCGGTGTTGACGACGGTGTTTTTAACCCTTAGATGGTCTCCAGCGAGCCGCTGCTGCTGCCGGTGTCACTGGAGGGCGAGTTCTCCAGTAGCATGAAGGAGATGATCGGCGGCTGCTGCGTGTGCTCCGACGAGCGGGGCTGGGCCGAGAACCCGCTCGTCTACTGCGACGGGCACGGCTGCAATGTCGCAGTGCATCAAGGTGAGCGGGCAGGCGAGGGCAGCGCACCCGCCCCGGCCTCCGGCCTCGCCACTTCCTTCTGGGTGCTCCCTGTCCTCCTCCCTTGGGCCTGCTTCGCCCCCACCTCCCAGGGCCGGTTTTCTCCCCATTTTCCCTCTCTCTCCCAGCTCCTCGTTACCAATGAAGCCTGCTTCCCTGTTTCCAAGGCCACGTGCCTTCTGATCTGACCTGTCTTGTCATCCTCTGTCCTTCCAGTCTGCCTGTCTTTTCTGTCACATGAGTCTTACTGTATTATGACTTCCTATATTATGGCTGTGAGAAAGGAAGAAGCACCTTTTCATTTTTTTTCTCTTCCGCTTGTGCCTTTTCTGTGTCTGTACTTCCCAATCTGCCTTTGCACCCTGTTAACCTCAGCTTCAGCATTCCAAAGACTATCTAAAATTCCCTTCCCTCTTTGCAGAACTCATTACTCTTCTCTATTCTGGCCATTTTTGCTGTATTCCTTTCTTTTGTACTCGATCTCTGTTGTCTCTACCTTTCTCAAGTTTGAAAAATTTGTTTGAGGGGCAGCCAGTGGACAAGGAGAGTTTAGGATTGGAAAAGAGAGGCGTGTGTAGGAAAGACTTAGCTATCATGTGATTCTACCTCTGCCTGCCTTTCCTTGAATGTCATTTGGCTGATGTTTCCTGGTAGATGAACAGACTTCCTGTTGTGTTCTGCAAGGGGAGGGTGGTAGTTGGAATGGCTGATGCTGGATTTGTTTGGCTTAGTGGAGGCAGTTGGTTGGTTTCCAGCTCTGCTCAGGAGCTGGCATGTTCCCTCTGTGTGATTGTTTTGTTTCTGTCAGTGAGCTGACCCTTCGTGTGAGAGCAGAGGAAGAGACTGGATTGTGTTGCTTACATTGTGAGAAAGAAAGTCATCATAGCTTTTGCTTTATGGTAACAGAAATAAGGAATAAGATGGTAGTTTTTCTATACCAATTCGTAGGCAGTCACATGAACTCCATGACTGGCTCTTTGGCTACTCATAGATGGTGAACAAATTGGAGGAGACAGAAAATCCTAAATCCAATTCATTAGTCTGAATGCCTAGTGCATGTGAAAATGCTGCTAATGAGTGTCTCATGCTTGGTCTTAAATTGTGCTGAAGATGATCTAATATAGTAACTGGTTGTTTCAGGTCCTAAATTGTGCTGAAGATGATACAGTAACTGGTTGTTTCAAGTATATGCTCCTTTATAAGCTGACACATAGTGAGAAATAGTAATAATTTGTAGAATTCTGCAAAAGAATTTAGTTACTCCTATAATATTTGAATGAATGCAGGAGGGAGCTGACAGGATCTGTGAAATTAATCTGGCTTTGAATTGGTTTTCTCTTGTCTTAAGAGCTGAGTAGTCTTACCAGTAACTTAACTCAGCTCTTGTGGAATTTTAGGATTATGAAAAATAATACACTAAAACATGAATACTTTTAGAAGTCATACCTGAACCAGCTAATACTTTTGCATTATCGTGGGTGTCTTCCTTTGTATCTAGAGCATTGCCAATATCTTAAGTGAAAGAACTGGATGATGGCAGCAGTTGGAGCTAAAATAGTGGGAACAAAAGTCACTTATAGGAATTATTCCTAACACACTGCAGTAGATTTGGTACAATAATATGAACTTCTTTAAAAAGTCAGATCCAAACCTGAATCTGAATCTGTCAGGAAGTGTGCAAAGTGCTGCTTTCTCTAAATCCAGGTGGTGGTGTTGAAATTTTAAGAAAGGAAGAACTCCATATTTTGATTTACTGTATCATTGATGCTTTACCTTTTGAATACTTTACATTACACACATCCCATCAATGAAGGTGGTGGGGGAACTCTGCCTGCTCTTTTTGTGGCCTTTCTATAGTAACTGTGGTGTCCTCCTGGTTAAAGGTGATAGTCTGTATTTCAAGTCCAGAGAGCAGTATCACCCCTGTGCCTCCATTAACTGCTCTTGTTTGTTATTATAATTATTTTAAGTTCAGATGAAACTTAAAGTGGTAAGTCATTGGCAAGTTGTGGAGGACAGAATCGCTTCATGTGTTTAAAGAAGGTTTGCACAGTAGTGCCAAAGAGAGCCCTGGAACATCTCAGAGCACAAACCATTGATGGACTCCTCTGGGCTCTAAGTCTACTCTGTTACCTTTGCAGACATAGAAGTACTTCACTTTAACTGGTCTTTGCCCAGCTTGTGTTGACTTTGTGTCTACTTGCCAGCCCTGTCTCTGAGTTGCATTCCGTAATTGTTTCTTACTCTGAATGTCACTTGCTAACCTGAATGTGTGACTGCAGATTTAAAACCTTCCCCCTTCATTCCTTCAGGGGAATTCAGCATCCCCCCATCGGGGCTAATATGGATGCCAGGAAAAAGAGATGGTTTTTTTCTTGTGTTGAAGAACTTGCACAGTAGATTGTAGTAGTAGATTGTTGAGAATTGAGTCTGACACCGTATTTTTAAAATTCTTTTGAGGAAAATGTTTGGCTTTTTGATTTGTTTGTTACTTGTTACACCTGTACAAGTATTAGAATATACACACAGCGCTTGTGTTCTTGTGTTTTCCTTCCCTCAGTAGTTCTTAAAGTTGCTTGATGTGTGCATTTCAAACATAAGCACTATTGTCAAATTACTGAGTTCTTTTTCTGTGAAATTTCTTACTGAACTCCTGGGGTTGCTTTTATATACTGTAAAAATACAGATGAAAGTCTTGCAGATAAATCTGATTGTCTCAAAATCTCCTTCTTAAGGATTTATGTTGTATCCTGGCTGCAGTTGTGACAAATCCTAGCCCTGATGCTTTGTTAAGTTTGTATTTGCAGCTCTGTGTGATTTTTCAGGGGAAAACCAACAAACTTTGTGTCTTTGTTCAATTTATTATGGATTTCCTACCTAAGTTATTTTACTTTTAAGTAGTGAAAGAACTGAATAGTAAATAAGCGTATGAATGAACATCTTGTCAAAAACTCAGATCTGTTGCTTGCTTTTAGTTCTCTTAAAAAAGACCTCACAATAACAAGTATCCATCATTTAAAGTAAAGTGTCACCTGTTTTGGAGGTAAATAAATAGCAAAACAAATCACAATTGAAACTTTGCTGCTTTTGAATGGTTATATTACTTTTCAAGCTCCTGGTTTGGGTTCTTTCTTCTTTTAACAAATTCTACATAGTATTTTAAACTCATACTTCATTTCTAGTACCACTGTGATAGGATTTCATGTGCAATGCATAGATGTCAGTTTGACTTTCTTGACAATTAAAATGATGTGAGATCAACTTTACTCAGCTTTTTTTTATAACATTCATATTGTAGTGTTGTAGTGCTGCTCATAAACAGCTTGCTATGGAATTGTGCAAGTACCCACTGGACCGTGGTTTTGCAGGAAGTGTGAATCTCAGGAAAGAGCAGCCAGAGTGGTATGTGTTTTGTTTATTAAGTAATGCTTGTGTGGGTAATATTTATTTACTCAAGTGTTACAGTAATAGTAGAAAACAGCTTAGCTTTCTGTTGTAATTCCATCTAGATGCTGTTCAGAAAGACCATTTTGCTTCTTATTTTCTAAAGGCACAAATAAGAGCGTGACTATCTCTTAAATATTCTGACAGTTTCAGGGTGTGAGGGGTGTTTTTTATTTTTAGGTGGATGTTTGTTTGTTTGTTTGTGTTTTTTTGTTTTCAAGCCATTTCAGTGATTTTTTTTTTTGGTTCATGGTGTAGGTTCTGGCTAATTGTGTCAGTTTAGCACTTACAAAGTGAGGTACAGGAAGGAGATAAAATCTCTGTCCAATTTTCTTTTACAGCAACTTCAGATTGCCAGTTGAAAACTTCAGTTTAGGAACACTGAACTAATAAGTAGTAGAGTGAATTTCAAAATCTAATGCTTACTTGGAATATGATACTTACAATTGAAGAAATGTTTTCTTTCTCTGTTTTTTGATTTTTTTATGGGAAATGCTGGGGATTCAGATAATGCTTTTTTTAAAACCTTGATTATATTTGATTATATGAGGTTTTGTTTTGGTCAGACTTGTATATTGTTAGGTGAAACTGCATGATACCAGGAATTTTTAAAACAACAGTGTCACATTTCTCCCTGTCACTTTTTAGTTTGTCTTCCAGCAAAAGATAAAGTGAGAGAAATTTAGAAAGACTAAGCTGTGCCTTTGCCTCTGAAAAAAAATTCATGGGAAGTGAAGGTGTGAAGGTGGTGCAGCATCTTAGGGCAGTGTGTAAACTGTTTCTGACTTTCATATCTAAAGACACATGAAAGAGTCAGAGACCAAATTTTCAGTTACTATCAGTGACTGTACATATTTCTTTTTCTAATATGAGGTACTACAGAAATGGTGGGAAGACTTAATGTTCTATGAATTTTTTTCTGAAGAAAGGCTGTTGCTTTTCCTGGGAGGACCATCAGCAGTGTAAAGTTTTAAGAGCGGCATTTTTTAATTTGACTGAGTTTGATATACACATGTTGATGGCAAAGTTAAAACACAGAGGAGGGGGGAAGAGAGCTGGTGGCTCTAAAGAGGATTTTTCAGGTGCATGATAGGGAATTCTCATCAGTGTTAAGGATATAGTTATTCCTGGCTTCTCGTGACACAAGGAGTGAGAGAGAACTGTCCAGAGTTCTACAATAAACAATGTCTTACTGCATTCTCATAATTTCTTGAGTTTACCATTGAGAATTACTTTGGTAGAGATGCTGCTTTTCTTTGCTGTTTGAAGTGGAGAAGGAATAATAATGAACTTAAGTGAATTCTCTGCCTGGTATATTCTGTGCTTGTTTCTACTGAAGAGGGTCTGTTTAGTTCAACAGGTTGATTACTGATGTTGTTCTGCAAAAAAAATTCCATTTTTAATGTAGTGTAGATTTAAGTGATTCTCAGGTGGGACTAAAGTGAGATATAACAGATTAATAAAAGCTGAAGTTTTAGCAACTATTTGTATTTGAGTGAGTTAGAAACACGGTGACTCTCTGGGGTGTCTTGCAGAAGCTCTTTAACATTCAGAAACTAAACTGAGGCCCTGACTTCAGTGTGGAATCTGGAACTTTGCTGTAACCAGTTTTTCAGATGCAGAAGTTTTAATGCATTTGCTTACAAAAGCTCGCATCATCATTGTACGAGGCTGAAGCTCAGGTTATCTCTGGGTGTTTTTGTCTCAAAACAAAGCTGGAGTTAAATTAACCATATTACATTTAATATGCTTCTGCTTACTTTTACTCTTAAAAAGATCTCAGTCTTGCAGTCAAGGCATGTTTTTCCATGCTGATGCTGCTTATGTTGTGTGTTTTTGGGCTGTGTAGTTTTTGTTTCTTGTTTATTTTATTTTTTTTTATTTTGTTGAGCTGCGGTGCCTGGGCAAATAAATTCATTCTGATAAGAAGCTGCAGTTAATTGCTCACACTAGAGTTAGTCTTGCTTTAACAATGGAAAGAACTAGACTAAGTCAGGAGCACTAACCCAAGCTGGTGGGTCTCCAGAGAAGTTCACTGAATAGCAGGTGAGGGCAGTTGGCTTCCCATGTGCTTCCAACTGTTGGACACTAATACGTACTCTGTTCCCTCTCTTCTGTGTGCTGCTGCTGCCAAGCTGGTACATCCTGGGGGTCAGTGAAAGTGGTGGCTGGTTGTTTTCAGCCCCTTAAGCCTTCTGGCTGGTTGACTTGTGTGTTTTGGTTGGTGAGGGGGGTGCCAGAGTCTTGGGTTTGGAATGATCGGTCACTAGTTGGAAATGGCTGTTTCATGCTGGGCAAGCCACACTGAGTTTTGGCTTCAGCAGGGTCATGTTTTTTTATGTCTGAGAGAAACACTGAATTTTCATAAACCTGAACTGTTTGGATAATGGACACATTGAGGTGACTGGTAATTATTTGACTTAATCATGCTTATGTAGTACATAAAAAATAGCAGATTGTGATCCCCAAATGCACTTTTTACAATCACTGTGTAAGTTTTTAACTCTTGCTTAAAAAGTCTTAATTTTCTATGAATCTGCTCATTTATCTTAACTGATCTATGGTGAGCATGAAGTGTGAATCTCTGCAAGGTGGGTGGCAACTGCTTCCAGCTTTGCCTGTGCCAGCACTAGCTCTTATTACCCTGCATAGTGGACCCTTTTAGTGTCTTCGGATGTACCTGAACTTCTGAGTCAAAAAGCAGGGCAGATACATGTTGATGTAGGAAAAGTTAACATTGGAGTCTGTGTGAGGATGTATATGGAGAATCTGTAAGGGACTTTAGATCCTGGCTTGAGAAATGGGTTGGTGTGTTTATGTTGTCCAAGGGCTGATAGTTCTGGAATCCAAAGAGAGACTGGAGAGATTAAGCTTAGGAATTGTAGCACAGTAGTTGTTCAAAAAGACTTATTTCCCCATAATCCTGTTATGTGTCAAATGTCTTCATTGATGATTTTATTTGAAGAATGATTTAAATATAGTATACAGTGGGATATAGATAGACAATGTTTATGGTTTACTACAAGCTACTACTGTTCATACTCGTGGAGGAGCTGCAGGAATCCATGTGATAGGGATACCAGGCAGCACAGAGATGTTCAGTGTTTGCAAGATTCTTTTGGTCAGGCTTTTTAGCGATGTGTAGGTGCTGTTCCTTGTGAATCCAACTTGGTTCAGACAGACCAGGAATCTCAGTACTGAACTTCAGTTATGATTTCCAGGAACTTTTACTATCTCAAAGTGCAGTTCAGATGCTACATGTGAGGTCACATTGCTTCTATTGCAGGTGGATTTTTTTTATGCTGTTTCACTGGAGTGTTTATACTATGTGCCTGTCATTACATCTGGAAGAATCAGTTTGGACTTGGTACAAATTACTCTGATGTCATAATTGTGATGTTTTTTTCACTTGGCATTTCTGTGGTTTTTTTTTAAATGGTGTGGCTTATGAAGTTGAACACAGTCCTGGCCCAGACCTGAGTCAGCACATTTATGTGACTCTACAGCTTGTCTGATAAGCCACCTGCATTTTAGTCCTGGGAAATATGTTGAGGGGGCTGTGACTCCCTGTGGAGCTGCCACATGAGACTTGAGATAGTGTCCATCTGGATCTCAGCACAGTCTGGCATGACTGGAGTCTCTGTGCTTGCCAGTGTCTTTCTTGAAACTTGGTGTGGACACAGAAAGGCTGTCATTACGGAGTAAGTTTAGAACATACATTTCTTAATACTTAAGGATTCTGAGCAGTAGAAATGCAGCTTATCCTGTTTACCTACACCCAGTTCACCTACATTGTGTGCTCATAGTGGTAAGTTTCTGCTTGTTATCCTGCCAGACCTGAGCTGTTCCTGCATCTGCTGCACAGATGACTCACATTCTGAATGATTTTTATTTTTTTTAAGAAAATCATTAATATAACAATGGTTGTAGCTCTCTCCAAATCCTCTTTTTTAAAAAAATCTTTCATCACATGCATCTACAAGTTTTTTTTGTAGAGTTGCTCACAAGAATTGTTTGATGTATCCATAGTTGAACACCTCACTCCCAGCATTACATAGTATAAAACAACCATAGGTGTTATACTACTTGCCTTGTGCCTAAACTGAAAGAGGCAAAGAAGGAGGAACTATGAATGTAGCCTTTTAATGTGCAGACAGGTTTGTGATCAGAGCTCTGACAGCTCAGGCTCAGCACGCTGTCTGCAGGGGCGTGGGATGTCTGTTGGTATTCACCTGTAGCTGTAAACTAGAATGAATGTTCATAAGTATGGGCACAATACAGGTGAACTAAACTACTTTAGAATAAGAAAACTTGCTGTGTTCTTTTTTCTTCAATTTGAAATACTCTCCCCCAATAAGGACTACTATACTGTGTAGTCTCTTTGAAGGTATCTCTTGAAATAATTCTTGAAGAAATTTTGAAATGTGATGTTTCTTTAATATGTGGCCATAGTTTTCTGTGGACTGTTTATATAAGAATATTACCATACCTACTTTTAAGAATACTGTAACAACTATTAGTAGAAAAATTGCTTTAGTTTTGAGTGTGCAACAGAAAAATTGATCTGTGTGCTTTGATTATTTTATCTGGCTTTTACAGAAACACAGTCTTTTGTTAGTGACTGAGCAGTGTAGAAGGCAGTGAATATTAGTTTGTAGCTGGATATCTTGAATAAAAAGGCTGCATAAAGATGTTTAGGCAGAATATGTATTGGGTTTGTATGAAAAAGTTTTGTTAGTGAAGGAGCTACAACAATGATTTGTCTGAGAGGCTTCCAGAAGCTTCCCCTGTGTCTGACAGCCAAAGCCAGTTGGCTACAGGACGGACCCACTGCTGGCTAAGACCAAGCCAATCAGCAACTGTGGCAATGCCTCTGAGATAACACATTAAAGAACAGATAAAAAAAACCCTGAGCCATAGAAACTGCAGCCGGAGAGAGCAGTGAGAACATGTGAGAGAAACAACTTTGTGCACACCGAGGTCAGTGGAGAAGGAGGGGGAGGAGGTGGTTCAGGCACCAGAACTGAGATTCCCCTGCAGCCTGTGGTGAAGACTCTGGAAGGCAGGCTGGGATTTCCCTGCGGCCCATTGGAGGCCTACAGTAGAGCAGAGATCCATCTGCAGCCTATGGAGGACCTCAAACCTGAGCAGGTACACGTGCTGGAAGAAGGCTGTGACCCCATTGGAAGCCTGCTCTGGAATAGGCTCCTGGCAGGAATTGGGACCCATGTAGAGAGGCCCATGCTGAAGTAGGTCTCCTGGCAGGACTTGTGACCCTGTGGGGATTCCATGCTGGAACAATCTGTTCCTCTAGGACTGCTTCCCATGGAAGGGGCCCACGCTGGAGCAGTTTGGGAAGGACTCATGTTGGAGAAGTTGGTGGAGGACTGTCTTCCATGGGAGGGATGGAGCCCATGCTGGAGCAGGGGAAGAGTGTGAGGAGTTCTGAGGAGGAGGAAGGGGCAGCAGCGTGTGATGAATTGACCACAGTCCCCACACTCATCCCTCTGCGCTGCTGGGCAGGAGGAGATTGTGAAATGGGGAGCAAAGTTGAGCCTGGGAAGAAGTGAAAGGTATGGAGAAAGTGTTTTAAAATTTAGTTTTTGTTTTCCCATTACCCTACTCTGATTTGATGGGTAACAAATAAAGTTAATTTTTCCCCAAGCTGAGTCTGCTTTACCCATGGCTGTAATTGGTGAGTGATCTCTCCTGTCCCTGTGTTGACCCAGGAGCCTTTTGTTCAATTTCTCTCCACTGTCCAGCTGAGGAGGAGAGTGGCAGCAGCTTTGATGAGCATTTGGCATCCAGCCAGGATGAACTCACTTGGTGCCACAGATGGGGCATGAGAAAGTCAAGAGAAGGATAGTAATTGGGAGAGGTAGTGAGCGAAACTTGGACTGAACAGAGCTAGAGAGAGAAAAACAGCTTGAGAGAGAAAACTGGAATGATTATGGAGAAGTTGTGTTTGTTCTGGTGGTGGTGAAGGTGAAAATTCCCATTTTGAAATACTATTGATTGAGTGATCTGTGTTTTTGGTCCATTACATATATGAGTGAGTGTTGTTTGCTTTGCCCTTCATGAGTACAAGATAATATTTTTTCCTGTGCTGTATTTGTTGGTGTATGTAGTGAATTCAGACCTGTAACGTTATTACACTGTACCTCAAGAGATGACAGAACTGCACAGTGTCTGGTAATCAAGGTTAGGTGTACAAGAAGTGCAGAAGGTGCTGCAGAAGTGCAGTATAGTTTCTTTGTACTTTCCCCTGCGTATCAAACTGGGTGTATTAATGCCGTTTCTGACTGTACTTCCTTCATGCTTTTTTTTGTGCTGCATTTTTCCGTTGTATGCATACTTGTTATTTGGTTTCTAAATGCCCAGCTGAGTTCATAAACTTTCTTAAAGCACTTCATTACAGCAAAAAGTGTTACTTTTTTTGTTTTGATTAGCTACAGTTTACCTAAATGTACACATAATTTGTGCAATAATTTATAATTACATTATGCTAATTATGAATACATAGAATATTCAGGCTTTAAAACAGTGTTCATCCCTCAAGTACTACTTTGATCAAAAAAGTTTTAACATGGATGTCAATACTTCAGTAAATGGTCTAAACCTTCTGTGTCAAAATCACTACCCAAAGTGAGACTGGAGAAGAACGTTCTTCCGTACAAGAATTGCTTAATTCTTGTGTGGAAATGTTTTATGACTGTTTGTTTCATTGTGTTCACTGGCAGAGGTGAGGTAGTCTCCAAAGTAAGCAAGGAGTTCTCAACTGTGAGGAACCTTACTTAAAATGCATGCTGGTGTTTTATAGCTAGGAATTTTTAGGATAAGCTGCTGTATGCTGCAGAAGAGCACTGAAGGGAACTATGACATGCTGTATTTTCTTCCTGTAGGTTGAATTGGGTCAGTAGAATACTTTGGGGCTGGTAAACAAAAACTTGGATGTTTAATTGGAAATGCAACTGAATGTGACAGGCGTTTCTCATACCCCCTGATGCTTTCCACTAAAGATCAATGTGTGAATCTTAAAAACTTTGTGTAGGTTTATAATTTGGATTCTTGCAACATCTAGCAAGGCTTATTAGTCTTTAATATGTAGTGGGAGGTTTATGGCTTTGGTCTTTGGAAGCTGGAATAGCGAGATCAGGATGGGCGCTGTGCGGCATCGCTGTGTTACGTTGTACTCCATGTTCTCTCTTCTAGTTCCCTTACGTTTATTGAGGAAAAGTATGACTAAATGGCACCTGTAGGATGTGCTGACTGGATGGCCTTGGAGGAATGCTGATTTGCATGTTGAGTGCCTCTAATCTTCTTGTCATAGTCTGCAAATTTATTACCTATAGTAGATGTTTTTGACAGAGCTAACTGAATCTGCATATATTTTTATCTGATGCCTTGATAAAAAGGACTAGGTTGAATCTCTTTAATTTAACCAGGTATAAAGCCCCAAATGCTTCAGGTAGTCAGTCTGTTGTTCTTTTACTTGTCAACTGTCTGCTTTAAAAAAAAAAGTTCTTTCCTTCTCCTGGGACAGATGACTGAATAGAGATGGGGCAGAGATTTGGCAAATTTGTCAGCATCAAGAAATGGTTATTTGAAGATGGAGATGACTTAATTTCCTAAGTTGTCAAGTTGCAGAACATAGCACTTTGGAAGAGAAGAACTGACAGCATGCGTTCGTTTGCTCGATTAGTGGTGTCAGCCAGTTGGGGATTCTTGGATGTGGCACAAGATCTTTTGATTCCTGTTGGTTTCTCATTGTGGTTTATAAATGCTGGAGTATGGTGTGAATCACAGGTTGGAGTCATTTGACCTTTTGTTTGCTTCTCTTTGGACATTTTGGTTGAAATATTGTGTAATCAGCTACTTGGTGATTTCTGCTTCAAATCCTTGCAGGGTGGCAAGCTATCACATATAGAGACATTCAGATCAAAATAGTGAAGGAGGGTGTTTTGTGGGTGTAAGTAAGGTCTGAAGATTGCAGGTTGAGACTATTGGTAAGGTATATTACTATCCCTCTGTAGTTTAGAAACTGATAAATAAGAAAATGTGGATTTGGTCTCTTCTTTGGCTGGGTTGTGTATTCCTAGAGATGCTTTTGGAAAAGTGGTGTGCAATTCATTCTTTGTGCTGTACTGACCAAGTGAAAAAGGAACTTTTGACTCTGGCAGGTATTACAAAGCATAGGTGTTAAAATAGAATTAAACTCTTAACGGGGATTTTCATAGTACCTAACAGGTCCTAAGGAAAAAAACACACACAAAAAAGATCAGTACAATATCAGAGTAAAAAGATTTGGGATTTGGTATGAATGGATGGCCTAACTTTGGTGTGAGTAGAAGTTCCGTAATTTTCAGCTGCTGCTGGGAATACTTCTGAGTTTTATTGAACTTTCTGGAGACTTGAGTGGCTGAGAGTTTGATCTTCTCTGGTCAGTCTTTGTACATTGGCAGTGGTGATTTTGCTTCATAGATGGCTTGAAGGAGTGAATGGAAAGATGAGATGTCAGTGTGTTCTGAGAGCTTGGTAAGTTACTGCCAGCAGATATAGACGTGGTCAGTCTGGTGCACATCCTGTTACTGGATCTGTTCTTGTGCTCACTGCCTGTAAATTCTCATCTATTGACAGAATTTATGCCAAGATCTGAATTTCAAGATAAAAATGTCTTGGCACCAGTATACTAGTTTGCACTGCTCTGCAAATTGTGTGTGGGTTTTTCTTACTGTTCTTGTCAGGTCTTGCAAAAACTGTTCCTTGGTAGGCTTTGAGGTGTTTGTTCTACTGTAGATAGCCTCTGATTAGCTGAATTTGAGTTAGGTTTTCTGATAAGTATTATCTAGTTCTCTCTGGTTCTTAATTTCAATTAGCACACTTTGATGGAAGTGTCTTTAGAATATGGTATCTCTTTATAGACAGCACTGTATGTGCATGGGTTGTTCAGTATCATTTGCATGAATCTAACACAAATTAATCATTAAAATTATCCCAAATTTTTCTGGGTTTATCGGGGAAAACAAATTTTTTCCTATTTTCAGTGTTCTCATTATAATGTGCATGTGTTATTTTTTAATCTTTTTTCTTACCAAAGAAAATACATTGAGGTAAAAGGGATGTGGAAAATATAAAAGGAAATGAGAAAATATAAGACTCTTTCCTCTGGAGAAGATGGAATACTATTTCACCTCTTTCAGAGGAGAAGGAAAATAAATAGCAAAAGCATTTTGAGCTTAGAAGATAGTTTTTCATCAAAAAAAGTGAATGAAGAGCTTCAAACAGTTATGTATAGGTAGGATGACAGATGTGCAGCGTTGGCGTAACTGAAATTCTCGACACTTCATATCCAGAGCTGTTTTCCAGATACCCTTTTTTTTCAAGACACGTTTTTGACAGCAATATGTCTGAAAGCATTACCTTGTTTTACATTAACTAAAAATAACTGCCCATATCAACATCTATACCCTTCTAAACAAGTTTTTAAACCCCTAGTAAGATATTAAGAATACCTACCATATTTGAAGTGTATAGGACTGGGAAAGATTAGAGGTGACTTCTAGAGGTTTATTTCTTCCTGGTAATGCCCAAGGATCAAACAAAACCCTGTGGAATACTGGTGAAGGAGGTGAAGCTGTAGCATAGAGCTTGGGGGATGAGTCCCTGGGCAGCAGCCCGTCATGCTGCGAGGCTTCTGCACCCAGCCAAGCCATGAGCAGCCAGTTTATCCAGGAGATGCTGTGGGAAACAGTCTAAGGTTTTACTGAGGTCCAGGTAGACATATCTACAGCCTTTTCCTCATCCACTGAAAGGGTTGCCTTATCACAGCAGGAGATCAGGTTGGTCAATCAGGACCTGCTGGTGCTGACTGGGCCTCATTTCCCTGGTTGTTCTGCACATACCCCCTGATGGGTGTGATCTGCCTCAGGACCTCCCCAGCACTGAGGTCAGGCCGATAGGGCTGCAGTTTCCTGGATCTTCCTTCCATCCTTTCTTGTAGGTAGGTGTCTCAGTTACTAATCTCCAGTCAGCTGGGACCTCCCTGGTTGGCCAGGGTTGCTGGTAAATGGTTGAAAGTTGCAGGCTCTTCTGGCAGCTCCGTCAGCACCCTCGGGTGGGTCTCATCCAGCCCCATAGACCTGGGTGTGCCTAAGTGGCATAGCAGGCCACTGACCATTCCCTTCTGGATTATGGGGTCTTGATTCTGCTTCTTGCCTCTGTCTTCCAGCTCATGTTTTCACTAAAATGTGAACTACAATTTGCAACAACAAATGAATTTAACTGCTCTGTTTAAAGAATGAAAAGAGGAGCAGCAGAATAAAATACTTTTGTCTGACAAGTTTTAACTGCTGTTGATGAAAGAATTGGAAGAGGTTAAGTGTAAGGTTTGAAGAACTGTGATGCCGTTTTATGTTACTTACTATTTTATTATTTGTAACTTTTTGGATCATGTATTGCAATCAGTTACAGTTGTTTCAGTTAAATACTGTTGGGATTTGGGGGTTTATGTGTTTTTTGTTTTTTTTTTTTTTGTCTTGCAATATGAAACATTAATTCTATGATCAAAATGTACTTTGGAGAATAAAAGCCATTCTGAAGTGTGTCATGCTGGGTATAGTATACCTTGGCAAGGAAAATAAGCTTCTAAACTAAACAGTTTTTGTGTATGACTGATGCCTGTTAAAAATCTTGGTATATGTGAATATCAGGGAAATATCAAAACAAAATTGACCTAATAAATGTCTGGATGTGGGCCCAAGAAATATGTCTTTGTTACTACCAACATAAAATGAATCTGTTTCAGGTGTGCTGTATAGTTTAAAAATGTATTTATTTATTTATTATTTAAAATAAGGCCTTTGATTAGACTTCCATTCCCATTTATAACCAGGGTAGTTGATGCCACCTCCTGAACCGGAGGTTATATCCTTTCCTGACTCCTGTATCTGTGTTCCTCTTATGTTTGTTACCTGACATCTTTGTCCCTATGGCCTTATGGAGGGGTGTCTCAAAGAAGTGATCTGGCTGGGGGAAAAAAATTATTTTGAGGTTGCTGATTAGCACTTCCATGTAGTCAGTTGACGTTTTTCCCAGAGCAAGGAAGGCAGAGAAGAGTACACAGCCGGGGATGGCTGGTGATCTTCTCTTGGCAGCACTGTGCAGTTCTGCTGCCTCACAGTGAGCCTGAAGTGAAGTCAGCTGAAACTGCAGCCTGACTTCTGGGCTAACTTTGAGGAACTGCAGTCTGTTTAACCTGCTGTAGATATTCATGTGTTATTTAGGTTAACAGGTCATATTGAGAGACATGTTTTATTGCCTCTTTGCAATGCTGGGAATTCAGTCCTGCAGGATGTTACTTGGTTGACAGTCATTATTCAGGTGAATGGTTGCATTGGCCTAGGCTGGACCAGAATTCAGTAAATTACTTGCACAAGAATTCTTTGACATTTGTTTTCTTAAAACAAGAGGCAGTATATAATGGATGTCTGCAGATGATGCTTTATGAACATGTTCCAAATTTACAGAACCCTGAGGGAAGAACAATATTATATTCCTATTTTTATTTTCTTTTTTTCTCTACTACTTCTATAGTCTTGTTCCTGTGTCTGTCTTTCCTGTCTACCATGTGCCCTTTGCTCTTCATTCAACATGAATAAGGTAGTCTCTTGGATTAAATCAGCTTCTCTATGCCTTTCCAGTTGAAAAATTGGTAGAATTAGGTTAACCAAAAAGACTTGAGTACTTAGACTTGTCTTATGTTATCTACTGCTGGTTAAGGTAGCTCTTAGTCCTGGTTATAATGGAAAGGTATATTTATCTAAAATAGAGGGAGAACACTTTGTACCACAGTGCAGTGGAACCAGGTTGGACTGTACCTGATTCAGTATAGGAAGCTGGAACTATTTATTATTGTCTTGTTTTGGCCTTCCAATCTTGGACCTTTTTTCTGATGGATATCATCAGTGGATACCTCTATTCTTTTTTTTTAACTGTTCTTTATTTCTTCTCAGGTTTTCCCCTGACATTATTAAAATAATAAAAGAAGTTTCTTTCCCCTTTTACGTGGGTCTGTCATGCTTCTGTCCACTTTAGTTCTCTGCTGGGTGATGTTTTAAAGATTGGACTTTTCTGGAGCAGTGGGTTTTTCATCAGGCCCAGGTAGTCTCAGTTTGCCTGAAAGCCAAGGTTACAGGACCAGTGTTTATGTAGCTGAGAAGGGAGTTGTGACAGTCACACTGCCAGACTGTTCCAGTTGCACAGCTTTGAGATTGGATTCACTTTAGTCCTCTACAGGAGACCTTGTAGTCCAAAGCAATTCCTGCTGAGAGTTCACCCCAATTCTGTTTGGGCAGAAGCTCGATCCATGAACTAGGCTCTTCCACCAAAGACTTGCAAAAATAGGATGTCCATGTGACACTCTGTAAGGACAGGAAGAAAAGGGATGATGGCACATTCTACAACTTCATTCGTTGTTCCTTCAGGCAGTATTTGTGTCTTTTTCCCTCTTGCTCGGACCTACTTCAGCTGCCTGTACCTGCTGCACCTCCCTGCTGTAGGATTAGTGGTGTTCAGCACACCAGAGGATGTGGTTATTCTCTTGGATCACAGTCAGCCTCTCTAGTGTTCACATTTGCACAGCTTAACCTGATGGTGTTTATCTGAATTGTTGATCAATTGTAGCAGCTTGTCCTATTTATGCTGTGGTATCTTGTGGGTGTTGTGTCCGCCCCTGCCATCCACCCTGCCTGCCCCCCACAGCTGGTTTAGTAGTTCCCCACAGTGTTTTTGAATGCTCAGACAATAAATCTGTGTCAGAAATCCTTTGCCAAAGATAAGACTTAAAACACACAACAGGAGAAAAGAGACCTGCCATGCTCTGTGTGCTCAAATATTAGAGACCATCAGTATGGAGGATCACATTATTCCATGTACTGTGTTGCATCATCAAACCTGCATGACGAAAAGATTAAAACTTTATTTTATCCATTTTAGAACTAGTAGTAAAGTGTTAGTTTAAAGAAAGTAAAAAAAAAAGAATAATTCTCTAAGCTTTGCCCACCTGACAAAGTTATTGGTGTTGCTGGGTGGTGTATTTTGAAACAGGGCAGAGTAGAAATGGGTGACAAATTAGAATCTGAGAGTGTGAAATCTGGGAAGGAGCTTCATAACCAGGTAAGGGAGTAGAAGGGGTCCCTGTCTGGTGCATCGATTTACTAGGGTGCTACTTTATTGCAGATTGTAGCCAGAATTCATGGAACCAGCAGTGCTCTGTGTCATCAGCGTGCAGATGTCTCTGCAGAATTGCCTGTCTCCAGCACCGTGAGAGCCGAGTGCAGCCATCCTGCTCCCTGCCAGGGAGAGGAAACTGCGCAACTCTCTGTGCTCAAGTTTTCGTCTGCTGTCAAAGTTCCCTCCTCCACTTCAGTTTACTGTCTTGCATCTTCTCTGACTGGTTGCAGCCAGGACTGCAGAGAATTAATGAGGGAGGGCCTAATGGACCTGAGTCCTTTTAGAGATAGACAAAAATAAATCAAGTGAAACTGAGCTCTGATGAGACTGAATGGAGCGTGCTTAACCCTTCTGCACAAAGGACTGGTTCAGTTCTTTGCAGCTTAGTGCCCTGGGATCATTTTGCTTGATTTTATGGTAAAATTTGCTCTAGAAGCTTGCTAATTCTTTAATTACTAATGCTGCAGTGCTATGGCTCCCTGCCTTCAGTTTTGCTGGTGCAACTGATGGTGGGATTATGCTTAAATTGCATCAGTGGTATGACCTGAGTTAAAAATGTTAAAAAGTTCATTTCACTCCATTTCGCTTATCTGGTTTAAAGGACGGCCCTACAGATAGTTGAGTCAACACCTCAGGGAGTGGTGGAGGGAAGAAGAGAACCTCCTGAACTGGTTTTGCCACTAGAGAAAATGTATGTCAGACTTACACAGGATTGCAGAGGTGGGGCAAGGCAGACTATGCTGGCAGCTTCCCTGGTCTCAGGTATTTCATCTCTTCTCATGGGTTTAAGCTGCCATCTTGCAGCTTAGGTGTGGGAACAAACTATTGCACTGTTACTGTCAATATATACCAGACTTCTTGTTTGGGAATCTGGTTCAGTGTATGATAAATTCACTGAAATGAAACTGCTACTACGGTGTGTCTTACAGCATTTAATACTTAATGTTTGGAGAGCTGAAGTGTTAAGGTACAGCTCAGCTCGCACATATACTGCATATGTAGGATTTAGTTTAAAAAGATCAGTTCATTTCAGTCTCATGACTTAAAAAAAACCCGGTGTAATACTCCCAGTCTGCAGGCAACTTACAGAACGATTCAGAAGTTTTCAGCCACTTTATCTAAGTTTCACCATAGACTTTATGCTGCCTTTCAATAGATTGCTGGTGATTTTAGTGAGTGAATGTAATGGAGAGGTAAGTGAAGCAGAAGACAAAAGGGTACAATCCTAGAGATTCTTCTTTCTGTGTACACCTCTCTATATCAATATACTGAGCAAAAATAATTTGAGAATTTTTCTACCCCTTGTGAAAGCATCTTTGTTGCTAATATAAATTTTCTTACAGGTTAAGAAAGTCTTAAAGGTTAAGATAGATAGTCCATGTGAATTTCAGAAATGGAATTTCTAGTTCTTCAAGTAGGTTTGCACAATCTGTTTCTGAGGCACTTCCAGCATCACAGGCTCCTCTATCTGCTGCCTTGTCAGTTAGCTGGTAATGAAGGATAGGTCTGTTCAGGGAACATGGGGAAAGGCTGTACTGATGTCTGGTGTCCCTCTCTGTTTGAAGCATGTGCTATTAAGTTTGTGTCTGATTATCAGACTGTTCTTCCTCTACTTGAAAGCTTTGTTAAGTTGATATGCTTTGAGTTGGAAATATCTGGAAATACATAAAGGTTGCAATAAGGTGATTCCCAGGTGTAGGATCTCCTACAGTGATGTTCCTTTGCATGTCATTTAGAGCAGTTAAAGTGGAATATGTGTCAAACCTGTCCATTCCCGTCATCTCTGGTTTGGAATTGGTTCACACTGGTGTAGGGCACTTAGAGATAAACTTGATATTAGGAACTTGATAGGAGGCAGCAGTAGCAGAAAGACTGTTCTGTTGTGGTCCTGGTGTATGTCGGAAGAATGTTACGCCGAACTGCTTATTTCCAGGCATGCTGTCTTGAAGAATTTTAAGGATGAGTCAACTCCTGACCTCCTTTTTCTGAGACAGAAAGTGAGAGGTTTTTTTTATCTCAAGATCAGAGATTCAGCAGAGACTGTTAGTCAGCAGTATGTGCATCTGTGCCGATTAATCCATGGCACAATGTTGTGATTGACCACCTTGGGTAAGGAAATAGGGTAGCGAGTGTTTGGACTGTGCCAGGTTTCTCAGCATGTCAGTCTATCCCATGCTATAGGCTTTGGAGGCTTGTCTTCAGAATTCCAGGGTGTGGAATCCACAAATAAAATCTTGGGGGTAGAACTGTGAGTAGTTTTAATGTATGTCATAGTTTCAGGATCTGGAGGAGAAAGCTTCATTTGTCACAAATTAACATTAATATTCAAGTTAAAGTTTAAGGGAAAACACACCCATTCACTTTTAAAGAATGGTTGCTTCCTTAATGCTAGAGAACAGTTTTGATGTGTTTGGTTCTTTTTCAATGCTGCTGTGATCATTCCATTTTTTTATTTTATTTTTGCTTTTTTTCCTAGAGATGTGAATTATGCCCTCATAAGGATGGTGCTTTAAAGAGAACAGATAATGGGGGTAAGTTTTGTTTTTACTTTTTGTGAACTCTCTTATTTTGTATGAGGAAAATAAATCTGTGGAAAAAAACCTGTAGGGATCCTAAACGTAAATGAAAACACTGGCTGGTTTGGAAAGAGATAACTATTTTACAGTAACCTTTATTTGTCCAATTTAGGTTGAATTTACTTTGAGAACATCTATCATTATTCTTAGTTTCATTTTTAGGAAAAAAGTTACAATGGAACAACTCCATTTTAACATAAGATTTTGATGGGTAAAATGGATAAATTTTATGTGTATATAGTTGGAGTCTGAGTGTTTATTGAAAGCTGTTGAAAGTGCACCATTCATGGGGGAAAGTGGAATTTTTATGTCTATAGCTTAGACTGAATGCCCCAGTGCCTTTTCAAAGGATGGCTCTTTCATGCCTGATTTACTAATAGGTTCTGTAACAAAGAAGTCAGAGCTGGAAAGTTGCAGTAGTGATTACCCCTTTTTTGCATCTTTCTAATTTCACTGTTCAGGTTATCATCAGTTCTGCTCCTGCTGAGTAGAACTGCTAGAGAAGGTATCCACCGAATATCCTGTCTTGATTATGTTTATACTAATAGCTGGATGATATGAGTGAGAAAGTTCAATGAATTTTTTAATCACTTCTGGAATTCCTTCTTCTCTCTTTGCTAGATACTTCTGAATTCCCATCCATCATTTATTGTAAATAGCCCTGGTCATTTTGATCCTGAGCTCTTTCTCTTGTGAGAGGACAAAGTGTTGATCTGAGTTATGGATTTCATTTGGACAGTCTGTGTAAATTGTATTCTGCAAATTTTAAGCTGCGTACATAATATTCTAATTTCTATTTTAGCTTAGTGTGGGTGCAGCTTTGCTATTTCTGTTGCAGTTGAGTTGCAGGAACACAGAGCCTGCTCATGTTTAGGCTGATCTGCCCTTTCCCTTTCGTGCCCTTGGGCTGCTCTGTTCGGTGTATGCTCCAGGTTTACTGTTCTCGTGCCTGCTCCCTCAGACGTGTTAGTGAACTTTTGGTGCTGGGTGTGAGTGTTGGGAGATTGCACTGTGGTTGTGTTGTTATGTGTCAGTGGAACTGTACTCCTAAGTACCAGCCCAGTGCTTTAGTCTTAGTCCTCTTCCTTAGTGTTCCTCACAGAGAGGTTGATACATGTCAGTGTTGAATTCATTTCTTCAGAAATGGCAGCTGGACATTTTGTTTATTAGGAAGTAACTAATAAGAAAGCCTCAAACCAGTTGAAATATACAGTAAAATTTGTGCAGCATGAAGTAACTGAAGTGTTTTCAGGTTTTATACTTAAAGTAGCATTTGAGAATGCTTTGCTGTTGTCTGTGGTAGTTTTGAAACTTCCTTTGCATAAACTTTTGAGAACTTATTTTGACAATGTGCATCAAAGATCTGAGCATCCTAATAGTTATCTCTCTTACGGCTCTGTTGTGATTATAAATTCTTGTCTGAAAGTGAATTACCGTATAAGATTTAAATGATTTAAATAGCAAAGATGTTACACTGTACTATAGTTCTAATGTCCAAGAATTTTCATCAGTGAAAGTTTGATAGTGAAAATTTCATAGGTGAGGCTTAAGAGTTCGTAAGAGTACTCTGTGTTGGTGAGGCCACACCTTGAGTGTTGTGTTCAGTTCTGGGCCCCTCTGTTCAGGAAAGATATTGAGGTGCTGGAGTGGGTCCAGAGAAGAGCAACAAGGCTGGTGAAGGGACTGGAGCACAAGTCCTATGGGGAGAGGCTGAGGGAGCTGGGGGTGTTTAGCCTGGAGAAGAGGAGGCTCAGAGGTGACCTCAGCACTGTCTGTAACTACCTGAAGGGAAGTTCTAGCCAGGTGGGGGTTGGTCTCTTCTCCCAGGCACTCAGCAATAGGACAAGGGGGCACGGGCTCAAGCTCTGCCAGCGGAAATTTAAGTTGGAGATCAGAAAAAAAATTCTTCACAGAGAGAGTGCTCAGGCATTGGAATGGGCTGCCCAGAGAGGTGGTGGATTCACCATCCCTGGAGGTTTTTAAACTGAGATTGGCCGTGGCACTGAGTGCCATGATCTAGTAAATGGACTGGAGTTGGCCCAAGGGTTGGACTTGATGATCTCGGAGGTCTTTTCCTGTGCTGTTGTTGATGTAAGGGAATGACCAGGACTGTTCTTTAAGCAGCAGGAACCTCTACATCAGCTGCCTTCCCACTGTAACTGAAAGCAGCCTGATCTCGCAGTCCTTCTGCAATGGTGTTATGGCACCTTCAAAAACTCTGGGGCACTGTAATGTATGACAAAGTAGTTTGGGAATCAAATATGTATTGTTTATAAGTATTTTAAACTGACTATAAGTATTATTAAATGACTATGCATTATGGTGGTGTATGGTCTGGCTCTGTTGGTATTTTGTGAGTTCTTTTGTCTCTACCCCCCAAATGGTGTGAGATTCCTTTGTGTGCATTCTTCTTCCTCCTCCTTCTCCTTTTACTGGGATATTGCTACTTACCTGACCTTCTGAAGATGATGTTTTTTTAGACCTGCTTTTTAGGTTCTGTATTTCTGGTTGGAGGTACCTACTCTGCCTTGGTTGTGCTTATCAGTACAGTTGCTGAGGGTTAATGTTGGGCTCTCTAGTATCATCTATGGCAAACAGAATTACAGTTTTCAGTGATACCTTAAACACAGCATTTTTGGTGCAGTACTGTCATGATCTTGGAGAGGACTTAAAAGTGACAGCCTGAGATGGTGAGAGGAGCATATCGTGAAGGCTGAATAATATTTGGCCTACTCTGTTTAACCCTTTGAACCAGGTTCTTGGCAAAGTTCTCATATGCCTTCTTAGAATACTTTCCCAGCCTACAAAGTATTTGTGCTTTGGGACTTCTTGAACCAGAGATGGTATTTTTGTGTTTAATGAAAGAAGAGTCCATCACACTGCTGGGGTGTCCACTTGGGTATAAAGGTTTAGTATCCATAATGTTGTGGAAAGGCATTTTGCAGTTGAGCTGTACCATGTGTCAGGGTGTACACTGGTTTGTTTTGAACCTGTGACCTCATGGTTTTATTTGATGCCACTTGGCACTTGTGAAGTGATAGGAAGTGACAAAAATCAGTTGTTCTGTGCTCACCTTTCCAATACCTCTTCCTGTAACCTTTTCGGAGACACTGGAGAACAACAGAGATACCTGCCTGTTCTTGCCTTGGCAGTGGTGGCTGCTGGCACTGCAAACAAAACCTGTAGCAAGCCCAAAGAGTAATTCTGTCTGGATTTGAGCAGGGTATGTCCTGCTCTGCTTCAGTGTCCCTCCTGTGCTTTCCATTGTCAGAGACCTGAACTGACCCTGAACAGGAGCAGCAAAGGTCTGTTTGCACATGTTTGTTCAGTCTCTGCACACTGTGTGAAAATGGTAATTCTGCTCCTGCAGTTGCACAGATCTGGGAAACAGGACACTTGGATTTAGCAGAGTGTAGCCTGGACTACTATCCATGGTGTGGTTTATCTGCCAATGGGTTTATCTATCCTAAGGATTGTTAGGAGTTAACCAAATTTAGCTGCACATTTGATTTAAATAATCTGTTAATAGTAGTGGGACGTTGCACAGTTATAAGTGGGGAATTTGTCAGAAATTTTAGGAATAAGTTTTGAATAAGTTTTATTACTTTGCCTAATATCTGTGACTTACAGTCTTACAGCTATGATTTGTGAACAAAAATAATCTTCCCTATATACAGACTTTGTGGTCTTTGTTTTACATAAACATTAGGACTTTTCAGTGTTCAGAGATAGTTCTATAAATTCTATTAAGCTATTTACTGTTTTAAAAATATTTTTATTTATGAATTTTTTATGGATCATAAAAGTAGGAAAATAAGATTGAGTTGAAGAAGGAACTTTCATCTTTGAATATATTTAGTGACAGAATTCCTTGATAAATTTGGTATTCATGTTCATTGGGGGGCACCGTTATGGTTTTAACCACAACTGAATATAAAATTTTTTAAAATGAGAAAACCTGAAATGTTTATGAATTGCTTATTGTTTTGCTGTCTTATGTGTATGTGCTGGTTTAAAGGTAAACTGGCAGGAGAAGTGAACCCAACTCAAGAGAGATTACAAGTCAGAGTTACAATTTACTAAAAAGATTACAATAAATATAATGATACAGAGAAAAGCTGGTTTAACCCACAAAACCAGATTTATAGCTCAGCACTGCGGGAGACAAACAGAATGGTGTTCATTGGCCCCTTGCTGAGCACCACATAGTCCTTGTGAGTGCAAAGTAAAAGAAAAGGAAACCTGTTGGTGAGGATGCTGGTTGCAGTTCTGTCAGAGTAACGATTACAGTCTTGTCGGGAGTGGCGGTCACAGTCCTGTCGAGGTTCTGGTCCTCCTCTGGATCCAGTGAGTGGTGCCAGAAGTCCCAAACCCTGAAGGTTCCATATGCTCAGGTGGGAATGTGCAATACCTATCCCATGGTGAAGAGTTTGACAATGGGTGTTTTAACTCTGTGAGTCATGGGATATTTTTGGAATCTTTGATGGTCTAGGTCGTTGCAGCTGCCTGTTTGGCAAGTCCATTATGGCCTATTAGCAGACATGACCCCCCAGGCTGGGTGTGAAGGTGCTAAAGCCTCCCTAGAGGGGAGTTATCATACCTGAGTCATGGTTGAAGGCAGAGAAAGGCTCCTCTGTCTCACAGGGTTCTGTAACACCCAGCTTGTAGCCTGGGGAGTCAGGTGTGCCCTGAGCAGCTGCTGCAAATGATCCATTATTAACAGTTCATCAGAAATGACAGAGAGGGTATTGAATAAACAGTTTTGGTTACACTCACATAGTGATAAACTGATCCCTGTAACTAGGACAGTGTAAGAAGGCTATTGAAAGATTAATTTTTGTTTAGCTTTGTGCTCTTGTATGTGGATTGGTAGTGGCATAAATTATAAACACGTTATTTTGAAAACTGGAAGAGTAACAAGTGAGCACTTCTTGTAAGATACTTGAGAAGTGTTGGCGTTTGACAGTTTTGTGCCTTGTTTCCTTAATGGATTTTTGACACTCACAGAGGAGGAAATAAAATCATGACCATTTGAACTGATGATAGATTTTTGAATCCCAAATATTTATTTTTTTTTATAACACTGAGTATGCAGTCTGTTTTTAAGCAGATTGTTTGCTTGTATCTAACATTGTGCATCTCCTGATTAAATGGTTTTCTTGCAGTAACCTTTGTCTGCAATTTTCTGTAAGCCTAAAAGGCTTGATTTTGCTGTAAAAGTTGTTACTTTGAAATCTGATTCCAGTGGATGATGATCAGGAATGCTGTGTAACAACATTCTTTGTGTGACTTTTCACCAAGACTGCTTTCATGCAGCTGCTTGGGGAAGGGCCATCGAACAATGTGGTGGTTTTATGTCGTGGTCCAGGCCCTCTTCTCACCCCCTGGGTTAGCACTGGGATCTCCCAAGCCTATAAAATGGTATATTCCAGGTTTTCCTGTTGCTGTTGTTTTTATTAGAGTCAACAGCTCTCACTGTCAGGTTTAATGTTCTGATGAATTTTCTTGGTGTTAATGTCTAAGAATGTGAATGGTGTTACGTCAGATGAACACACCAAGCGTTTGTGTTTTACAAGTGCTTAGTTACAAATGTTCTCTGGGCCTTTTGAGCAGATTTGCAGGAATTTATGTGTGTGTTTGTTCTTCTGGGAAAGAGTAAAAATTTATAACAATCTTAAAATATATTAGTAATATAAATACATGTATTACAATTTAATGTATATATTTATTATTTTTATTTCAAATTATCATAATGTGTATTTATAATTTTTTAAAATTTTCTGATTTATGACATTTTTTCCTTTTGTTGTAGGAAAGGATTTCTTGAGGGTAGTGAAAGAAAGTCATTAATTCCATAGCATGCCAGACAACATTATGTAGCTATTAGCTTACTCAGTGGACCAATGGAATTTCATCTGTAGCTGTTTTAAAAATAAACTGTTTGTTGTGCTGCTGAGTGATGATTCAAAGTGAATCAATTCTTTAGTTGAGGAGCAGATTTTTCTAAATGGAGAGTTTGGTGAAATTCAATAGTGGCACTCTGTAGGATGAAGCCTTTTCTTTATAGATGAATAGTACTATTTTACTTTTTTAACAGAAATTGTCCATTCTATACCAATGATGAGGTTGACCACCAAGCACTGGCAGTGGTACTTTGGGCACCTTTATTTTACTCATCTTTTCAAAGAGTGGATCTAACAGTATAGTGAATCACAACAGCAAACTCTAAACCTGTATTTAATAAAGTAAGGAAAAGACAGTAAATTAAGCTGACATTTCTTTTCTGCAAATTTTCTTGTTTTTACAGAGAAGAAAGATCAGGGTCAAAACAAAAGTGTATGGAATGCCTTAAGGAAGAGACACTTAAGGTTTTAAATAGTACTTAATCTTTCCCTTTGGCAAATGGTAACGGTCTTTGAACGGTGAATCCAGCAGAGCTGAGTAGAGCTCAGTCTGGGAGTCAGTCAACAGATCTGGTAGTTGTGGAAATGGAGGGTGCAATTTTCCTGTAATCTAGGACAGCTGTTGACCTCTGCCAAAGGAGTGGACTGTGGTTTTCCCATGACCAGGTGCTGCTTCACTGGTGGTTTTGTGTGTGGTAATCGTATGACCTCAGTGTGGATTGCATCACCCTATTTACTGATCTTCTTGGAAGGCAAACTTGCCAGTTTACCACAAGTTAAGTAATCAGATGAAAAATTATTTGCCCTGCTACATGACAAACTCATGCTTGCAGGAAGAGGGCAAGACTGTGCAGTTGGAAGTGAAGAGTAAAGCGAGACCCTACTTTTTAGTGTCAGTCCATGGTTGAAATTGATTGAGGCATATTCTCAAATGCCAACCTGGAGCAACCCTAAAAAGAAACTAACATTTTACCAGTTTTTTCCATGCTAGAATAATAAATACATTCACTTGGTTTGGGAGTGAGCTGTATTTAGAAATAAAGTAAAACTTCCTTAATGAGATCTAAATGACTCTTTAGGAACTTAGTGACAATGCATAAACAAATTTTGCCCTAGAATTGATACATGGTTGGGAGATGGACATCATATCCCAGAGCTCTGTTGTGGTACCAGACTGGCCCCGTGGCTGGAGCTCAGGGTGACTTCTGGATTCTGACGCCTACAGTGCGTTGGTGCTTTGCAGCACCGGCTCAGCACTGACTGGGGGTCGCGGTGCAGCCCCTGCTCTGTCAGTTCACAGGCCGGATGCGCTTCCCTAGGTCTGGGTGGGCGGATGGATTATGAGTCAGTTGCTGTTGTTTTGTGAATATGAACTAAAAGACTGTAAAAGCAAGACTTCAAAGTTTGCACTGGAAGATGATTTAAAAGTACTGAGAGTTTATTCATGGTGATAGTGCTTGTGAGTCAAGTTTTGGACAATTAAGCAGTAATTGTAAAGGCAAAAATTGAGTTATATGGATAACATACTGTCTATTGTTTATCTTCCTGTGTTTTCTTTGTTAATTTTAGCTTGCTTTGATGGAGTTTGCTTCTAGTTACAGGGTTCTTTGTTGGCGATAGTTATGTGTTTGCTGATGATGAAATTGCTGGGAGTTCCTTGTTCTTTGGCACAGTTATAGCAGATCAGCCAGGGGCCTGGAGTCTGAGCTTTGTTACTCTGAATGTTAATGAACAATGTACAATAAAACTGTACCTGCTAAGTACGTACTGCTTGGTTTTCACTGAGTTAGAAATCAGTTAGGCACTGGAAATAAAAATCTCAATGAAAGATTGGTAAAATTTGGATAATTCTGTGTTGTCATTCAACATTTTGGGAGCTACAACAATATGTAAATATGCGTGTCTTTCTGAAGGACAAATGAAAATAAGAACTCAAGTGAAATGCTGGAAATTTCATAATGTGTGTTTAAACTATGAAGACTTTTCAACAAGAATTTCCAATTTCTGATATTGGAAAAAACGGTCTTCATTATTATTGTTCTCAAAGTAGATGTTGGAATTGGTTTATATGTGTTTTTTGATGTTGTTTTAATGTTGGCAGAAGTTGTTTTCTAAAATCTCTTCAAAGGAAAATGTCTTAGTTGTATTTGTGTGATGTTTGCTTAGAAAACATAGTTTTGTTTTGTTTTTTTTTAAATGTAAACAGCATTTCCCAAAGTTACCGAAGTTTAAAAGCACAGTTGAAGTAAATATTTCTAACTTTATTTTGTCTATCACCAGTAAGTAAAAACTAGAAACTGATGGTGCTTTACCGTCTTTGGATAGAGACATTGATTATTATAGAATAATGAATTGTATAAAACAAGAGAGGCAGAGAATCTGTCAGTCCATGGTAACCTGAGGGTGTTTTTCAGCAGTTTCAGAGAAAGCACTTCTGGGAAGAATGTGCAGAAACAAGCAAAGTCTGTGGCTTATTTGAATCCTTACAGTACATTTCTTAGGTGTTAGTTAAAAAAAAGAAGAAATAAAGCTTATTTTAAGGTAAGCAAGCCACGCATTATCATCTGGTAAAAATACTGTTCCTGAGAAGACATATATGTCAGATGGCCACCTTCTCAAAGATTGAAAAATAGTCAAATAACAAATAAACACACAAAAATATCTTGAGTGTAGGGAAAATTTTAAGTTAATTTTGCAAGTTGCATTCGCAAAAATATGTCCTGCCCTCCCTTCCTGTTAAAGTTGTCCTGAAAGGGAGATAAAGCCAAAAGTCCAAAAGTAAATTGCAGTCACAAAAGTGAATTGAAGTATTTAGTGGGAATAGTAAGAGTTTGTTAGCAATTAATGTAAATTTCAGAAGTAAAATGAAAGTGAGTAATAAATCTGTATCCATTTGTTTGAATTCAAACCATGCACAACTGAAGTGAATGGAAACTTGTCATTGATTTAAACAGTAAATTATATGGTTGATAGAGATGGGTTTGATAAACTCATTTGGAACAAAAGTCATCTCAAAAATGGCATCAGTTCCTGGCTAAATTTGGAGAACAATTAGGAAAAAATAAGTGTCCTGCTGTTACTTCTTTGCGGTGTTTGGCTGGAGAGGAGCGCTGATGAAATGATCCCAGTTGCAACAGAAACTGTGAGAATGTTTTAAACGTTGCTGAATGTGTGGAACGGTGCTATTGGAGGGTTTTATTTTAGCATGTAAAGCATAGATGTACAACAGTATTTTTCAAACTTAACCATTGGTAAAGCTCAAAAGGACTGGATTTAATGATGATTTTTTATTTCTGGGTGGGAAGGAGGGGAAAGATGTGTAGTTGCTGATGAAATTATTGTTGCTCAAGTATAATGTAGCAGTTGATTTGAATAGGAAGTTTATAGTGCAGTCTTTATGGCTTGAATGGAGTAAATTGAAAAGTATGTCTTTTAATGTAGTCTTTAATATCATAAATCCTTTTAAATGCTTTCTTCTTTTATGGGCTTTTATGTACAGTTTGGATGAGTTTCTCTTTAGAATGTTTCATTACCCCTGCAGATAAAGTAGGTAATTGTAACCCAGAAGGAAACAGTGGACAGACGTGGCAATAGATCCTTTATTCTGTTGGGGTTCTGAGCTCTGTGCTCAGCTGGAGAGTAGTTGTATAGAAGAGAAGGAAGTGTCAGCAGAGGACTGGGAAGATGTTTTTGTGCTGTGTTAGTTAGTCAAGAGCACTCTCAGTTGCAGAAAACGTTAAAAGTAGCATCTGTTTATCTGCTGGTGGCTCATTCTTTACCCAGTGAGAGAGAGGAGCTCTCACACTCACTTTGTTTGTCTGGAGGTGTCCTGACTTCCAGTGCCTATGGTTGGTAACAGTAGCGACGAGTCTTTTAATGCTTAGGAAAATGGGGGTTGGTTGCTTCCTTTTCTGTTTTCCTTCACTCACTGCTTGGTCTTTGTGTGGCAAAACTGAATCTTCTTGACCTCCCTTAAGTTCAAAAGTTTTGTGGAGGAGTCTACAAACCTTGAGTTCTCCAAAGATGGAGATTCCACAGCACGTTTAGAAAACCAGTCTGTAACCACTTCTTATGGAAAATTCTCTTCCTTACTCTTTCTTCAGAGGCAGCTGCTGACCCTCTGGCTCTTTTGACTTTTCCAGGTGAGCTGGGTGTTGCTCTCTGAGAATTCTGTATTTCTTCACCAGTTAAACTTCGGACAAAAGACAATTTAAGAAATTGTGTGTAGTATGTCTGAGTCCTAGCGGGAGCTGGTGCTGGAGCTGGGCTTATTGCTTGGTGGAGGCATTTGAAGCTGCCATTCAATATAAGGGTGCTGTTTGTTGGACAGATTGTAATTCTGCAGTAAGGTCTGGTTATTTGGGATCTGAAGGTGGCAGATGGAAATGAATGGAAAATGTCCACTGTTCTCAGTTCCCTGGGCACTGATTGACCCCTTTTCGAAAAGTGTGTTACTGCTGTGGCACTTCATTTTTGAGGGGTATATATATACTAGTTTGTTTTCATGAGAGATGAAAGCAGGCTGCTGGCCACTGTCCTGGGTGTGCACTTTGTATTTTGGAGATAGGAATACATTCAGTTTCTAGGGTTTGGTTTTTCCTCTTTGTTTTTTGGATAGTGGTGGAGCAATGTTCAGTTAAAGTTACATCTAAAACTGGTTTCTTGTAGTGAAAATTTACCTAAATTTCAGTTGGTTTAGTAAGTCATATTTTTTTAAATGTCTCTGGTTTATTCTGTATATTAGCATAAGAATTTTTCATTAGGTGTAAGTATAACTGGAGGACAAGTTTAATTATATCTGAAGTAAAAGCTCTTGCCATCTGATTATGTGTAGCTAACTGTATAGAAGGTTTTTTTCCCCAGGTCTCAGTGTCACTTTTCTGTTGGTTTGATGGCTTTATTAGATGAATGGTGTTTCTATTTGAGTTAATTTTTTGAGAGGAGATTTAGTGATAAATATTCACCATTAACACCACGTTGACATTTATTTGTCTTTAGTAAAATGACTGTAGCTTAGGGTAGTTTGCAAGTCTTAGAAAAGCTCTTATAAACACTTATTCCCTGAAGATATTTCATATTGAGGGGAGAACAAAAAAAAAAGGTTGTAGTTTTTATAGTTTTTTTTGTTCTCTCTATTAATTGTAACTGTAAAATGATCTGTTGTAACAGTTTTTAAAAGCTGCTCAAGTTGGCAGTTTATCCTTTTTCCCCCTATACTTTTATTAGTCTTATGCTTTTTCCATGTAGAATAATTCTACAAACTATTTGGGAATAAAATGATGAAGCAGCACAGTCAGTGTGTTCAGCTGCAGTTGCAGTACTAGAATGGTATGTGTGATGTTGGCTGTGAATGTTGACTGCACATGTTGTGTTTGCACTTTCTGTTTTCTGTAGAAACTCTAATGACCAGTTTAGTGAACGGAGATCCACCAGATCCATTGGAAGCAAATAGAGAAGATTTGTGCTTTAATAAAAGCATCTGGGATTGCATATGTGCTTTTTATTTTAAATACCATTCCAGGGTCTCAACAATACTTTGTGAGCAAGTACAGTTTTGTTTAGCTCAGTGTAAGTCAAGGTACAGTTAGGTGAAGAAATGAAACCCTTTAGATTCAATAGAGTAGCTGAGAAAATCCAAGATGAAAACAAAACTCAAAAAGGCCTGCAGTGGGGCAGTATGGTGGATTTTGTGTGGATTTTTTTATTATTGTTGTGGGGGGTTTTTTTCATTATAGCGTGCATTTGCACAGTGATAATTTACTTTGCTGGCCTAATAATCTGCTAGATTATCTAATTATGTAAGTCTGTCATTTTATGTCCATACAAGTGAGCCTGGGTAGCAGGAAAGCACAATTATTTTTGTAGTACACTGAAGATGTTGCGATGAGAGACTTTACTTTTCCTCTCGGGAAAGGGCAGAATTCACACCAAATGAATGGCCACACCAAATTCACTTTTAGATAAGGTGTTACTGCGCTTATTAATTCTATCAGTAATGTCAGTGTTGGGTTAGCTGTGTAGCAGCTTCTGCTAAATCACAATTAGTGCAAAGTCTTCCACTAAAACAAACTAACAACTCTCAGGATCTTAGTTTTGAAAAAGACTTTTAATTACTGTTTCTTTCTGAATGGGTGTTTCCCCCCCACCCCAACCAAATGTCAGACAATTAGGAGTGTTGGCTTCTCAAAATGTTGTTAAAGCACAGTATGGTAAGTAACCATTTGTTGATGACCCCAAATTAATGAGTTTGGATAGGACTGGGTATAGCAATTTGTATTCTTATGAAAAGTGATCTGGCCACATCTTTGTAGAAGGAAAAGAGGAGATTTCAAAGAGGGGAATGTGGGGGGTGTGTGTGTGTATGTTGGGATTTCCTTCTATAGAAAAAAAACAGGAGTCTATTCAAATCAGAATGACATTGTTTAAATAAAAATTATAAACAGAAGTCTTCTGTGATGGTATTACTTGCATGAATACTAGTTTGGTCAAATGATATTTCCCTTTGCAGGAATTTGCAGTTTTAATGCAATGACTACAATAATCCAAGAAACTTTAAAACTAATTTGTTTTTCCGTTTGTGTGTCACTGTTTGTATAAATCATTAGTGTTTGAATTTCATAGAGTGTTACTTGTATAAATTCTCCCCTGACTAAATTAAAAATGTATTACAGCTCATCTAAACTTTAGATAACAAAAATGAAATGTAAACATAATGTCTGTAATATTCTAAACAGTTAAAATAGTCTACAGGAAAAAAGTGTTGTAAAAGATTCTTTGTACTATCATTGAAATGTCCTTTGAGCTTATAGAAAACATTAAAATTAAATACAATTATAACTTTTTGTAGGTTGGGCTCATGTGGTTTGTGCTCTGTACATTCCCGAGGTGCAGTTTGCAAATGTTTCTACAATGGAACCTATCGTGTTGCAGTCTGTTCCTCATGATCGTTATAATAAGGTATAATTACATGTCTTTTTATATATAATGTATTTATTTTAAAACTTATATAAAAATACAGTTCTTAGAATGCAATATGTGTAAAATTAATAAATGTGTGCTGTACTGCTCTGTGTTTCCTGCTATGTTGTTGTGGTAAATTGAAGAATTAAGAAAGCTGTATATTAAATTAAGGTGTAAGGCTGTCTGCCATGTCTCATTAGTCCTTTACAGATTAGGGACTATTTTGTTAATTAAAAATATCATGCTCTTTGAATAACAGTTTATTTTGAACGGAATGTGAATTATTTCCTATAGGTTAAAATACTGTAACAGCTTATTTGAATTGTTATTATTAATTACCATGAAGTCCTGCTGTTTTATGTATTGATATGAACATAAACGTGTTCATAAACCTGCCTTTTAGGAAGAAAGGTATGCTAATACATTAAGATAAAAGTTTGCAGACTTTTGCCTGTGTAAGCAATATTCACTTTAGTGGGATTATTTGCTTGTGGAAGAACTGCTCCTAAATAAGGGTCAGTGAGATGGAATGTTTTATAAAATGTGGTGAGACTTTAAATAAAAAACCCAAAAGGCAAAGCAATGAAACACTAACTTAGTAGTATTCTTTATTGATAGTTAGATTTTTCTACTTGTTTCACTTGTGTTGCTTTTTCCTCAGTGGACTTAACTACATCTTTGTTTGGGTATTCCCTTCTGCAGACAGCAAACTGAGTTTCTGATTAGTTATGTTACATATTTTTCTTATTTTGTTCCTTTTAACTTCAGTTTCTTTCTTTTACTTTATTGGCCTGTGGACACTGGAATAAAGGAGGAATAGACTGTGTTTTAAAACAGAGAAAGAGGAGAAGGGCATGCATCCCTTCTTGTGTTCCTGCAGCAGGGAGAGCAGTCCTGTTCATGTTGTCTCTGTGACCTCATCACACCCTGCAGACCCCCCTTCCAAGTTTCCATCTCTGATTTATGACCTCCCCCTCCATTTTTATACCCTTTTTTCTTTTTCCCTCTTTGGTCTTTTCCTTGTCTGCTTCAGATTTTCCAGTTGCTATCGGTATGTTTTCCTTATGTTATTTACCAATGTACCTGAAAACACGAGTTAAAGTCTAGATGTTTCTCAGGCTTTCTCATTAAGTACCACCTGAGCATCTCTTGGCACCTCACTGCTGCTTTCCTTCTGCATTGGCAAGGATGTGAAACTCTGAGATTAAATGCAGAACCAATACGATTTTTGTGCTTGGACACAAAGCAATACAGATTTGCTCTAGCAGATGAGTTTATTTCTGTCCTCAACTCTGAGTAAATAGAACATCTGTTTTCTTATTTTTCCTTGAGTAGTAGTCATAATTTACTTTTTAAATTGATAGTGGTTCTTCCCTAATGTACTTAAAATGTACTTAAACAGTTTCATGGAACACTTTGGATTTTGTTTTATCTTACACTATTTCCATTGATAGTAATGGATATTGGATGAGAATATGCTTTTAACTTCAAAGAAATGTACCCTACATCTTTTATTATTACTTGTTCACACAATCTGTTGTTGGTCTCTCTCTTTAGTCTAATTCCTTTTTGTCATAACTAAAGTTACTTCTTTGGTGAAGTGTTCTTGTTCCAAATACATCACACACAGTTGTGTTTTACTGCTAAAATTCCAATTTATATTTTGTTGGTCTGTAGTTACTATGATTTTTTGTTGCTAGATAGTTGCTAGTACTATACATTCATGTAGATGGAGTTCCTGATGTTGTCCAGCTCTTAGTTTTCTGCACTTTTGGCAGGAGTTCTGATGGGGACCCATTTTCCATCTTAACAGTCAGCCTAAAACTACTTTCTTACAAAGTACTACAGTATATTGTAAAATACAATGAGACCTCTGTTAGAAATGTCAGAATTTGGGGCCACACCCCTGGCCTGCAAATTATTATTATTTTTGTTCCCTTTTTTTTGCAGAGCTCAGATTTTGCTGTCATTATTTAGTCAGTTTGGTTCAGGGAGATAGTGGCTGTGGAATTCAGAGAATCCAAGAAATGCCTGTAGTGCAGTTGCTGCAGCAAACCTGAACCAATCTTAACTTCACTGCCAACAGCAGTCTGGTTGTAGCAGCACAGAAGTTAAGAGGTAATGGCTGGCATGGGACTCTCAGCTTGTTTGACAATCTGTAGCCAGTGCTGAGTTTGGTACTGCTGTGGCTGAACTGCCACTGGTTCCCAAGTAGGCTACTTTTGAGCAAAACCCCTCAAAATCAATAAATGTGTTAGTTCCCTTTTCAGGTAGCCTGCAATAATTTCACCTTCCATCCCCATTGCTATCCAGTATAAATTGTGTTTATTTAAATGATATGGTTTTTATAGATCCGAAATTTTGTAAGGCATTTCACTCTGAATTTATCAATTTAGGAAAAGAAATATGAAAGAAAAACTTTTTTGAGAAGCAGATATGGCAGAGGGTTCTTAAAACATTTGTTGCACATTGAGAACAAATATTAACATGTAATTAGGAAAAAATTGATTTGAGCTGTTTCTCTTTTTAGAGAGGCTCAGTAATGACTTCATTCTGTCTGTCAGCTCAGGCTGGAAAAAGATGATTTTAAGTAAGACTTTATTTCCTGTGGAGTTCTAAATAATTCCCTGTGCATGGCTGGATACATACAGAGCACTGGCATAGCATATGGATTTGAGGGAAAATAGAGGCCAAAGAATGTTACCATGAGGAAGAATTTATATTGTTGTCTTTATATTTATATGGGAGTTTTACCAGGAGATTGTGCTTAATTTACTGTGTTTTTTTCTATGCACTTTTATTAAGCACTGCAAAATGTGCAGTATTGCCAAGGACAGTAAGTTTAAATGCAGGAAAAAATGCAGCAGACACCAAAGCATGAGGCTTGTCAGGATGGAGATATTTGGCTATTATTTCCCTGAAGTTTTCCTGCTTCTGGGCTAAAAACCCATCACATTACAGAATGAATCCACTGAATGACTTGATTGGTGGGTTATCTGTCAGGAAAACTCTTCTTACACAGTCACTTCCAGAAAGAAATGGACTATTAGTTGCTCTTCTGTTTAGTAGATGTTTGTTACTGAATGGTTATGCATGGATAGTATCTTTCTATTTTATGTCAGCTTTATTTGTCTTTTTCAGGTTCATTTGAAACTATGTGATAATTGAATATAATTACTGCTTTTCGGAAGCTCTTTTAAGAACTGATCAAAAATAAAGTGCATTTGGAGTTTCTTGATTTGCCCAGTAGTGAAGGCAGTGGGTAGACTTCTCTTCCAGTATTTTCTGCAACAGTGAGGAAGTTCCATACAATTCCTAGGTTTGATTCTGTGATCAGGGAATGCCATTGGGTAACTGTTAGGAGTAAATGGTTTCTCAAGTTACTTCTTGCTTTATAAGGTTTTTTGCCTTAACTTCCCTTCTGTCTTTGCTTTTGTGAAAAAGGTTTACATTTTGAATCTGTGAAGGGAAAATATTGGCTGAAACATAAAGGCAGCTTTGCAAAATGTATATTTTACCTTTAAAGAAATTAAGATATTTGCTGTGGGTTTTTTTGAGTAGAATTTTCTTGCTGAGTCCAGAGCTTTGTGTAATGTTTTGCTTCTTTTCCAATGAATTTGGGAAAAGTCAGAGTACCCTCTTCCTTTAAGAGCAGTGTCACTGTACATGGTGGGACAGAGAGTTTTAAACTTCCATGTTTCAGAGGTGCAGCATTTGCATTGATTTGCAAATGCATGGAAGGTTTCCTTTGTGGAAGAAAGGCAAAGGTCCTCAGGCTTCTGGAGCTGTTTGTATGTCTGAGGGAAGGTACAAGGTATGAGAAGCTCAGCTACAGAGAACTTACTGTTCATGTTGGAAGGAGGCTGAACCTTTTTTGGTCCTGTTTCATATGAAAGAGTAGGGAGCAGGTTTTGTACTTCTCATGACAGTTCAGCAAAGATAGAAGGTCTTTGAGCGTGTTGAAATGGGTAAGCTGTCTCCAGTGTTGTGTTTAAACTTGTTTGTAGTGTAGCTGGTCGTTTGTTGTCGTTTTTCAGTCATTTTGTGCATTTTAAGATGTCCTGAAACACAGACCCTACATGTAGAGTAATGGTTGAAAAAAATGGTGTCTACATCCCTACTAAGTGGAATGTTTGTATTGCTTTTCTTTCTGACCTTCAGTGTGGAAAAAAATGAAGAACTTAAGACAGAGTTCTGAAAAAAACAGAAAGTAACTGGAGATTGAGTTTTATGAGGTCTGTTGAACTCTGTTTATAGAAGTATCTTACTTTGAAGTTACTTACAATTAATAGAGTAACTCAGATGAGGTTGATAGACCATGACCTTGTTTGTTCCTACGATCTTAATGTGTCAGGTCATGGTATGGAAAGCTGAAAAGCAGCCAGCCTCAGACTCTGTCAAACAACTGCATTATCAGTATACACCACCTTGATGTACAAAAGAAGCAAGGCAAAGAATTAAGTAGGATTATCCCCTTTCTGATCTTTCAAATGTTAGAGGATATAGGGTATGATTTTAGGATATATTGGCTCTTGGGTTGAATGCTTTTTAAAGTCTTGTGGGAACTGTACAAGAATGATTTGCCTACCTTCAAGCCTTGCATATTAACCAAAAGGCTTTAGTTAGCTGACATCTCATGTTAAGTGTTCCAAAAATCTCTGTAGAAGGCTGCTCTGAAATCAGAATTCCACTCATTTTCATGTCTAATACTATTATATTTTTCTATTATATGTATTCTTTTCAGTGGTATGTTGGTCCATTTTTCTTCAATTGTGTTTTCTACTACCCATGGTTGATGTTATTTTTATATATTATTTATTATTCTACTCATTCTCTCTCTCACTGAAGGGAGGTTGTGATAAAATTGCAGTAAGTTAAAATATAGAGAATTTTTTGGGGGGCATAAAAAAGTTTATCTAAGATCTTATAATGGGGCAGCTACAGAGGTAACAGTGCACCATTTATGTTTATTACCCAGTTACCTCTCATTTAAAAACAAACATTTAATGGCCCTAGTGCTGGATGTTACTTTCACTGAGAATCTGTTCTTACATTGTTACATTTGCACATGAATGTGATGTGATACGGAATCTCTCTAAATGGTATTTTGGTAATTAGGGCAGGAATAAATGAAAACAGATTTAGTTTTGCCTCATGTTTCTCCCTAGAGCACTGATGAGATTGTAGTGATGCCTGGTGTAGTGTTGAGCTTCCATGTTTTATCCATGCATTTATCCATGTTTACTGGCTAAGTGTTAAAAAAAAAAGAAAAAAAAAAAGAACAAGTATTGAATAATGCAAAAGAATTTGGATTTTTTTATCTTAATTTTTTTCTTTCATTTTACTGAGAATGGTTTTGAAAATACTAAAAATTGCCATAGTACCCCAGTAAAACAAATAAATTATCCAATATTCTATGAAAAGATTTTCAGGTGCTAGATAGGTTGACTTTATTTTAGCTTGTTTTGGATATTGAAATGGGTTCGATATACTGGTTTAAGCTTTGTTTGCAGAAGGTTCTTGCTGATTAATTTCTAAGATGTTTATGAGGCTGTCCAAGTCATGCTGAAATTAAAGCAGAATTCTTTTGAACACCAGTTTGATTAAAAGTAACTGAGCATCATATGTATATTGAAGCATGCTATGACACTTCTGAAAGTTCTTTGCACCAAATGTACAAACAAAAAGTTTGTCTACACAACTACAGGCAGAAGAACTGCATACTCATGTGTACCATATGTTATATTGTACCATTAGAGATTCAGTCTCATTTGATGTTTCCGAATGCCACCAACGCAGGTTATGTTAAATGATTGTGACCTGAAAGCAAAAACACGGACAGTGTTGAAGCCTAATGCTGTTAACCCATGTCTGTTTAACCATTTGGGTAGTTGAATAGTGGTATGGAATGCAAATAAATTAGTATTTGTACTGCCTTAACATTGGTGAAGTGTTACACCGATCCCAGGAGTCTACAGGTGATCTCCTTTTGCAAACAAGTTCTTACGCAGGCATAGCTGCACAATCCAGTAGTTCTCAGCCTGGAATCTCCTGTAACACAGAATTTTATTTGTATGCTTCTTATCATGTTAAGTATTTTCTCTTTGATAGACATGCTATATTTGTGATGAACAAGGCAGAGAAAGTAAAGCAGCCACTGGTGCTTGTATGACGTGTAATAAACACGGATGTCGGCAAGCGTTTCATGTAACATGGTAAGTATATTTTATTATTTAATATCTCTGATGTTCCAGAGTCAGTGCACACAGTGCAATGAATAAACTCTTTATTTAGTTCATTTTTGATTAAAGAAATACAGTAAAATGTTTTTTTTTTATTTTATGGGCTTTACTAGCAATATGGCAGCAGCAGCAGCATCGATACTGCTGTGAGCTGCAGAGGCTGTCTGGTAACACTCCCTTGGGTTCTATGAAATCGTGTGTGCTCCTCTGAGTGCACTTTAGGGAGTTTCAGATCTTTTTCCATGGTTTTAGGTTATTTTTCTCAGATGATATTTATTAGGATATGGGAGTATGAAGACATTGTTTACATGCTGATTTCCATGTTTACTTTTGGTAAATCAGTGGAAAAATTACTGAGCTCTATGTAAAAATGCACTAGAGTCACCCATTGCAGTGCAGGTATCCAAACATTTTGGGGTAATTCACCTCACTGGTTTTATCTAAATGATACAGATCTATGCTAAACTATTCAGATATCATGTATTACTGTTGGACACAAACACTATCTGATTCATTCCACTGTAAGATATTTAGGTCTGCTTGCATTCAAGAGGTGCTTGTCCCACTTTATGGACTTCTAAACGAGTCTGGATAATTAGATTAAACAAGATGTTAACAGGTAAAAGGAGGTAAAAGAGTTCCACCCCAAAATTTACAGGCATTATTTGTATTTTTAGTTTTGGCTGAAGTTATTTTGCAGTAGGTAACTAGCAGGTTTATAGAGGCTGTCTAGCTACATCATCTGTGGGTTTACCTGTCTGTTTCATGAGCTGCCCCAGTGTGCTGCCTCATGACCAGTTCAGTCAGAGGAATGGTATTTGCATATCTATTTAAATTGCTTGAAGATACTTCCTTCAGTTCAACTAAGTGATAATTCATATGTCTTGTACAGATCTTAAAGGATTTAATTCTGTTGTTTCGGTGCTGAGTTCTTGGCAACTCTTCAATTCCCCCTC
>VWZD01009991.1:38868-56675 GCA_013396695.1 Sakesphorus luctuosus | reverse complement strand
TAAGTCTGCCTTCCTTGTGAAGAAGAATTTTACTGGGAGAAGCAATGCCAATGTTGAATCATGACAGTGTGTAGGCAATTAGACCAGAACGACACTCAGGATGTCCACTATCTGCAGTATCAAGCATGGTTCTGATGTTCCAACATGTGAGTGTTAATTTGAACACACCTTTGCAGGCAGGTGTATGCCTTTGAAATCTCTTTGTTTTTGTTTGACCACATCAGAAGGTGCCGGTTGGCTGCAGTTACCCAACTGGGTGTGGAGATGAGCTTTGTTTAGGCCACCTTTGCTAGGTCCCTCTCTATGTGGAGTAAGCAGTGCTGTCTTAAAAAAGGCTGCTTGGTCATTCAGGATGCTGCTAAACCAGACTGTCATCTCTCCGTGGTCAAGTCTCGAATGATCAATATCCTGAACTGCCTGCATGCAGGGTTGGGTCTGTGGCTTCCAGCACTTCCCATCAACTGCTGTTTCGACCCTCCGCTGTTGCTACAGGGCTTTGCAATGTGGATGAACCCTTTGAGCCTGTGCAATGGATTTTTTAGATGAGGGACAGCAGGTGTGGAACTGGCCCCATCCTTTACTCCAAAGGTTCACCTGCCAGGGCCTAGTGAGCTTGGATGGTGACAGCGAATACCTTGGAACGTACGTTTGCTTAGAGTATCCTTCTCTTAGATGGATGGCCTTAAAGTGCTAAGCGAGCTCCATCTGCCTGGGTTTGGAGTAAGAGTTGTCCGTCTCCAAGGATGGTTGCCAGGGGGCTAACGAGCCCATCCTGCCCATGGACACACTTTGTCTGACCCTTCAGCTGAGACCTGTCTGGCATGGGAGACCCTACCAGAGGCACATACCACAGCCAGCATAGCTTGCAACCTCATGAGGGCACACAAGCTTCTGCCCCGTGAGAAGGGGATGTCCCGGGAGAGGAAATGAAAGAGTATTGAAAGATTTAATGACTTTAGAAAAGAAAGGACTCTCAGGATGATTATTCTGGATTGCTTTACAGTTCAAACTGAATATCTGCTCCAAGCTAGGATTTGCTTGGAAAATAAGTATCTTAGAAAAAGAGACAAAGAAGGAAAAAAAGAGTCCCAGTGGAAACAAAATACCAACCATTATTAGCAGTAATTATCACATAATATCAATGATTATACAATAATAATATGATCATAATATAACTACAGTTATTACTCTATATTAACACTATGTTAATCCTGCTTTACATATCAATGTATAATATATGAGTGTGTCAGAATGTCAATATTTATGTAATTGAATATTTCTATGAGACTTCTGTGCATTTGCCCTATCAAAATTAGCTGTTATGGTTCATTTTATACACACATTTTTACAGAACAGCAGTCACACTGAGAAAATCAGGCCGAAGTTCTGTTTTGTTTCCTTGTGCTATCATCAAGAGCAGCAACTCGATTAGAGGTAGGGCATGAAAGTAAGTGATATATACAAAATGCTTCTGCTATATCCTTGCACCTTTGGGGAATCTACGGCTCAGGCACTTCCCAAATTAGAAATGCATGTTATTCTTTCAAAATCTGCATATATTTGGTTCAATTACTTTTTTAAACCATAAAAATACCCCAAACCTTTTACATTTGTAATTCTTACAGATATGTGTCTGATAGTTTAGTTAGACAGTGTGTAGGAGAGCATTTTCACTTGTTTACCATATAATCTGATTATCTTTGCCTGCCTGCTTTTGCAGTTTGAAATTCTTCTCTATCGCATTTGAAAAGAGTGAAGGACACTACCACTTGTCATGGGATATAGGCTATGCTTAATGACATGTAGCATTTTTCTTATTCTGCTCTGCTCTTTATTTCTCTGCTAACATTCCAGTTTGCCTACTTTGGCTCCTATAGAACACTGAGCTGACAGAAATCAGCCAACAGTAATTCTCAGGTGACTTTTTATCAGTAGTGATAGCTTGTTTACAGACCTTTGCCATGTTCTTATTGTCATGTCTGTCCCTTTGATACTGTTCAATTTCCAGAATTGAATGTCAAGTTAATATATTTAAAGCATGGATGACAACATGCAGGCTTTAAATATATTAAGAATTAATCTTAAGCCTCATCAAGGACAGCTGGCATTTTTACTGCCCAAAATATTTAAATACCACTAAAAGTCTCTCATCTATAATTGATGGTTCTATGTCAAAGAGGAACATCTACATCTACCTGGAGTTACAAAGGTAATCTCTGTTGATTTTTGACCATTTACTCCTGCCTTTGCTTCTTCTCCTTTTTGTCACTTACTAACATGTGACATATCTTCCTTCAATTTTATTTTTGTTGTTCACATAGAACCATAAAACCATAGAATCGATTGGGTTGGAAAAGACCTCCAAGATCATCAACTCCAACCCTCNTGTTCCCGTCTCTTCACCAGCCTTGTTGCTCTTCTCTGGACATGCTCCAGCACCTCAATATCTTTCCTGAACTGAGGGGCCCAGAACTGAACACAACACTCAAGGTGTGGCCTCACCAGCTCAGAGTACAGGAGAAGGATCACTTCCCTCGTCCTGCTAGCCACGCTATTTTTGATCCAGACCAGGATGCCATTGGCTTTCTTGGCCACCTGGGCACACTGCTGGCTCATGTTGAGCTTCCTGTCATTTAGTACTCCCGAGTCCCTTTCTGCCTGGCTGCTCTCCAGCCACTCTGTCCCAGTCTGTAGCTCTGCAGGGGGTTGTTATGGTCAAAGTGCAGGACCCAGCAGTTGGCCTTATTGAACTTCATCCCACTGGAATCCATTTGCAAAAGTAAGACAGTTATAACTGGAACCCTGGTTTTTTAATGTTTGTTGACTTAATCAAAGAATTCTAAAACATTTGTTAGGCAAGAATAGCCTCTATGAAAACCACAATGACTTTTACCTGTCAAAACATCTTTATTCATATTCTTGTTATTTCTATTCTTTCTTAGCAATTTGCTCAGTAAAACTCAGATTTACTGGTCTGGAGCTCCCTGGACTGTTCTGAACTTGCTATCTTCCATTTTGCTGGCACTGATTCCATTTTAAGCATAGTTAATAGTTCAGCAATTTCATACTTGAACTCTTTTAGAACTCTTGGGTGAATACCATCTGTTCCTGATGATTTGTTTCCACACATACTGTCATACTAGCTCTAAACTCTTTATTTCTAGCATTTTTCTAAGGTGCTCAAGTATTGAATTTAGACAACCTACTACAGAAACCCTCAAACCTTAGGTCTTGATTCTAAATTTTGGGAAGCTGTACCAATCATTCTCATTCTGATATAAATAATCAACAAAACTTAATGTCATAACCTTTAGTTTTAGGTACCCCCATTTCTATCATTCAAAGCCACCTTAGCATTCTCCATCTTTCCTGTGATAGTTTAGAGCACAAATACTGCAAAACCCTATCGTTTAGGTACACTCATTTTCAGATAAACCACAGATATGGAGGCAGGTAAAGGCAGAACTGTTTTCAGGCCTTAGAATTTCAATGGGAAACACAAATAGTAAAAAAATAATTCAGTATAGGCACTGTTGTTATTTCTATCAATATAGAAAAATTGAAATATCCTAAATTACATGTCTTTAATCACTATCTAGAGAAAAAACAACGAACCAACTAAAAATAAATAAACAAACAAACAAAAGAAAAAAAAAATGCCATACACTGAAGATGAAAGAGGCTTAATCCATTATAATGGATAATATCATTATGGGGTTTCTGAATAACGGCTCATTTCTTAATTTCACATAACATAGAAGGTTTTTGTCATTACTGCATCGTGTTACTTTTCTGTCTATAGATAACTTTTTTTTTTTGCAAAAGTATTTTCTGTTAGAGATTTCAATACTATGAAACTTTGCTGATGCTTTCTTGTACTACTTTTTGAGGGTATGGTAATTTTGGCTTTAGTTTTAGCTAGGCCTCAATTCAGCAGACCCAGAGGATGTGACGTAGATTAGAAGGGAAAAGCATCACCTGACTTAAGCAATCAAAGAGGTATTTCATATCATCTGACATCATCAAGAGATATAAAAAGAGAGGGAGGTGGAGCTTCTGCCTCTTTTGGTGTTTGCCTCAGACCTGTGAGGACGCACTGCCCTGTCTCTATCGAGATTAGGCCTTGCCGCCATCCCTGCTGTGTTATCTAGGGAGGTGAACGTTTTCTTCTTAATTTTTCTCCTCTCTTGCTGGGAGTTTTCTCTGGAAGAGATTTTGGGGGGTTTAGTGGGATTTGGGTGGTCGGAACCTGTATTTTCTGGTTGTGTGACTTGGTAGGTATTGTTGTTAGTTTGGGGTTTTTTCTCACATTTGAATATATACTTATTATATCATATTCTGTTTTTAATTGTCTTTATTTTGTATAGTATAAGAAGCGCTACTTGGAGTTCTTGTTTGGGTTTGTTTTTTTTTTTTTTTTTTGCTCCATCCTTTTACCTTGGGTGGGGGGGGGGGGAATCCTTTCTCTCTGTGTTGGGCAGTTGGCATTTTGCCACCTCAACATAACACAGAGGGAAAACACCCTATACAATCGTACCTTGCACACTTCCAAAAACCAGCAGACTTTCTAAAAGGTTAAGGAAATTGCTAGTTGTAAAAATAAAGAAGATTTTGCTCACTACTGTACAATTTTGGCATAACAATAAGCCTTTAACTTTAGTGTACAGGGAGAATGAACCAAAACTCCCATTTGAACTATTCAATTGGGTTTTATGTGGGTTTTTTTCATTAATTATCTTCTGTTTCNTGACAGCTGTGGAAAATGCAGCACTCTCTCTGCTCACAGAATGATGGCACAAACAGTGGGACAGTCTCCAGCAAGTTTTAAAAAACTAATTGCATCTCAGATAGACATACTCTGTCAGAGTGCCACAATGTCCACTATGTTTCCCAAGAATAGAGAAAAAATCAGTTATTATTAATTTCTTCATTCCTATTAATAAGAATGTCAGGAAATGTTTGCATAAGATGGTAAGGGCACTTTTAATATTGTTCCATACAGTCATGGCTTCATACTCCAGATTCCATGGAGACTCAAGAATGAAATAACAATGAATACAAAAGAAATTTTCCCCAGAAATTTACTAATTTTGATGGACAATTTTCATCTAGGAATTATCCTTATACACAGTTCCTTCCTAATAAAACACAAAGGACATATTCTTTAATCAAGGAAAAGTAGTAATTAATGGGCTGTAACCTATGAGTCTTCCTATCACGTCACTTCTTTCTGCACACAAATGTTTATCAAATAAGGTACAAAACCCTAGCAAGCACAAAGACATCAGATGTACCACTGAAATATGGTTTGTATCAAAATACAGAAGTGCATTAATTTAAAGCCTTTAAAATTTTTATTAAATATATATATACTGGAACTCAAGAATTAAGCTTTTGCAGACACTACCATGTCTGAAGAGCTCCCTGACATTTCACAAAGGACTTTCAGTCTTGAATCTCATTGATCACAAAACATTGCTGGCCAATCTATGCTCTCAAATCAAACTGTTCTCAAGTTCAACCCTCCCTCCTGATTTTGAGAGCTTTATAATCTTGAAAAGGTTACCTGGCATCACCAGTGATTTTGTAGTCACTGGACATCATCAGTGAAATCATCTTTTTCACTTCAGATTGGAAAGAAAACAGGGATTAGAAGGAAATTTAGTTTCTCCATAAGCAACTTTTCTTCAGTGGCTTGCACTAGGAAATGAGCTACACAGGTCCATACTCCAAATCAAGTCAAAGGCACTACATCTGATGAGCATTCAAGGAATATTTCACTCCAAGGAAAGCATAAAATACCTCTATTCTCTCTTCCAGCCTTCTTTGAGTACACCAAACATGCAACCAACCACCTGTAATCTCTTCCCAAGCTATAACAAATAACTTATTAATAAAAGCCAGTATGAAAAAAAAATCTATTTACTTTTAAATAGGGAAAATCTCCACAATTTTCTTCATGTGACATGTTAGGAAAGGAATCAAAAAAGATCAGGAGAATGCCGGCTGAAGTCCACATTCCTGCATAATTTCAGAATTAAATGAAAATGCCAATATAATTCTGAGAATCAGAACAGACTTCTCAGCCTGATCACCTGCACCCAGTATAATCCTGGTATTTGACTTCAGTGGAAAACAGACTAAGACTTGATGGCACTAGCTGGTGTGTGGCTTGAATCACTTGCTAGGAAGGTTTGATATCATGATAGGACTATGATTGGTCTGCAGTTTAAGTGAGCTCAAACTAAGCACATCTGGGGTATTTTCACCCAGATTTCAAGCAGAGATAACCACCCCCCCATCCCCCCACCCCCAAAAATCTCATGCCTCCTCAGGTTTAAAAATCCAAGAATTTATGAGCTGCAGAATACCAGGGCAAGTTTCACTTTCTTAATAATAAAAAAATACAGATTTATCCTATGGTTTGGCTAATGAAAACCATCATTAAATGTAAATAAACTGTCTTCCCCACCACCTTAGAAAAGATGTAAAGTGAATTCAAAATTTCAATGGCTAACTGTATGTGACAGAAATACCCAAAGGGTGGCTTCTACTGCTGACAAATATCTGATACTGAGCACAATGGTGGTGTTAGATTACAATGTTAAAACACGAAGACAGATATAAGCACACACAAAATCCTGCATAATTATGTCAGTACTTCTACCATCTGACTTTAAAAAAAAAAGACAAGATATGTTATTTTTCTCTTTATATTAACCTTTTTGAACAGGTGATAAAAATGACATAGAGGGAAAGAACATTTCCTAAGCAACAGAGGAAATAAATGCAGCAATGGCAGAAGGGAAATCCATCCTTTTATTCTTTCAGAAATAACAATCATCAAGAGAAAGTGGATGAATATACTAAACTGTATCAACTGCAATACAGATTAATTTCAAATGAATAACAAAGCATACTCTAACTCCCGAACTGGCTTGGGGTTTGATGAGTAAAACTGTGTGATTAAAAATGCAAATGACTAACTCTGAAACTCTAATTATGATATTTTGTAGACATTCAACATCTTGAATTTCAAGTCTATTAATGTGTTTTAATGACATTTTGTAACAGGAAATTTCCTGGGTCTTCTTGATCTAAATATATCAAACAATTTACATTGAGAAGCTGCCATTTTATGTAGACTTTATACCATAAAATTTGGACAATATGAATGAGATATTAGAAGTTTCCAGAATGGATATAACTCAGACATATTTTCCCTTTATTTTACTTTGTTAGACTCTTTTTTTGGGAAAAGGGCTTTTTGGGATTTTCTTTTTCTTTGATTGTCATGACTGCACAGCTTAAACAATACCACAGTGTGTAAAGATAAGATGCTGCTATTCTTGGGCAAGTTGGTAGATCTGGTAAAAACAAAGTTCTCTAACATATTAACTTATCTGAGGAAAAAAAAAAGTGAGTCATTAAGACAAGAACATAAGCAAATCTTTAAAAGCAAAGATTAGTTAACTAATTAATTTTCTTTAAATGCTAGCTTACACTCTTATTAGTGATACCATAATGAGCTGTAATCAAATTATGGCAAAATTTCTACTTTCAAATAGATTGAACTGCTACTGCAAAAATACATAGGGAACTATCCTTGATACTGGGAATTCACATTTTTGTACAAACAACATACTCAGTAAATGTGGCTACCTATATTAAACTGCTACTTTGTCAAGGTACTTTTATTTTACAAAGTTGCTCATTACTGTCTCACTTTCAGAACAACATCTTCACTCAAGTGCAGATTAACATGAAGAACATGCATTAGTTCCACTCTAATTATGCATATGCTTAAATAGTTTCCTGAACTGGAACGGTAGTAAATAATATATAAAACTTAGGCTGAAATCTTGATTTTGCTGATGTAAAAATAGCAACTTGGATGTAAAAAACCTACCTTCCTATTGCATGCCATCCTATTTCACATGTATGTGCACCAGGGAAGAAAATGACAGGATAAAATCCTGGGAGATGGAAGGTCATATTGCTTCAAGCATGGATGGTGGATAGGCAAAACTGTGCCCCAATGTCCTGGGTTGAGCTGGCAAAACGCCAACTGTCCACGACAGAGTGAAAAGGGAAGAAGAGAAAAAAACCTCCAAACTAGGTTTATGCTGAAACTATTTGTATTTATACAGAGAAGAGAAAATTAAGAGAAAACTGCAATATAACACACAATTACACAAGTTATATATAACAAGAAATAACCTCTCACTCCCCAGTTAATACAAAGTCTATTACTCTAGATCTGTAAGTACTCTAAAAGACCTAGCAAGAAACAGAAAGAGTAACAACAAAATGTTTCTACTTCCCTGAATTCAAACAAAATGCAAGCAGTGGCAGCAGGAGCAGGGGCCTAGCACAGAAGAAGAGACGTAGCACGTCCTTCTCTATACTTCAGGCTTGGTGGAACTGACTAAGCCACTCCCACACACTGGATTTTACCTCTTTTGAGATGATGTCGTAATATGGTATGGAATACAATATTATTGGCTAGAAGAAGTCAGCTGTTAGCTAGCCCAACTCAACTCAAGTCAGCTGACAATTTCAGGCCTGGTCTGAACTGTGGTATGGTCATGACTCTTCCATCTCTACATTAAAAGCAGGTTGATGCCTAGCTTGTACACAGTGTGCAAGACCAAGATTCACAGACGAGACAATGAAGATTTCAGCAAATAAACACAAAATTAATAAAATGCAATTTTACAATCAGTCTTTTGAAGCTGTATCAAGGCAGGAACTGGAATGAGTCACACACATCTCCTTCTTTAAACCTTTCTATGCTGGTGAAAAATGAGGTCTGGAAGTCCTTCTGGGATAATTAGCTATCTCCAAATTTTGCTTTTCTCCTGGTTTTAGCCAGGAGTTAATTTTCTTTTTAAAAGCTGGTACATTGCTGGGGTTTGATCTAGTATGATAATAATATTGATAACACAGTGATGGTTTTCATTGTTGTTCTACAGCGCTCACTGTAATCAAGGACTTTTCAATGTCCCATGCTCTGCCAGTGAGCAGGTACAGAAGAAACTGGGGGAAAGCATGGTCAGGAGAGCTGACTCAAACTGACCAAATGATACCACAGTGTCATACCCAATATGTAAACTGAGGGGAGTTGACCTGGAGCTGTTGTTTTCTGTTCACGGGTGTGCTGGGCATTGGTCAGCAGATATTGAACTTGTTCCTCTTGGGTTTTCTTCTTCCTCCTTCTCTCTCCTTTTCTTCATTATATTATTATTATTATTACTAGTAGTAGTAGTAGTAGTGGTAGCATTAGTTGCTGGCTGGGTTTAAACCACAACAGATATCCATCACAGGCATCTGGGCAGGTGACTAAGCATTAGTCACCCAATCAATGATACCACTGCGATTTACCTCACAAGCTGTATCTCTTCATGTGGTCACTGTGAAACCAGTGGGTTTACCTCTGAGCTAGTCTGAGGAAAGCAACAGCATCCTGAACTTGCTTTGCAAACAAGCTCAGCACAAGGCTGTTCTGCAGCAGCTCTGTGTGTACTTGCTTGCTTTAGTTAAGAAGAAAGATCCTGCTGGCATGATTGTCAAATGAAAAGTCTTCACAACAGTAAATCTCCTGATTCACCAGCCAAACAGACAAATCCCAGTTCACATTCACACTGAGGAGCAATCTAGATCAAGAAGACAAGTGGTGAGAGAGCTTCTCTGTACCTTCACACCTCTCTCTCCCCAAGGTGTTCTCCCACTGAAGTCACTCAGAGTCACACCAAGCCAGGATTCAGTATATGGGGAGGACAAAAATCTCTGAGATGATGGTGAAGATGAGGCAGGTAGAGATAAGAATACGATGAGCCTTTTAAAGAAATAGAAAATATGCTGCTGTTTAATATCCTTTGTGCTGAAATGACCTTGCAATACTATTCCCAGTGTATACCACTGGCTACATGTCCTATATTGTCCTGCTTCAGCTACATGCAATTAGTTGTCTTTGTTTTTATCTCTAAACATACAGGTTTTAAGTTATAAACATTTTATTATCTGCAGTTCAGCCATTGTTTTGTTGTTGTTTCTTCTCTCACAGAACAGCTTGTTATCTACCTCTTAGTCCCCTTCAAATGTCTTCTGCTCCAAGCTGAAGGGATTACAGGACTCACTGGTTGTTCACTAGAGGTTAGCAAAATTATCAATCAAGAAATGAGCCAACAGTTTCATTACAAATGTCTGTGTGTCTGACTACATTTAGTGCAGTGTGGACAACAAGAACCTGGGGTTTGGGGGAGATTGTGGAAATACAAGGAGGTAAGCTATGTATAAATGAACAATTGCTAGAGATAGTTAAATTGATAATAGTAGAATTTCTTTCTTGAAGACAGCAACTCCTAATTTGCTTCTAGAATTTCACTGGCATATGAAAACACAGACTTTTTTATGGTGGAAAGGTTAACACTACAAAAATTGTTTTAAAAACTATATGAAGATTTCTTAGGACAATCAACTCTGTGAAAGAAATGTTAAAAAATTAAATTCAATTAAAAATAAATAGAAATTAGAGGTGTAGAGGAACATGACAGAATCCAGATTTGCATTTTGATAATGTAAGAAAGTGATTACTCAAAGCTGTGATAGTTTTCTAAGATAATAAAACATCATGAAAACGACAGTAATTTTAGTTCCAAATATTCATACAACTGTCATAGTTCCATCAAAACAGCAAAAGTGGCTTATATTGAGAATATGATGTGATATCACGGAGGTGGGAAATATGGAGGGAAGTGGATATAAGTGATGATGGTAGCTCCTTACAAATGTAATTAATTTTCATCAGGCATTGACACCAGCAAAATGGAACTGCACAGATATTCATGGGAAATGAACAGTCAAGATGGCATCAAAATGGTTGAATTAATTAATCTAAGTATTCATAAAAAATTTAAATGAATGGAACAATAGAATCATTAAGATTAGAAAAACCTTCTAAGATTATTGAGTCCAATTGTTACCCAGCCCTGCCAAGACTACCACCAACCCATGTTCCCAAGTACCACATCCACACAGCTTTTAAATCCCTTCAGGGATGAGGACTCNATTCTCCTCTGGATTTTTTCCATTAAATTGCTATTTCCACTGTACTTTTTGTAGCTGTTGTCTAGGGTAAGTTGGCCTGAATACATCTGAAATATTTATTTTAAGATCACAGCTCATACTATCTTTAGAACGGAGCACTACCTAAGAATGAAAATTTATTAGATTTTATTCATTCAAAAACTAAAGACAAGATGAGCACATGGCTCAGAAGCCTAATCTGTAGCTAGCAGCAGCAATAATAGAATGAATCAGGAAGTTCAGATTCTCAACTGAAAAGACATAAGAAACAATTCTGTTAGTTTTCAGCTCACCCAAGGACCACAATAAAAAGGCCAGGAAGTTAGTTGTCTGAGCCTCCCTCTGCTGTCAGTAGCAAGACAGAAATCTTCACAGGTAGATATTTCTCATTTTATTATATGTTTCTATGATATGTGGTAAATCTTGGTTTTCTGCATGGATTTTATAGAGAATTTGGCAAAGTCATTTAATCTAATCACTTTACAATGTATATAATTAACAAAAATGTATATTCTTTGTCAATAAACAGCAGAAAATGCATCTCCCGTGAATTGCAGTTAAAAAGTTCAGAATAAAAAATGAAACCTTTCATTCTTTGCTTGGCACACCGGCCTGAATAATGGGAAACAAGAATCTTCTGTACAGAATCTTCCACCTAAACTTATTTAAGAGAATAACTGGTGTTACATTAAAGTCATAAATTTCAAAGCGGTTTTAATCCCAAAAGCAAAGGAATTCAGCCTGATGCAAAGGTGAGAAATTCAGAATACTGCAATTTCATGATTCATAATATGAGTAAGAGAGCATCTAGTAAACAGTGTTTCATAGTCTTTAAGTATTTTCAGTGTCTCAACCAGGCACCAGAAGGTATAGACTGACAATGTCTGATACATACTGAATAGTTATTCACACAAAAGAAAACAAACCAAACCAAACCAAGTTTGAAAAAAAAATCTAAACAAAAACAAAATAAGAAACATTAGCTGCCTCAGACTCAACAGAGATATTTCAAGGTTTGAGAAGCATGAAAATAGAGCAACTGTCAAAATGAGAAATCTAGAAGTTGACACTCACAGTGTCTGATAACCAGTCAGCTCATTTTGAGCAAATTCCAGAGCAAAATCTCATTGAAGTGAGAATATTCTGTGGCCAGCTGGCTCTGATCATGAGAATTTACTCAGACAATCTTATCCTGGTTTAAGAATTATCTTATGGTATAATAAAACCTTAGGAAAAATGTATTATGAATCCTCTGTGATACATTTGCACTTCAAGTAATAAATTTTTCTGTGTTAAATCATAGAATCATAGAATTACAGAATTGGAGGGGACCTTAAAGATCACCCAGTTCCACCCTCTGCCATGGGCAGGGACAGGTTCTACTATCTCAGGTTGCTCCAAGCCCTGTCCAGCCTGGCCTTCGACTGTTACAGGGAAGGGGCAGCCACAGCTTCTCTGGGTAACCTGCTCCAGGGCCTCACCACCCTCACAGGGAAGAACTTTTTCCCAGTATCTCATCTAAACCTACCCACTTCCAATTTGAAGACATCACCTTTTGTCCCATTACTACAGTTATGGATGGAAAAAAAAAACAAACAAAAAAACCCCAACAAACAGATTTCATGTTGATTTTGCATTTCCTGCTGAAGGAGAGGGCTGTAGAGGGAAGTGCTTTCAAAAGAAATGCTCTTCTCAGATTTTTGCTTGAAGAGAGTAAGACAACTCATGTGTGGAAGGGTAAACAACTACATAATTCTTTTCAGGACCAAGACTGTACTGGCAAAACTTACAACTTTGATGACAGCCTTCCCAAGGAGACCAGGAGCTGTAAAAAGCATGAGCTGCCCTCCTAACCTTGAACTGAATGGGCATCCATGGACTTGACTGAGCCCACAGCTTATTCCTCTGGGGTCAAACATAAGCGTACAAGAAAAGCTGCTCCATGAAGGCTATGAGATTTCTACATAGGTAGAATCTCCAGAGGGGTTCTAACATTCACATCAAAATTTTGAAAAAGCTTCTAGAAAATACGCTTTACAGCTCAGACCCACAGCCCATTATTCAAAGGACCTTGTGTAGTTAGTTCCTCTCTGACTTGCCCAATGAAATTAATATATTTCAATGATCAGTAGGCAAAGTCTTAAGGGTATTAAAATAAAAAAAAAACAAAATCAAAATGAAAACCAAAACCAAAACCAAAATCAAAACCTTTCAGTAATGACATAGGTCCTACTTATAAAATATTTTAATATAAAGCTGCAATTTAGCATTAATATAACATGATCTCAAATAGGATCACATTTTTAATGTACTTTTTAAAATTAATATGTTCTAATTAGATAATTATCTATTATACAAGTTTTAAACTTAGTGAAACCAGGTGTTCATGTGGAGTAAAGTGACGAGGCTTTACTAAAGTGAAACTACAGTAGTACTTTCAAACAGTTGGTCCTACATGCTTCAGAAAATCTGATTATATTAAGACACCTTTTTTAACATAATGATTTTGCTGTTTGAAAACACTGTAATTAAAATGTTATCTAATTGTGCACTTAGTTCTTTATTATTTACATCAAAGAGCTATGGAACAGCCAGGTCCTGCACTTTGGCCACAACAACCCCATGCAGCACAACAGGCTGGACACAGAGTGGTTGGAGAGCAGCCAGGCAGAAAGGGACCTGGGGGTACTAATTGACAGGAAGCTCAACATGAGCCAGCAGTGTGCCCAGGTGGCCAAGAAGGCCAATGGCATCCTGTCCTGGATCAAAAATAGTGTGGCCAGCAGGACCAGGGAAGTGATCCTTCCCCTGTACTCTGTGCTGGTGAGGCCACACCTTGAGTGTTGTTTTCAGTTCTGGGCCTCTCAGTTCAGGAAAGATATTGAGGGGCTGGGGAAGGTCTAGAGAAAACCAGNGAGATTTTTAAAGTGAGATTGGATGTAGCACTGAGTGCCATGATCTAGTAAATGGACTGGAGTTGAACCAAGGGTTGGACTTGATGATCTCAAAGGTTTTTTCCAACTGAATAGATTCTATGAAAATACATAAAATAAATGTTTCTTAGAGGAATTGGTAAAAATGAGGAATGGGCAGAAATGAGGAATGGGCAAAACGAAACAATGGACACAGATAAATGTTCAAGGCCAGGATGGGTGGGACTTTGAGCAACTTTGTTTAGTGGAAAATGTCCCTGCCCACGGCAGAAATACTGGAACAAGATTAGCCTTAGGGTCACTCCCAATGCAAACCATTCTATGACTCTGAGAATGCCTTAACCATTCATATCTATCCATTTTCCCCCTGAATCCCTGAACACAAAATAGAACAAGATCAGAAAAGGACTGGTGCAGCTGCAGTACAGTGGAAGTGAATGGAGGATGGAGGGAGCCTTGATACCAGACAAGATATATACATCACAATAATGACCTAGGCTTTTTTTTTTTCTCCTCGCAATTGTTCCCTTATGTTGTTCAAAGAAAATGGAAAGTATTTATTCTTTAGGCTGATGAATGCAACTAAAATATTTTTTAAGAAGGTATACAGACAAAATAATTTTTTAAGACGTTAAAAATCACAGGCATATGTAAAGACAATAATTTCACCGAAGCCATCATAAAATAGAAATATTATCTAAAAATAATAAGCTTAGTTTTGGTTTTCAGTAGTGTTTCTCCTAAGACATAATTTTAATTGCAGATTAGTTTTATTGTTGTAGTTCTATTGATAGATTTTAGGCAAGCAACACACATCATTAACTGTATTGTGTAGGGGATCGTATTTCAGACAGGATCTTTGTCTGGCCAAACTACTACAGCCTGTCTGATTGTTGCAGAGTTGTCATTAAATGGAAATGATGCCTGGGAATATTGAACTTAATGTTATGTTTTGAAATAACATGAATAACATTAGAGTAGTTTTAATGAAATTCATAGGAGAAAAATATCATTAAACCAAGCAACAATATTGGACCTGCTGCCCTGGTCAAATTCCAATCTGGCTGATTGCATTCTGACACCTACTATTTTTCAGTTTGAATTTGGTATGTTTGTGTACCTCACTGTTCATTGATATGTTAGTACCCCTACATCATCAGCTTATTGCTGTCTGTCACCCCAGAGTTAGCTGGTTGTCATTCTTGTCCATCCTAATGCTTTTAATAAAGCTGTAACTACAGTGCATGACCTTGAAAAGATCCCTTTCAATCCACCTTCTCACAGTTCATCAAGTTATTTAGATATTGCTTAACCTAACAAGTGAGCATAGATATAACTTATTTCAGTGTTTGTTAAACATACAGCATAGCTTCATGTCCCATTTCTGAAATAATGTGATGCTGAAGTCCATTAATATGTGCTCAAAGCTGTGCACAGATGTGACCTGCTACACACTGCTGGTTTAGTTTGGGTCAGGAAGGTTCTCTGAGCAGTATCTCCTCATCACCTCCATTTAACCATGATTTGCTTTGAATTGTGGACTCATCTCTGAGAATATGACCTAAAATCGGTGCTTCAGGAGCACAGCTTATGCACCTCAGCACCAACTAATTACGGAGACACCAGCAGTGGAGTAAAGAAAGTCCAAAGTTAAGAATAAATTCTCAAAATGTGGACTTCAGAATAAATTGGTTTGTCCTACAGCTCTGTTCTTTTTGGTTCATATCACTTGCTTATGGACACATAGTCATATTCAAGTGCTTTATTCAAGTGAGCAGATCTGCTTTGTACTATTTCACTAGTCTTTGATTTAAGGGTCAAAATCTGGATTGAAGTATATTTTATAAAGCCCTTGTAACACCGCTGAACTTTGGCAGTTGTAGAGGGCTTATAGGGGAAAACCTTTTGAAAATCTAATTCCTGGCTCATTGAAAGCTTTTAAAATTGTAGGACCACAATTTGGAATTTCCTTGTTTACACATTCAGGCAGGATTTTTAGTGGTGACCTCATAGACCTTTAGTTGTCTGTCACATCTCAAGGTCATAATCTCTAATATTATTCCCAATTCCTCCCCCATGCCCTTTAATGTTGAATAATATTGGTGAAATCCAATCCAGGCAGTCATGTACATGAAGTTTCCTCTTTGTGAGACCAGACAAGGTCATCAGCATTTTAATCAGGCATATATTTTTATATGCATTGACAGTGATTAAAATATAACAGTTCAACAAAAATTAAGATCAGAAAGAAGTGTTGCCAAGTATCAGTGAAAGAGTGTCTTTATATCACTTAGTGAATAAATTATTCCAGCAAACCTCATCCATAAGTAACTGTATGTAATCAATCATATCCCATTGCTGTTGGGATCAGGTGCAATGTCCTGTTCTCTCAGCAAGCCACAAATCTCCCAGTCTGGTGCATAAGCACATGGCAGTGCTGTTTTAAGCTTCAAGTTGTGCATTAAACAGCAGCTGGATTTTCACCATTAGGGTTTTGTCAAAGCCTGGTTTAGGGAGAAAGCAAATGATCTGGAAAACAGGTGTGAAGTTTTAAATGTACATAATCAGATCTTTAGAACCAATTTCGGGCTTAACAGTGACTTAGATTTTCTTCAGGTAGAAGGAAGAAGACAAAGAAATGGGGGGAAGAGTGACAGGATAAGTAGGAAAGAGTAGACAGGATTGTGTGAGCATAGATGCTAATGAACCGGAAAACACCATTTTATTTAATTGTTACATATGTCTGCATAGAAGTCAGACATTTTAAAGCAATCATAGTGCAAATTAGGAGTAGCTTAAGATTTTCATATAGAGAAATATTTATTTTATTTCTTCCTTTTCAAAGTTTCTTTTTAAGATTAAGGATATTTTCCATTCGGTACCAGGTCACAACCAAGCCATTCTAACGATGCACACATACACATCTAACTTACTCCCTTACACACACACACATTGATACAAACAACAAGGAGGAAGCAGAGTGGGAGCAAAAGGAAAAGGGTAAGCAAAGGTTATTAAAGTCCTTGAGAGATCCACAGTTATTGCCCTTGTAGTCAAAGAAATACGCTGCTCTGTGTGTGGTGGTAGCTGAAATCTTGTATACAAATCATAGTGAATTCAAGTCTTCTATCTTCCCATCTTACCTGAACACTCTCATGACATAGTCACTGGATCTTCAGGCAAAGATAATACTATAAGTATTTCTTTATTTTAATTGGATTTTTGGTTTTTCAGTCTGAAGGTGAGAAGCCTTTAATTAAATCTAGTGTTCTTAGGAGGGGGAAAAAATCTTAAATGGCTGGTAACTTCCAAAGAAAATATGGGATTTTTGTCACAAAGTTCTTGACTCAAGTTTTTCCCATGCTGAACATATATATATATACACACACATATATACATATATATATATATACACACACAAATATATATACATATATATATAATCTTCCAACAAAAATAGTAAAATATTTTCAAGTAAAAATAAATAATGTTTGCTTGTGATTTGCCAAGGTTACTTTAAGTTCCATAATACATGAATGAAAAGTGCCAGTGTGGGGTGATGGCCCCTGATAAGGCCTGATGGGTTGAGAGAGACATCTCAGCCTCCTGGAGGGATGCTCCTGGCCGAGGACAAACGCTTTCAAACTGATGAGATTAACAAAGGGTGGAGTGATAAGAAATAGCACGGCCCCCCTTTTGCAATATCTTCTATAACTGCTCAAAGGAGCCACCTCCCTTTGGGCATCTGTATCACCCCACCAAAAGATTGACTTTTAGTCACACAAA
>VWZD01009991.1:11640-24840 GCA_013396695.1 Sakesphorus luctuosus | reverse complement strand
TATTATTATACCAAAACCACAAAAGAAAATCACAACAACAACTGAAAAAGAAATACTACAAGGAAAAGTTTGGAAATAATTCAAAATGATTTTGCTACTTTTATCAGAATTTACAGTAACATTTTAAATGCTTTCACTTTATTAAAAAAAAAAACAAGCTGCAGAATCACTATGTATTTTTCTGGGCTTGGAAGTTACTAATTAAAGAAAGACAAAGAACTGTGAGAGAGAAGATATTTCAAGAGAAAATAAAAAAGAAGGCTTTCTTGAAAGTGAACAGAAAACACTGGAAAGTATTCCTCCACCTGCAATATGGAACTACTCCAATTGACTTTCCTTAAGTGGAATGGTAGAGAGGGGCAGGAAATCAGTATTTTCAGACTCAATCAATGCTCATGTTCACACTAAATCCTTGCTTCTTGCAACATGTTATTGCCCCTGTTTGACAGAAAGATAAATGCAGACCTAGAAATACAAAGTGATCCACCTTTTATATCATCATGATTCATTCACTGACAGGGATGAGAAAGGATGTTGGGAATCTNTTTCCTACTGAAACCCAAGAATATTTTGCCCATAATTTGAAGGAAATTAATGTTAGGTCCACAATTTCATCTGTGATTTATTGTAACTGTTGTTTAGTTGTTGGGGGTTTTCCTGTTTGTTTGGTTGTTTTATTTTTTCACTCAGTATCTGAGTCAAATAAGTGTTTCTTCAAAATCTGTCCATCGCCAAAGAAAATGACTGAGTCAAGGTAGAGATGTTAGTTCTTCCCAGAATGTACAGAACAATTTGTCTTGAGAATACATGAAATTTTCATTGCTACGGTTTGACTTTCTAAGTATGTCATCAACAGTCTGTGAAACAACAAAAACTTACAAAGAAAACTAATGTTCTTCACTTAATACACTGTGTTAATGGTTGCTGCTTACTTCACTACCTCTATGCTTTAAAAATAAAATGGATTTCATTTACGCACCACAGTACCTTGCAGAAAGTGCACTAAAATTATTTTCCCCTCATAAGAACATGCTGTAAAGGCCCATTAAGACATAATTACTGCCAAAAAGGCATTTTACATTTCCTTGAGATAAGCTGCAGTAGTGTACTTTGAAATTTAACTTCCATTGATTTGGGATTAGAGCAGCACGTTTAGATAATAAGGAGAAGGATCTCAGATAACAGCCAGAGTGAATCATTGGACTACAGTGCTTAGTCTGAGAAAGTGTGTTTATCTGAAGGGCTCTTGGGACTAATACAGTTCCCCTTCAAAGCTTGAAGCAGGGGGTAAGAATCATAGTCCTGTAGGTTGGCAGGATAAACATGTCCTGTGATTTGCTAGCAATTTGAGAGACAGATACCAGTATAGAGCGCACAGTTGTTGTCAGGTTGAAAAGTGTCTGCCTGGAAATGAATTCATGCACACACAGATCCAGACAAAGGAAAATCTCCCTGAAATGGCATGCCATCACATTTTAAGGCCAATTTTTCAAGTCTCTGACTCACACTGGGGAAATATACTGGTGCACTAAATTTATCATAAAAAGCCCACATTTTAGCAAACAAAAATTGGTGCAATAATCTTGAAATGTACTGTCTCACTGACAGGTACAGAAATCCATATTTCTGTGTATTTGCCTGCTTTGTGTCTGAAAACAATTTTGCCTTTTTCAGTAGAGTCATAGAATCATCTCAGATTGGTTTTCAGTGAAGGGAACTATGCTGCTCTTTTAGTGTTCAGCATGAGGGCTGAACAGAGAGATTGGGTAATGTGTCATACAGAGGAAAGCTGGAGCAAGAATGAAAGCTCCTGTGTCAGTCAACAGTTTATAAATACAGTAGGAGAGTGAACTGTTGTATGTGGTCCATAAGAGGCATACTTCTGGACTCCAGAAGTAGCAAAATATTTTCAAGTTAGGAGGGAGGGTGAGAAAGTGTAAATGGATGAACAGAAGGTTTCTACAACTCTGTATGAAGGCTTTTTGTGTGCAGTTGGAGCTGCTGGGGATTGTCACTCCCTGAGAATAATAGTGAAGGGAACTGAACACAGAATAAGGTCTGAGTGTCCTTTCATTTGTACCTATAAGTTTGCAGGAAATCAAAGAGTTTGTGTCAGTTTAAATCAAATATTGTAAAAACAGACTAGTTTTACAAAACATTGGATTAGAAAAGGGAAATTCCAGAACTGCCTCCACCAACACCACTTCCAAACTCCATGGACAGAAGTACATGGTGAATTTCAAGAGAAAGTTACTCAAAAAGTGTGTCATAGATATGGATGAACAAGGAAGTTCAAGCTATCTTTGTAGATAATCATTTGCATTTGCTGGTTTCCATTAAGTTTTTCCTATATACTCCACATGTCATATTGTCGCTAGCCTGGAGAGTTTTGAGAGTTAAAAGCTAAAAAATTAATATCCTCAATTTTGTAAATGTGATCTCAGTCTCACATTCACTCTCTGTTCAGTTTTATTTGCTTTTTTTTAAAATTTCTTTGTTTTGTTTTAGTTAAAATGTGGAAGATTACTTCTAGCTGAAAAGCCAAAGGCATCACTCAGAGCTAACCAAAGGAATTATTTATAGCTTCTTCTACACTCATTTGTGCCACTGAAAAATAAAACTAACAGCAATTTTTTGTTCATTTTCTGCTGCACAATAGGTTTTCAAGCTTTTTGGTAGGAACTGCCCGAGTAAGGTCTGTTTATGACAATACAGCTACAAGGAGCTGGAACAGCAATACCAGCTCTTGAAATTCTCTGAGGGAAACATAACCTTATTCTGTCTGAAGTTGATTGTGGTGAGCAAAGACAGGCTACCCAGCTGGCAGGTTTTTAGAAGGTGGTGAAAGCAGGTGTAGTGAGTTCATTAAAGATTAACTACTTACACTAGATCTAACTTTCATTAAGAAAATGCCTCTTATTGTACCTTCAATGGGAAAACAGTGGAAGAGCACAAAAGAACAAAGGATGATGTATAAAATATGGATCCAGAGTTCATGGAACATCAGTTTGCTTCCTCAGTTGATTGCATTTATTAGTGTCTATGTACATGCATGAGAAGATAAAGATTAATAACTAGATTAACCATACTAAGAGTTTGTTAATGTTTCTGATTATCACTTTGTTTGAATGTTTTTTAACTTCAGAAAGTTGAGAACCATAAATGTATTCCTGAAGCACCATCTGTGTTTTTAGTACTTCAAACTATATCTACCAGTTAAAATATCAGAGATTTTTATCCAGTGTCACATATGAAATCACATGTGGATTTTTAGCTCTACATTGATAATAAAGAATTATATGAATTATCAGTAATTAATTTGGTCAGTGTTGAAATGTTCAATTAGGAACAGCAGGCAAATAAGAAAATATTTGTTGAAACATATCCTCGAGCACAACAACAAAACATATTAACTTCAGCTGGTTTCTCTATTGACTCCTTGTGTTTCCCAACTAGGGACGAATTACAGTTTTAGCTCCTTGATCTCCTGAAGTGATTAAAGTCATTATTCAAAGTTGATGATGAAGTATTTATGACTGTGAGAGTGCCCAGAGAAATGAGATTTCCACTACATGATTTAGAAGCTTTAACACCATCTCCAATTTAACATGAAACAGAGGTAAAAATCCCCAGCAAGGTACTATCAGAGCACACACCATCAGCATGACTGGGTGCTTCAGATTTTTATCCTGAGTCAACAAAGTCAGAGCGGAATTTCAATGTGAGCTTCAGTGAGAGCAACATTAAGTTCTCTGTGAAGAAAGAGCCCTCTGTGAAGAAAAAGCCTATTTCAGCTGTTGACTTCAATGGGAGTTGGATTAGGTCTTGATTTATTCCAGAGCTGTGTAGTAGAGAGGTAACAAATCCAAAGATATCTACAAAGACAAGCAGCTAAATCCAGGGCACTTAGAATGGACAGCTCCTGAAAAATAGCAGGGGTGGAAAGCAGGAAAAGCTTCCTAGCACAGTGACACTGGGAATTGTTTCAGTGATGACAGCTTTCACTGGAACAACAGGGAAATTTAAAACAGATATTTTCTCATATTAATTCAACTTGATAGAATCAATCAAACTGAAGTGCAATAGCCAAGTCCAGGCAATACAATGGTCTGGGATGATGTACCTGCAGAGTGTGGTGCTTCTACCACAGGTCTTGGCTTGCTATGAAACAGAATGGCTGAGGAAACAGGGAAGGTTTACATTGGATATCACGAAAAATTTATTTATTGAAGGGGTTGTCAATCATTGGCATAGGTTTCTCAGGATAGTGATGGAACCACCATCCCTAGAGAAATTTAAAAGACATGTGGATGTGGCACCTGGGAAAATGATTAAGAGCTGGGCTTAGCAGTGCTGGGAAATGGTTGGACTTGCTGATGTTAAAGATCTTCTCCAACCTTAAAAATTATATGATTCTCTGAAATATCTGCACAACATTTTATTGCTCAGCCATTAAATGCCATGAACCAATACTATTACGGATGTTTTGGTTCCTTCTAGAAACAAATCTTAAAACTCTCCAATTTTTCCCTACTATTTTTCTAACCAGCTTTCACTGGCTGCATTATTCTGATTTTGTTTCTTTCCTGACATATAGGATCATTTATTATCATATACCAACATAGGTAGAAGAAATTCTTGTATTTAACTTCTCCTTCATTACTGTATGTGAAACTTAATTCCCTGACTCATGTTCACACGTGCACATACACATTGTCAGAGAAAACTCAGAATCCCAGGATTCCTTGGGTTGGATGGGACCTTAAAGATATTCTCATACCATCACTCTGCTATGGGGAGGGACACCTCCCACTAGACTTGATTATCAAAACCCCATCCAACCTGGACTTGGACATTTCCAGGGATGGGGCAGCCACAGCTTCTCTGGGCAAACTGTATATATACACACCATGTGACACTTTTGATATTAAGATCTTTTCCTTCTGGGTCAGCATCTGATATTTAAATGGAATGTGGGTGGGAGAAGAAGTGTAACAAGATAATTCTTCTACAAGTAGACTAGGAAATTCCTGAAGTATATATAGGAAAGCAGGAATGTTAAAGATGTTATACTTCATCATTCCTTTAATCTTCTCCTTTGTTAATTCTGCCATAGATACCTTTATGTTTGAATAGAAAACCTTGTTTCTAGCTCTGTGACCCATAAATCTGAGGTTAAATCTTTGAGTTGATCTCTGATTGAATGTTTCACATTGGAAAACTACTCACCTGTCCAGCAGTGTCTAGAATGTCCAAATAGGCTGGTTCATCATCAATTCGGACTTGAGTTTTATAGGCATCCTCTGAAAAACACAGTGCCATTTGGTTAAGCATATAAGTGGCACAGAGACTGGAAAATTAAATAGCTTTGCTAGGTTGGAATAGGCTTTTCAAAAGCTCTCTAGTCTTATCTAATTTTGCTTTATTTCAAGTCAAAAAGTCCCTTTTTGAAATTCTACCATCACTACAAAGTATTAGCAAAAGAGAATCCTTTCTGTCACTCTACCTTAAAATATAAAAATTACATTTCCATTTTTTTAAAAGGGGAACATGAACAACAGGTGTTGTTTAAGTTCCAAAGATTCAGAGGTGCTGTGTGGGTGCTATGTAACAGTGGTTTTTGCTTACCACAATGACCCTAGCACATATTTTCATTTTTAAAATTGTCTAAATTATTAGGATAGAATCCCTATGTCTGAAGGAGACTGCTGTCAGAGCAATTATTTAAACTTTTATATATCTCCAGAGAGGCTGAGAATAGATTTTTCTAAAATAAAATCTGCAATCCGTGTCCTCACACTTATCAGAGTTGGGGGTGGAGGAAAAACTCTGTTCCATAGACTGTTTCCTTAGCTCATGATTTTGCCAACCTAAATTTAGAAGAAGAAAAACAAACAAAAGGTGAATTTCTGTTTGAACAAACTGCTTTCCTCACATTTGAATTTCATTGCTCTCTCAACATTTGTATTTTCTTTGTAAGATTAAAAGGAGCTTAGATTCGAGTCCATGTTTATACTTGAAATAGTCTTGGAAATTATCTGTGTTGTTTAATTAAACAATAATGCAGAGCAGCCTGAGTGGGTTTTGTGACTCACATTATACACTGGTTGTTCACTGAGGCATGAAGACAAGTGCCTTTGATGTATCTGAGAAGTGTCATTAATCACCATGAGCATGTGACTGAGCCTGTCCTAAGAGTCGATCCTGTTGGAGACCCTCAGGATTAGGCTCTCAATAAAAACTAAGATAATTTAGGGGTTATATTATGAGATTATATGACAGGTAGTTGGAATTCTCAGGCCATTTCAGTTTGTGCCATAATATGTATCATACAGCACTGTATAAAAACACAAAAACCCCTGCTTTCTACCTGCACAAGAGAAAAACTAAAGCATTTGGATGCTAATTGTTCTGAATGGCCTTAACTCAGGACCACTTCTATGCAGCCAGAGGATTACTGTCTTTAATGACATTATCACATACAATATTTTCCATTACTCTCCTCTTTAGTTTAGGTCTCAGTTCAGCAAATTAATAGGCACAAGCCTTGCTTTAAACAAATATCTAACCCACCTGATGTTAGGATGGCCCAGAGGCTTAATTAATTATATGATACATTGCCTTGCTGAGAAAGTCAGACCACTGCAACCAACAGATGTTTTGGTTAATAGATCTTTTTGTAGGGATGGCTGAACAAGAAATTCTGTGCCAAAGAGGGACCATATAGAAGGAATTGGGCTACTTGCAGTTTAAGTAACCTATTATCACATGATAATGACATCTGCAGTAGATTTATCTTCCGTCTTTTTTAAATTTTAATTAACTAAAAATGGTAAACAAAATATGAAAATACATAAAATCAATCACGGTATTTCCTTCATATGGACTCTATTAATATTATCAAGTACTATTAATATAATTCCATGCAGCTGGATGCCCATTTGCATTACATTACTGCATACATAATTAACATGTGACTTGCATAAATTTAGCTTGCACTCTTAACTCTGCAGCTGGATTCTCTGAAGTCAATGGTCCTACTTCTCCACTTAGACCAACATGAATTTTAATATAACAGCTTTACAACAGTTAACACTGAGAGACATTTACCTACTTACATTCAACCTGGATAAAAATGAAGCTAGATAGATCCTATCTTATTTGCTAAGGAAATGAATTAGGAATTCAGTTAGTTAGGACTAAAAGACCCACTGACCTCTCAATATAAGTCACAGCTTTCAGTAAATAAATCTAAGATATCTACCCTGCTGAGCTACTCCAGGTGTAACCCCATATCACATCACTGTCATCAACAAAGTTTCAACTGTTAAAAGCTGGAGCCAGACTATGTTTGTAACCCTTTTACATTGCAGAGATGACACTGAATGCACAAATACATTTTGTCATTTTCATTTATTTTCTTTTCCCAAACTACTGACCTTAAAACATTTCACAAAGAAGTGCCAGAATCACTGTCCCATTTTCATTATTGATATATGCTAATGTCTTCACTTGGTGGTAGAGAAACATCTTCTGTTGAGCATTGACGAAGCCCATGAATCTAAATGGTTTTCTAGGCAAATTAATTTGGAAAATGCTTTTGACTTATAGGGTTTGCTTTTGCCCCAAGAAAAGAAGAGATAAAACAAGAAGAAGATATGAGTTTCCTTTATAACTTTCTCTCTCTGCATATGTGCAAAAAGCGGGATAATAGAGATTCTATAGAAAAGTTTAAAAATGTCCTCAGTTGGGGTATGGTAAATGGGGGTACACCCATGCATTTGAATGGAAAATAGACAGGAGTTTTAACCCCTACTTAAGGTACATATTTAAGAGGAAGTTCTAAAGCCCACACTTCCAAGGAAATCATTATCTTGAAAAAATACCCTTATACCAAAGATCAGATGGTAGCAGTCACTTATGAGCTAAGGCCTTGTTAAGGCTCAAACACAACCACTCTTTTGAAATCTTGTATCTTTCCATTTATCCTGTGGATTCATGCATCTTCTGGGTTATAGGACAATGCATTCCTTCTAAGGCAGGACTATGCATAAATTCAAAACCATGTGTCCCATATCATGTAATGTGTTCCAAGAAGACAAACCAAGAATGGAAAAGTACCATTTAGTCCTGCTCTACAATTAGTACTTTTAAAGAGGGACTTTATCTCAGAAAATAACGCAGAGAGAGGTTCAGTTCTCTTTACTGTCTTTTACACAGGCAAACATCTTATTTTTATTCAGACTACAGTGCAGAGGTTAACCTGAAAAGAAACCACCTCTCAGAGATCCAGAATTGGATGTGTCTGTATGCTGAACCAGTTAACATGTTTTTCGTTTATTGGTAGTGTCATAGTTTTGATCCAGGCCTTCCCTAGTAACCAGGTGTAACTAGGGAAAGGCCCATCTCTCAGGTATTCTCCACTTGTTTTTTCCCTCCCACGTGACAAAGGAGTATATCAGAGAGGGAAATAGGAAGTTGCGGCTCTTCTAGTGAGGGCTGGTGCAGGGGGTTTGCTGTCTCGGTCCCTTGTCAGAGCCATGCAGGAGCTCAAACAGGGGGGAGTCTGAGAGGAGCTGCTCTTCTTCCGAGGGTTGTTGGTAGGAGTGTGTTGTACTGGTTTGCTTGGGGGGTGAGTGAGGGTGTCTGAGTGTACCTATTTGTTCTATTTTGTCCCTTTGTTGCCCCTGTTTCTCCCCTTCCTTTTTCCTTTTCTCCTGGCAGTTTTCCTATGTTAAACATAAACACTGGGTATCTTTGCATATTTCCCACAGGATTTCAGAAGGGAATATTATGTGGATAATCTTTTTATTCCAGACAGCATCATACAACTTAGGGTCCCAGCAAGGAAAAAGAAGCCCTGAAACCTTGTTGTAAACTGCAGGAACACGCTGTCTGCTTGTGGACAGAGAAGCAAAGATGTTCCACTGAAATACCATGGATCATATTTATAAAAAAAAGGACAAACTCACTCTCTAATATCCTCTCTTTAAAAATTATCCACATCATTAAAAGTTATGTCTGGTGTATTTACACTACTCACAATGTTTGACTGCTCTACACTTACTTTCACCTAATTAATTTATAATATGAATATGATGCTCTTTTTAAAGTTAATTTGGGGGCTGCTAAGCCACATGAATCTATACTTTACATCTTACAGCTCTAAGGAAGAATATTTATTAAAAGGCCAAACTTCAGCTGCTGCTTCAGTAAAGCATTAAGACAACACAAAAAATAGAGATGAATACTAATCAGGCATCAGGCAATAAATCAGACTATAACTATATTTTATATATTAATTTCAGGATTACTCTTTTTCAGTGAGGCTAACAGATTTTGTTTTAGGTATTAGGCAGCAGAAAGATAGGGCATTATAAGAAAAAGACTGTCAATGGAGTTTGTTGATATTGTGAAATCTAACTGTGTTTGGGTACCAAAGAGAAAAATGAAACAAAAGGCCTACATCCTTGGAATCTGAATAACACGTGAATATATGAAGCATATAGGTAAAGAAAATCTTTTTTTCTTTTTCTTTTTCTTTTTTTTAAACCACATGTATTATGGACATGTTTGAATCTTATTTTCTATACAGATTAAAAATAAAAATGAAAATCAATAAAAAAATCATTTGAAAGGAAAATACTATTTGGCTTCAATGATTACTGATGGTTTATAGTTTTGTAGGGTGGGAAAAAACAAACAGAGCTCCAAATGTTTTCTGAATGCCACTATTTTTTTTTTAAATCTTTCCCCCTTCACTGAAAATATTTTCTCAAAAGCTTTTCGATTTTTTTTAACTTATCTTTCTTAATTGTTTGATTGCCCTTTGCAGTACTATGAAAGAAAAGACATTTCATTATGCTTCTTGTTACCTGGCTTTTTTTTTTTTTTGGTTATATGTATCTAAAATTAATACATGCTCTTTTTTCAGCTTTCCTCTTTTTATAGGACATCATTCTGGAGACAGAGGTACAATAATTAATGCAGGATTATGTTACAATCAGTTATCTTAGAACTGGAGAAGCTGAATTCATAAAAAATATATCAAAGCATTTTTTCATTTATGAGCAGGTAACTGCTTCATGACAAATAGATTTGGATGGTGTACAATTTAAAGAGGAGCTGGGATGGGCTTTTTATCTGCATTACAGACAAGTTACAGGCCCTGAAATATAGGTCAGCTGCTTTTTAATTCCTTTTGTTAATTCTGCTTATATGCCTTCTAAAGAAATAGTCTCTTCTCTGTCTAATAAACTATTAATTGCAGTTATAGCTGATCAGAAACACATATATAGACAATCCAAAAGATAGTTCACTTGGCTGATGAGTTGCCAAACTAGCAGAAGGAATCCAGGCTCAGTCAGCCACAACTGGAATTCTTCCTCTTGTTGTTCTCCCTGCGTGCCAAAGAAACAGCAGGAGACACAGCACTTGGTGTGCTTAGATTATCTGCTACAAATGCATTTTAATTTAGCAATGCTTCTGAATGTAGGATGGTCATGAGTCTTTGGCTGGATGGGTGCTGTTTCTATTTACAACATGGAATTTTTGACTAAAATGAGTAGAAAGAGAGACACAAACCACTGTACCAAATACTACACATAAACTCCTTCTATTTGAGATAAGAATATGCATGTTATAGGAATTACCCACCACAAAACATTGTTATTACAACCTCCCTTAGCATATAATTATTTTCTTGGAATATTGGCAGTTTATAATTTGGGTGAGCACTGCTATCGGCATTTTGCAGACAAGGACACCAAGTCACAGAGGGTGCCTTCCTATGAACTATGCACACATGATAAGCAATGGACAGTTTAGAAGAGTAGAACTGACAGATTTGATTGCCTTGTATTCTGTAAAATAATGCAAGCAGGAATATTAGTACTAGACTAGTAACTAGGATATGTAAACATTCCAGTTTTGTTACATCATCCTACATTGTACTTGCAATTAAGAGTATTTCAGATTATTTTTTCCAGAGATGCTCTTTTTCATTTCTCAGCATTGAACTCCATTTGTCATTTTGCTGTCATTTGTGTAGCTTTGTCTGCTCTTTCTCAGATCCTTCAGGTTTTGCTGAGTTTTATGTTAACAGCACAGTTGCCTTCTGTAGCCTATAAAAGTGATTGTAACAGACAACATCATCCCAGAAGAATCTTGATGATGGTTTGTGTAAGAGATTTACTCTCCCAAATCCACAGACAGAAACACTCCCTTCTGTAACTACACACCATGAAGACCTCAGCTGTTTCCGTGAAAGAGATGTAGGTAAGTAATGCAGAATTTAATGTGGATATTACCTCTCTGCTATCCTATAAAAAAACTAGTGTAGGCCTTGAGGAAATTAAAATAGTCTGAGAAAAAACCAAAGCATTATTCACGTTAAGTGCTTATCATAAAAGGAATTCATACATTTATTCATTACACATTCAGTTGCATGATGAAAAATACAGTATTTTCTGTTTCTCAGTTTTCATTTTAGCATTCAAATTACCATAAACATATTTTCAGATAAGACACTAAACCAAGGTTTTGGCCACATATGTCTTCAGAAAATATTCTGTAATGATGTTTACAAATGGCTTTGCTAAATTCAAATACATATCACACTTGTATATTCTGACTCTCCTAATTTCAACTGAAGGCACCATTCTTCATTTCTTTTATTTAGCCTTTGTTCAGCTCCATGACACGTTCTTAACTAACACTGTTTTAGAGGTTCCTGTATCTTCAATGGCACATAAAATCTTCCTTGAGTGTTCACTGACACAGGTTGCCCACGGAAGCTGTGGCTGCCCCATCCCTGGAAGCGTTCAAGTCCAGGTTGGACAGAGCTTGGAGCAACATGGTCTTGGGCCCATGGCAGGGGATGGAATGAGATGATTTTGAAGATCCCTTTCAATGGAAACCATTCTATGATTGTGCAATTCATAAGATAATTTATGATCTCAAGGAGTAAAGATGCAAAGAGAAAAAAAAAAAAGATAAAAACGGTGCTTCTTTTGCCTAAGTTTGAAAACAAAAGAGCAGTACAACTTTTTGTTGTTTTTGTCCTCCTAATATAAGTACTGCTAATATCTTCAGTGGAAACTAGAAGCCTAACTGGACTATGACCAAATCCTCAAATAAACCTCTGCATTTAATCCTAATCCCTAATCAATGAAAAATTGTGTCTACATACTTGGAAGGGCACAGGGCATAGAATCATAGAATCACAAAGTGGTTTGAGTTGGAAGGCAACCTTAAAGAATCTCATTCCAACTCACCTGCCATGACCCCTTCCATTAGAACAGGTTGCTCAGAGCCTCAACCAACCTGGCCTTGAAGAGCTCAAGGGATGGGGAGTCCACAGCCTCTCTGGGTAACCTGTTGATCATCTGGAATCAATGCAGTAGAATAAAACTCTAGTTTAGGCCCAGTAAGTCTTGTGCAGCTCTGACTATTTGTTATCAGCAGGTTTTTAACTGAGCCATCTTCATCATACTCTTCTCTCCTTTTCCTTAGGCTCTGGCTACATCTATTTCCAATAATTCAACTAAAAGCTTCCTCAGCCTAATGGGCATCTCTGTTCAGTTCTCACCTCTCTGCAGTGCTCCTCTCCCAATGCCATTATGTATCTGTCTTAAAACAGCTGCTCTCAAATTAACTTTCTCCCTCTTGTTGGGCTGCCTAATGTTTCAGATCTGTGCTCTGCAGGGCAAGACCAAGCTGCTGAAGGAGCCTGATTGATTTTCAGCTGCGGATGTGTACATGCCAGCTATTTTTGTGACCTGAAATGCACCCAGTGCCTTGATAATTGGGAAATTGGTTATATATTGCACTTCCTTCTTTTTTTTTTTTTGTTTTGTTTTAGTTTTACCTATAGATATTTACAAGGAATTCTGTTCTTCTGTGTCAGCTTGCAGTTTCGTTATTGTGGTACCCCTTAATTCTCTGCTGAAAAGCATGGGAAGCAAAAGCAGCTTAATCTCACTCTATGGTAAGCACAAAAAAAATAGCAAAAAAGGAAAAAAAAAGCATTATCTGTGCTCCACAATGCTTTGTGTGATCAGAATTCTAAGTGAATTTAACTTTTAGCCAGCTAAATCTGGTTACACTTCTTCCTTTGGGTCCTCATGATTGTGATGTTCATTAAAAAAAAAAAAAAAACAACAGTTGGAAAAGGGGACAATGCCTGTCATAGCTTTCAAG
>VWZD01009990.1:90943-120470 GCA_013396695.1 Sakesphorus luctuosus | reverse complement strand
GGGAGTGGCTGGTTTTGTGGGGCATCTCGGAGGTTTTGAGGAGGATTTGGGGGGGAGTTATGAGAGTTTTGGTGGGGACTTGGGGAGGCTAAAGGGACTTGGGGCTTGAGAGTGCTGAGGGGGTTTGGAGGGCTTGAATGGGGAGTTGAGAGAGTTTGGGGAAGTTTAACGGGATGAGGGAGGACTCCCAGGGGGGCTGAAGGTGTTTTGGGGGAAGGTTTTGGGGGGCGTGTCCGGCGGGGGACGGTGGAGAAGAGGGCGGGAGGGGAGAGGAAACGGCGCCCTGGTGGGGCGGCACCGCAGCGAGCCCTGCCGAACCGAGAGAGGGATGGGACAGACTGCGGGGGCGGGACAGACTCTGCGGGGAGCACCGCAGGACGCGAGGAGACACACTGAGGCCAGTGGGGAGCTCTGTGGCAAAGGGAACCGTTCCTACAGAGCCAAAGCTTCATTCCAGAGGCAGAATTGCTGTTGGAGGAGGGGTTGTAGAAGGTTAAGTTTTATATAAAACCAAAGAAAAAGAAACCTTAGGTACAAATAAATAAAATTCATGCAGCAGACAATTATGTTATTTATCTACAATAGTCATCAATACAAAGAATTAGATATAAAAGGTTTCTTGGTCAAAAGCTTACTATACATTTGGAACATCTGTCCCCCTATCTCAAGAGTGATCAAATACTAACAAACTAAACGTAAAGCTTTCTTGCTTTCAAAAGCTGACATGATCACAAGTCTGAAGAAAAAAAACCTCAAAACCAAAACTACCGAGTCTGTTTTCCAGAAGAGATACTTGAATAAAACAAAGATTTATGGGGAAAAAAAATATGCTCCACCACCAAGCATATTTGCTATTAGGAGCTCTGAGATAAAAAAAAGAATGCAGCAAATGTTGAAATCCATTCTTATGTTACCTGTATGATTTGAAGAAGTTTGTCTCTGGGAGAAGTGAGGTCATTTTGCAGGTAATAGCTAAGGAAACTCAAAAGGCAGGGGGGGAAGCCCATGGGTGGGATCATTTTGTATTAACTGCACTGCACAATGACCAAGACAATGCTCCTGAAGATGAAAATCAAACTCCTTCACCAGAGAATGCCTTGAGGCCTGGACACCTTCAGGAAATAATTATACCCCTGGATTTTACCCCCAACTCCAGGGTTCTTAGTTGGTATTTCTCTGAGGGAGCGGGAGGCTCTCATGGAGATACTTCATGGTCCCATGCTCTGAGAAGTCAGAAACAACATGATTGTCCCCCCTCAGCAACCACTTCGTAGTTAAGAGTCCTTCAATTCCCACTGGTCCACGTGCATGGATACGAGAAGTACTAATTCCCACTTCAGCACCTGTAGGAAACATTCAAAATAAAAGTAATTAATCCTTTGATGATGTTCATACTCAACAGTTTTGCTCCTTTATGTCAAAAAGCCACCTGCCTTTCAGTGACCTGCCATTCTCTGCTTCCCTCAAAATGCCAGAAGTTCTGACCTGATATAAAAGTTAGAGGAGGTTAACGATTACCTTATAAATTGTAATGTTTACACTTCTGGCTGCTACAGAGTTACTTTAAGAAAGAAGGATGCAAGAGAGAGAGGTATCTCTTACATGGAACTTAGACTTGTTTCCTGAGCATTTAATTCTTTAAAACAAAAAGAAAATAGCTAAAATTAGTCGAGATTATGAACTTACATTCTTTTTTATCACACTGAGGAGGTATCGCAAGACCTTAACTACAATTTTCTTAATCACATGGAGCACTGAATATTCCAGCTGACAGAGTAACAGCCTGCGATGGAGACTTCAGACTTTGTCCCTCAGGAAAGAATGTTTCCCTTGCCTGCTGCAGTTCACAGAAGCACACCTGTTTATTTAAGCCACTGACACACTGTCGTTCCCACCTTTCACTCCTCACCACTGCTGGGCTGGCACACTGGCACACTCAGCCTGCCCAGCAGGGCATGTCAATCCGTACAGCATCATTGGAAAGCGAAACAAAAGGAAGACTGTTCACCAGTTTCACATCCTGTGTTGCACTGTTCTATCATCATATGGATGCAGCATACCTTATTCTGATTGAACAGAGCTTCAAAGGATCCAAACCAACTTTGTGTGTCTAGGCTTCATCTTTTTGTGCAGTACCTTTCCTGAAAACCTTTTATTAGACAGTACTAAGATAAGAGACTAATCCTATCTTCCAGGGTTCATAGTGCCACACTCCTCACACACACCAGCAAATTCTGCAGTCACATCCCTGCAATATTATCACTCTTACCAAGTCCAAATCTGTAGCCATCAGAGAATCGGGTACTGGCATTCCAGAAAACACAAGCGCTGTCAACATGCTGGAGGAAGAACTCTGCTGTTTGCTCTGGGAAAGAGGTAGAGACAAAAATAAAATCCATTGCATAGAGAATGGTCATGTACTCCAATAAAAACAACGTAAAACAGTTAACAGATGTAACAATACAACTTTCACGTGTAACTTTATCAGACAGTATTTAAACAGCCTGAGCTATGCCATGCTCATTTATACCTCCTTCCCAGTATGCTTACCAAGCAGACACAACTGCAAATGTTAAAAACAGACTAGTGAAGACTAGAAGAAAGCAAAAAGGTGTCTAATTTTAAATACATCCAGTCTAGAACCTTCAAAGAGGTGTTTAGTTGTATGACTGGGGAGAAAGAACAGCTGCCCCAAAACGCATTTGTCGGTCCAACTGAGACAGTTAAAGTACAGAGTCAGCTGTCCATTAGTCTCAAACATGGAATTGTTCCAGATAATGAAAAATCCTAAACTCAACTGTGATTGCAGGTGATATTTGGGAACCACAATGCAGAAATGCCATATGCAAGTCTGTGAACTGCAAGTCATTGCCCTTAGTGACAAGACAACCATTCAAGATCAGTTCTATTTCCAGTACAGTCCCTACAAATCACTGGTGCACCAGGTCCCGTGGCAGTGGGTTATGGTATCAAGGACATGCCTGTTAGTGACAGTCTGCTCAGTAGGAGGTTCAGGAACAGAAGCCTGCTTGACTCACACACTGGCCAGACACAGATCAACACAATCTTACTGCAGCTCATTCTCCTGAGTTCTGGGCTTGGATTGGTTGGAGAGTCTCGGCACAGATCTAGTTATGTTTTGAACTGGCTCAGACCCAAGAGAAGAACTACTGCAATGTAATTAGTTACACTAACACCAGGAATTGGCAGTCAAACCAAAACAATAGCTTAAGGAAGGAGACTGGTCACTAACCATTCTCTGTGATAATAACATCCGTGTGAGAACTTCCATACTTGTGGATATGTTCAACAGCCTCTTGAACACTGTCTACCACCTCAATGCAGCACTCCAGGTCTCCATATTCCGTGCGCAGAGATTTCACTTCTGAAGGGCTAAACGTCAGGTAAGATGCAAACTTGGGGCCAGCGTGAATCCTCACCTGCAATACCAGAAACATTTTGTGCTACTGACCATTCCAGAGCCTTCCAGGTGGGGCTTCTTGTGCTCTGTGTGAGATGGACAGCAGTCCTTGTGGTGCTGTGTCCTGGACTTGTAACTACAACAGTGCCACAAACATACCAGTGTTGGGCTGTTGCTGAGCAGAGCTTGCACAGCAGCAAGGCTTCCTCTTTTCCCCCCCACTCTGATGCCTGTAGGAAAAAGGTCGGGAATGTGCAGAAAGTTGGGAGGGGATACAGCCACGAGAGCTGACCAGAACTGACCAAAGGGGTATTCCATGCCACACACTGTCATGCACAGCAATTCAAACTGAGAGGAGGGGGTTTGGCAGAAGATAAGCCATGCTCAGAGACAGGCTGGGCATTGGTTTGCTTGTGGCAGACCACAAGTAATTAGCTCTGCCTCACTTGCAGGTGCTTTGGGGGCTGGTGGGGTTTGGGGTTTGGGCAGGGGGTGTTGGGTTTTTTTCCTCCTCTTTGTGCCCTTTCTCCTTCCTCTTCAATCTGTCTTTCAATCCACAAGGTTCCCTGCTCTAATTCTCTCCCCTTGTCCCACTTGGGAGAGGGGAGAGTAAAACAGGGAGCTGGATGGTGCTTGGCCACTGACTGGACTTAACCCACAACATGCAGTGTAAGAAAAATACGCCCATACTCAGGAAACTTGGCAGACTGGTGAACTAGCAACAGGGTCCAACAGCTGATATGCCAGGCTGCCTGCCTACCATGACAAATTGCTAACTCAGGACTCATTTCAAATCATTTAAAGCTCAGAAAGTTCTTGGGCAGGGGGACAGTACAACACTAGTGCTGGGAAAACAGCTAAAATAAAATGCAGCCAGCCCTGGTTTCAAGCAAGTAAGTGCAATGCAGAGAATAACCAAAGGAATGCTTCCAACTTTGCACCTACCGAAGGTGAAGAAAAGCTTTTACCCTTTTATTTTGTAAATTGACACCAGCTCTCTCTGAAGCATATGTTTCAGACACAAAGAAATTACTGGGTTCAAAACCAAGAAAACTCATACAGATATTTTACATTTGTTATAAAGAAAATTTAACACAGTATCAACCTCTGAATTTAATTATAGCACTGAGCCACCTGAACAACGAGGAGTAATTTAGAATACGTATGACAGAGAAATCCTCATGCAAATGAAACATAAAAAAATTTGACAAGACAAACATAAATGGGAAATAAGGCATAAATCTACTAAATTTGAAAGCTTTTAAGAAGGTATCTGTAAAACAGCATTCTCTTGTGCAACTATAAATTCCTTTAATTGCATAGTTCTGCCCAGAATTTGCATATTTCTGTTGTCAGGTCAGATTAGACAGTGGTAATATCCCTCCCACTGGAGCTGGGTGGGTGGGTAGCAGTGGAAATGCACTAGTACTCACATTCCTCTCATCCAAAATCCAAACACCTACTCTGCACTTTATCCTTCCCAAACCCCAACTGATTAAGACATCAAAAAATCCACTGAGAACTTGATCCTGGACTATTTATCAGCTTCTTTTACTATAACCCTTTTAACATCATCAAAACATATGGCCTCTCTATTTTACCTGCATTACAACTTGCTGTGTGAACACCCTTGATTTATGTGCAATTCATACTATTTCATGGATATTTCTCTCCTGATGCATATCTGCTACCTTTACTGAAAAACCACTGCTCATGTCTAGGCAACCCATTAGTATACTGGCCTTTTGATGTTCCATGGACATACTAGGAGGGAAAACGGATGTGAATAACGGCCATGCAAGAGGAAAGTTTAAGAAAACACATGGATGAAGCAAATTCAGAAAGGATAAAAAAGAGGAACGGAATTCACCTGGGTAAGGAACTAAATTAATAGATTCAAGAAGGCTTTGCACCTGGGAGGTTAACAACAATTCAGTCAGAAGTTGAAAGGGCAGAGAAAGGGTTCTGTACATATGCTCCACTACGGCAGAAGATTATTTTTGCTATATAGAAGGAAGTATTTGTATCCCAGTAACTGACTGTAACTGTCCTGAATAAGCTACTTTGAGGCAATTTCTACAGAAAAACTTGATGTTGTGTGAAGCAAAGTTCTCCCTAAGTTCACTGACGTGTACAAAGACACTTACGGCTACGGAAGTGTTATGCCATCATAAAGCTTAACAGGGCTACATCTGCCAGACCAAGTACTTCCAAAGTGTTAGGAAAAACCAAACAGAACCCACAAAACAAAACACACATATGAGTGACTAACCTGTTCTACTCTCAACATGTCTATGATCTGATCAAACAACGGGGTTCGCAGCAAGTCTCGATGAATTAAGAGAGTTTCCAGAGCATTGCAGGCAGCAGGATATTCACACTTTGAGTCTCTGACTGAGGTTTAAGAGTAGATAATTGGTTATATAACACTCATGACAAAGACTTTGAGCAGTATATTGCATTATAAATTACCGTAACTACATTGCATACTCCACACTTGAAGTTCAATGCACCCTCTCACAGCTTACTTATCCGTGTGACCTTCTCAACGCTGGCATCCGTGTCCACGAACACATGGCAGATCCCTTCGCTGTGTCCCATCACTGGGATTCCCTTGGCAGCTTTCTGGATATTCCTGACCAGCTGCGATGAACCACGGGGAATGATCAGATCTATCAGCTTATCCAAACGGCAGAGATCTTCCACCTCCTCTCTCGTGTTCACCTGTGGCAGTTGCAACACCCACAGTTTACAGCTTCAACTCTCCAGTTTTGCCCATATTTTTTATACATACCAAAGGAATAGTTGGCTGAACTCTAGGCCCTTACCAGCTGCACCGCATCTTTGACTCCGTGAATGGAGAGTGCTTCTTGTGTCAGATGATGGAGGATTTGATTGCTGTGGGCTGCCTCTTTCCCTCCTTTAAGTAATAAGCCATTTCCACTGGCTATGGCCAAAGCAGACACCTGTCAAAGGAGTTTATTAAAGGGAAAAAAACCAACCTGAAATGTAATCTAGTTCACTGCCAGAATAAAATCTACAAAATAAAACCAGAATTTTGAGTCCTATTGATTTACTCAATATTAATTTCCAGTTTTCCTTTTATGGCTCAAAAGAATCATTGCAAGTAACAGCACATTTAACTCCAGTGTTAGTGTTTCAGGAACAAACTTGAGTCTTCAGGGTACTATTGCCAGGGGCAGACTACAGTGGACACAAGTCAGAGGAAACCCTGGACACAGGGCTTGATGAGAACTGGATAGCTGTGTGGGCAAACACCCCAAGCAGAATAATTTCAGGAGCAAGAATTCCTGTCCTAATCGTTCCTGCAGAAACTAGCTAAGAAGCTCTTCCCATGAGCAGGAAGAACATTTTCATCATGCTGTTTAAAACACAAGTCATAAATAAACAACTTTTCCTAAGTGGGGGGAAAAAACCTTTGAGACAATAGGCCCAGTATCATCTTTGCTTTCATATTTATCACCAGAAGAAACCAACTGGTATTGCTGCCCTTCTGTTTAAGGTGGCATTTGAGTCCAGCAACACAATACATTTTTGTTCCTTTCTACCTAGGAGTGTGTCAGACCTTATAAAGCTCTCTTCCAAGACTTATTTTACTTTTATATCCCTTATTGTCTTCTTCATCTCAATTTCATTCACAATGGCCTCACAATTTGTCCACCTATTTAAAAAAAATTAAAAAGCACATACTCCTCTGGAAAACAAAATCACTTCCTCTCCAGAACCTTTCAGAATGGGTGAATGCAGCATTTTGAGTTATTTTACTGCACTACTATCTTCGGAGAAAGATTATACATACCATTATCATCACCTCTGTGTATCATCACCAACCCTACAGTCATTAGTATGTCAATTGCAGCTGTTGAAATGTTGATGCCAAAATTGGCCAGGCTCCCAACTATCAAGAGGTTACCTTAGTGGCACATTTTAGATGCTGATTCAGAGAGAAAAATGTTAAACCCATCAGGATATGTCTCTTCAGATCACCTCCTTTCCCCTTCTAATACCAAAAGAGTAATAACAATCAAAATGCTTGATATTCTACCTCATTTGAGAAGAATATTGAAAAATAGGAAACACTTTAGAAATACACACTGAAGTATAATAGTCTATGAAGTCTATAGACAATTGTGTGTCTAACTGATATATATAACCAGACACTAAAAACCTGTCCAATTGTATCTGCCTCTCCAGACCAGTATCTCAAGGGAAAACTAAACAAATAAGCTTGTTTAAATAAAATGGCATAATGATTACAAGAAAGGTTTTGATCTGGTTTGAAAAAATGAAATACCAAGAACTAAGACACAAAAATAAAAAACTTTGTGACTAGAACACAAGATAAGGGGCTTCAAAATTGTTTGGTCTCTTCAAAGTATAGTAGAGCATGACTGTATTTCGGAGCAACAATTGGATTTGGTGCAATCTACAGGAAGCAGGCTGTAAAGGATGTTCACAATTTGGCTCTGTAAGTATTAGGTGCAAACATGTTATTTGTATATGCTCATTAGAAGCTTACTAAATCTTAACCCAAACAAGCATGAGATGCAGTAGTAAACTAAGAGGAGGGACTGCTCATCTGCACTCAGAGACCATTCCACTACCAGGTACAGCATAGACAGAAACCACGCAATTCAAACGCAGAGGAATCAGAGATGATCCCCTGAAGCTGCATCAGAGAACCTGGTGTGAGTAACGAGGACAGGAGGCTGGCAGGAAGCAAAGCAACCACCAAGACAAACCATTCCAAGTCTGTAAAACAAAGCAGGGGAAGGGGAGCCAGGAGGAGTCAGTGCCGTTTAAGGTTTCCCATACAGGAAGGACAAAGGAGGAGACATCAGCTATGCAAGCCAGGACATCTGGGGCGAAGTGCAGACAGACAGACAGACTAGAATTCAAGAAGGTAACACTGGCTATCTATGATGAACAGAGTTGGCAGTAGGAGCAAATAATGGCAGACAAAGCAGATCAGTGCCTTTTCATTCCACAGGAACTCCTTTCCAATGTGAAATGGGGACCACTCAAAAAATTCAGACATGAAGTACCAAACTGTCCCCTGGTTGAGTCTCACTTCCTTTTAAAGTGCCTGTACTCATCACTTTCTCCTCAAACACCTGCTCATATGTCAGAGAAATTCTCAATCAATCTTCCTAGACACATAATGTTAATTTTTAGAAATCAAGATCAGAGGTGCCTCTGCAAACATTAGTTCTGCACCCATATTTTCATGCATTATAACAGCATTTACTCACAGCAATACCTCAACACAGCACTGCAGAGAAAGGCATTTGCCTTTAAGATACCTGCCCTACTCCTGGCACAAATGACAACCATTTAAAATATACCATTCAAGATTTTCACTACCCTTTCCAGCAACTTCAGTACTTAAGAACTTAGAACACCATTCTTCCTCACACCCATCTCCCTACCACTGAGTAAAAGCCAACATTCACTGCACACAAGCCGCAGCAGTACAGAACACACCTCTCAAAGCCTGGAACCCCTGTGCTTTCTGTGCTCAGCCTTCTTCAATTTTTTTTAATCACGTACTCCTAACAGCTACTGTTAATTCCTAGCACCTGTCTTAGCCAGTTCCTAGTGAACTCCAGCCTGCAGTTCAGCTGTGTACAGCATGGACACTGAAAATCAACACATATTGGGAGGAGTCCCCCAGGCTCTGAGCTGGCCATGGAACACACATTCGTTTAGACACATGTGGGACCTGCACCATCTGAATGTAAGGTAACTCTTTCTGTATCTCAGGTTTAAAAAACTCCCCTCTTCCCTCCCCCAAAGAAACCCCCAAACCAACCCACCAACCAACAACCAAAAATACCAAAACAAAAAATCAACCAAACATAAAAAACCCAGCCCCCTCTACCTCTCAAAAAACCAACAACAAAAAGCCCTAGGCCTGATTAACAGAACACTGCACGAGCAAGTTCTGAAAATACCTCTGCAGAAAATACAGGGATGCCAATAAAATCACTAAATCTGTAGGAGAATCCAAGCAAGAGTCCTTTGAAGGAAGACTTCTTGCAGTCTCTCAATTGCTTACCAGCAGAAATACCCTTTGTTCCATCACCAAAGAACTCCCAGCAGTGCAACCTGCCCACCTCACATACCTGTGGAAGACAGTCGGGCCGAGACTCGAAGATGACGAGGAGGACACCAATGGGCACTGTCACCTGCTCCAGCTCCAGGGCCTTTGCTATGCGTGTTCTGCGGATGACGCGGCCCACGCTGTCCTGCGAGGACGCTGCGATCTGGCGCAGACCAATGGCCAAACTGTTCAGCTTCGACGTGGACAGACTCAGGCGTTTCAGCAAAGGAAGGGCCAATCTCCCTAAAAGAAAGAAAAAGTTGTGCTGGAGATGGACGGGTCTGTCTAGGCTCAGGCAAAAGTGACTTAAGCAAGTGCTGAACCTTGGGAAAAATCAGGTATTTCCCACACCCTATCAAGCAATGTCCCTGAGATGAAAAATGCACAGCATTAAATTTGGTAGTCACAATGAAACCACTCAAATATGACAGTGTTTTCACCTCCACATTTTCACTTAATCCAGTTTAAGTGCTTTGTACATGAAGCAACAGCAACATCTACAAAGATGAGGTTTGTCCTATTTCAAGTACTGTTGCATGTCTGACTTTCTTACCAATTTCTACCCTTGCTGTATTTCTGGAAGGTCTGGGCAGTAATTTCACCTTTCTGTTTCACAAACAGAAATGCCAAAGCAGAGATATGCACAGCACTCCTGTGAGACTGGGCAAGAATTGCTGGAATTTTCTCGTCTAAGCACATTTAGAGACTAAGTTAACCCAGCAATGTCCTCTAAAATACTCTGAGCAGTAAAAAACAGTTCCCTGGTATCTTCCACAGGGTATTACAATTCATGATTTGTCCTTTTCATCTATTTGCTATGCCAGTGTGTCCACGTCTCAATTCCAGCTTTTCAATGAATGCATCCATCTAACACAGAAGAACGGGTTTAATCCAAGCCACCCAGACAGAACCTTCCTCAATCAGAAGTAGGACACAGTTCTCTTTGAAGAACATCAGTTTAAGTGTAGAGATGACAGATTTCCCCTCGGGAGCCAAACATTACCTTAACCAGCCCATAAAATATTCACTCTATGCATGACAGTAACAGAGATATTTGTTCTACCCATTTTAAATTTTTTTTTACAATACACTGCTTGGTATTTTGCAGGGCCTCAGTATCTTCTCTGATGAAAGCATTTGTTTTATGTAATAAAGGAAGCTGCAGCTGTTTACACTGACAAGCTCTCAAACCCCTGGGTTCACTGATCTGTGCCAGCCTTGGTACCCAGCCCCAGGTGACAGAAGGTTCTAGTTCTGCTCATTTGTCTTGAGGCCCAGAGACATCAAGATGATACTATTACTAGGATTTGAAATATTACCTTTATTTTCAGCCTCTTCTAAGTCCTTTTTGTTTGCCAAGAGAATTTCTTCTCTCTGGTCAGTCAGTAAGTCAGCAAGACGATAAATAACCTCTGCTCTCTGGAAGAGAAAACAGTTCCTGAACTGACTTCTCACACGATATCTCAGCCGTTTGACATCTGAGCCCTACCATCCATTTATGCCAACATATCCTGTCACTGTCAGCTCTCCCAATGCTTGGTCAGCTGATTTCTCCAGCCTGCATCATATTGAAAAATAAGGCTGAACACTGCTTCAGCCTTTACTTTGCTTTTTATTATCTTGCTTTCCATGCCCACTGTTCTTCACCAAACTCATATATTCTTCCTTTAGGAGCACCTTGTGCCACATCTTGCCTGCCCAGCTTCAGAGCAGCAACTGCCCACAGCTCCGCTTTTGCATGCATGTTGTATGCTGAACTCCACACAGGAGTCGAATGCAGCAAGTTACTCCAGTCAGTTCTTCAGCAGCTCTGACCACAATTAATTTCTCTGTGCTATTTGACGCTATCAGGAATGTTATAAACCCCACCTGAAACCATGTTTTACTTCACAGCCCCAAGGTACATTATCTTTTTGCTTTTCTCATCTCTAAGCATGCTACGAAACAAATGACAGGTCTGGCACACAAAGAATAGATTCTTCTCCCAAGGGGCACATTTATGTTATAAATCTGTGTTGTAAAACTCGCCACACATGCACAGTGTTAACAAGTCGGTACCATATTGTTCTGTCACCTGTTCAGGCTGCAGAGCTGCCAGAGTCCTGCCACCAGCTCGGGCCATCTCAGCCTGCTGTTCTACTGTAGGGCCTGCAAAAAAACCCCAAACCATGCCACACAGACAAAATAACAGCATATGAAGAAGTGAACACTAGGCCTTCCATCTTCCCATTCTTTGCTCAGAGCAAGAAAGCAGGTACAGTCTTAAACAAACAAATTCAAGAAAAAAGTTTCATGGTAAACCAAAAAAATCTGTACTTGACACAAAAATACTGCTGTGGTCCCTGTGTAAAGAGTCACCATAGAGAGTCTGTCTCAGTGTCAGAGGCAAGTGTGCACCATGCATCAAAAACACTGGACAAAGGGCAAAAGAACAGGGTATGTCTCGAGGCATAGTAGGCTTCTGAAAGAAGGGAGGCAAACTTTGAAAAGCTTAAGTATCAAGCTGAGGAATGTATGTACAGGAACATATGAACAATAATGGCAGCCAAAGCCCAATTCTGTAACAGCTCACAGAAAAATTGCTTTCCCTCTGTCTCTCCTTGTATGCCCTTTAGAATAAAGTTGCTGAAATGATATGAAATGAGTCATTTACGTTCCTGTTTCAAATCAAGTCATCATGTTCAGGCAGCATTTCCCCAAGAGTTCACAAGTAACTCACAGATAAACTATGTAATGATTTTTAACTCCTCTGAAATGGCCTGTAAACCAGATAACTTGAAGGTCATAAATACAATCCAATTTCCATTTGAAGAAGGGTCCCATGGAAATCACCAGAGTAGGAATTCCAGTGTTATGGAACATATAAAGAGGAGTAGTGGCAAGTGTAAGAAAAGAACTTGCAGACATGTGATTAATTAGACTTACTTAAGACATGTTAAAACATCTTTTTAAGGTGATGTCATACTTTACAAAGTATGGCATTTTTTGGTGTTCTTTGAGGAAAATTATATGTATGTAATCAGATACAGTTGATTTCTAATGGTTACTTGAATTTCCAAAGCATGTTTCCTGGAAGAGAGAATAGGAGTAAACACCACAGAGTCCACAGAGACTTTAGCTGTTTGCTGAGTTTGTAAGTCACTTGGAGTGGGGTCACAAGATTGAAAGCTTTACTGCTGATACAAATCTATTATAGTGGGACTAACCAAAAAGGCTCTTTATTACAGTGACAAAGGGTTCAATGGATGATTTGACACATTCATGCAAGAAATCTATTAAGGATTACAGTACACAAATAAATTCACTTGGCTTAAAATGCAAGCCAAAAGTATCACTTCACATTTGTCCTATTCTGCAAAGGTCACAAAGGGAACAAGAGCAAGGAATTCAACATTTCCTATCCTTATTCTTCAGGGAATCTCTACAACTCTCAATGTACACATTATCTCTGTACTCACCTGCAGGTTTTACCTCTGAAAAAAAAGTTCCAACTTTTTTCCCTTCCACAATATCTGTGATGACATGACCTGAGATCTTTGGGTGGGTTCCATTTGCAATCACTACAGAGGTGCCTCCTTGGAGGGCCCATAGAGCCGCTTTCACCTATAGCAAAGGACAGAGACAGTTCCAAGAAATTCACTTGCTATTTGAGTCATCACTCACAACAAGACTTCTTGGGCCACTCTGATTCCCAGACTGATCACCCGTGCTTTCAAAGAGCATTCAACACACTTCAGGAATTTCCATAATGCAGCACTGAATGAGATCATGTGTTTGCACTTTACCCTCCCTTCCTTAACCAGCTGCCCCTTTATAAGCATACTTCAAATTTTCCTAACAGTCCGCTTTTTTCAAGACTTCTGCAAGGGCACATTGGTCATATATTTTCTCACCATTACCTTATGTTGAAAGTTCGTATTAGTCTTTGAAGAAACCCAAAGTTCTCTTTTGAAAATATTCTGTTGCCGTTTTTTCTGACATTGATTAGCTATTATGGATTAGCTAAATCCACTTTAAGTGACCACTTAAAGTGAGTATTACCGCAGAGCACTGTTCTTGCACCTGTGCTGGCCCTTACTTTATATTAAAATACTACTCAGTACCATTGGCTGTCTGCATTCCTCCCTTGAAGTCCGAGCAGTCTAAGCACTCCCTGATGGTCTGATTAAGATGCAGAAAGGTGTTGTCATTGCTTATACACCTCTGCTGAAGTGACAAAGTTTGCTGAAGGGTTACTCAGGTTTCCACACAAAGTTTTTACCTACTTTTTTCCTATTTAGCTTCTTACTGGATTTTTTCCTTACTTGATTCAACACTTTGCTTGGGAGTACACCTACTATCTTGATAGTTGTTTCTTTTGGTAGGGTCTATTTGAAGACTTCACACTTTTTCAGTTCTGAATTATATGCTTTTTATTTGGCATTCTTCCCCTCTTTGTTGTTATTTTGGAGGATTCAAAAAGTGTAACATCTAGGAATCATCTTCAAAGGCCAGGACTGCACTGCACTGAGCAATGTACAGAAGCAAAGCATGTAATACAGGCTGCATCCCTGGGCTGAGGCCAATGGGGTGAGTTCCACAACGCCAGTGCTGGGTCCTGCCCCTGGCTCACCACAACCCCAGGGACACTCCAGGCTGAGGCAGAGGGGCTGGAAAGCTGGGAAAGGCTGTGGGGGGGCTGTGACAGGGGCTGGGCACGAGCCCAGGTGTGCCCAGAGGGGCAAGAGGCCAATGGCTCTGGGGCTGTGCCAGCCCCAGTGTGGGCACAGCCCCAGGGCAGGGACTGTCCCTGTGCTGGGACCCTCAGACAGGAGAGACACTGAGGGGCTGGAGCGTGTCCAGGGCAGGGAGCGGAGCTGGGAAGGGGCTGGAGCAGCAGGAGGGGCTCAGCCTGGAGAAAAGGAGGCTCAGGGGGCACCTTCTGGCTCTGCAATCCCTGCCAGGAGGGGGAGCCGGGACAGTGGGTCGGGCTGTGCCCCAGGGCACAGGGACAGGAGGAGAGGGCATGGCCTCAGGCTGGGCCAGAGCAGGGGCAGGTGAATACTGAGATAAATTTCTTCACTGAAATGTATGGTAAAGCAGTGGAAGGGGCTGTCCAGGGCACTGGACCACCCCTGAAGGTGTTCAAAACATGTGTGGATGTGGCAGTTGGGGATATGGTTTAGTGGTGAACACAGCCAGTATAGGTCTTTTCCATCTTTAGTGATTCTATGATTCTAAAAGATCTAAGGCAAGAAGCCAGAACAATCTTATGTCCACAGACAGATGGGAACTGAAATCCACAATACCACCAACCCCTGTGCAGTAAAAGCTGTCATGGAGGGTGGGTGGGGAGGCAGGCACCGTGACCCACAAGAGCTCTATGAAATTTAGGGGCAGTATCTTCGTAGGCATTACCCTTATATGAAGGGAAACATGTTCCTTTCCTGAACTTCAGTGTGGGAAAACTGAAATTTGCTTAGTCCTTCTACAGTGTATTAAATTTACAGAAGGATTATATTATCAGTAAATTATCTTTTGAAATGCCAAGGTACTGATTAGTCCCAATATTAGTCTCTTTCCACACACTTGAGCCATTGATTAAGACATCTCAGTATGATTTCTCTAAAATTTACCCTCCTTCAACATTTCATTGGTTCATGCCAAAATAAAAAACCCACAAACTCAAATCTCACATGCTACCTGCTGAAGAGGTACTGCCTGTGATTTCCTTAATTTCTTATCCCAATCAAAATATGGGCAACATTATCCACTACCATACTTAATTAAGTGTCATTAGTTTAACTGCAAAAGCTTCTCTGCTTCCTCACTGCTGTGCTTCCCCAATATGGTTCTACAGTTCGGTATTACAGTCCCTGTTCACTGTGAGACATCAGTGTCAGACAGGCCTGTCACATCAATCTCGACTACCAAAAGATCATCAACTGCTTCATTTTTTGCTCAAATTTCATTCTGATAATTGAGATTTGGTATTTGAGCCACCATCTGTTTTCTATTACTGATGTTAGTTTTCCAAAAATATCACCCACTTCTCTACTGTAACAAATTTTTGTTACAACACCTGCACGGAGATTTCCCTCTATATGACTCAGACTTAAAGACACTGAATAACAGATTATTATTTTTCAATAAAAGTAGTCTCTGACCTTGGCACCTTTCCCTTCAATACCTGGAACCATCTAAACTATTGTAGAAGCCAGATAAGCAGAAGGAGTTTCTGAATAAGCTCTGTACAATCCACAGTTAGAAATGCCTCCTCCTTCTGCCACCTTCCAGTCTATGCTTGGTTACTGAAGTGTGCCTTATCTGATTCTTCAGAAAAGGAAATATACACTAAGACTGATGAAGAATTTTACTTTGGTCTTTTCCTGCTTAGTCAAAATCTACTTCAGTTTTTACAGACAACTTTCCAGATGTGTCCTTTGGAAACCTGCAGCAATTAATTCCACGGGAGTGCATCTCTCAAGAGTCAGAGAGACGTGCTGAAGTCCCACACCACACCCATGTCCATGTCCTCACAGCAATGAATACTGAGAGCAAAAGACTGTACACAGCACTAAAAACCGACAGCTCTCCCACCTCTACTAATCTTGCATTCAAAACCAGAAGTATCTTGGTCTCCACTAATATATCCTTCAAAAGGAAGCAGTACATGTACAAACTTGCAATGGAGAGGGAGGTACCACATCAGATTTAAGTGACAGAGATTCCCAAAGTCTTTGTATTATCACATAAGAAAGAACTGAGGACTGATTCTTATTTTAATTTAAGCCAACAGATAATACAGTTCCAAATGTCACATTTTACAAACTACTGGAATGTAACTCATTAATTGCTCTTTTCAATTCAAATGGACCTAGAAGAAAAGCTAAGGAACTCATATGCCCATTCCAGGATACTCAGAAAATAGTTGAGGCTGGAAAGGATCTCTGGTGATCATAGTTCAACCACCTGCTCAAAGCAGTGTCAACTACAGCAAGTTACTCAAGACACTGCCTGGTCAGGTTTTGAACATCTCCACACACAGAGCACCCACAGGCTCTCTTGGCAACCTGCTGCAGTGCTGCAAGCTCACTGTAAAATTCTTACATTTCAATTTAGGTACTTGTATTTCAGTCTATGCCCATGGCATCTTGTCTGTTCCCTGGATACCACTGAAAAGAATCTGGTTGTCTTCTTTACACCCTCCCTTGGGGCATTTATAAACAAAACTGCTCTTTTCCAGTGTAAACAGCCTCTCTCCGTGTGACAGATGCTCCAATTCTTTAATCCTATCCATTGCTCTCCAGTGGTTTCACTGTCACAGGCCACATCCCTCTGGCACTGTAGTGGCCAGGACCAAACAGAACTCTACAGACATGGTCTCAACTAGTACTAAGGAGATGAAAACAGTAATTTCCTGCTGGCTGTGCTCCTTTCTAATGCAACCCAGGATGCTGTTTGGGCTGCTTTGCCCCAAAGGGCATATTGCTGGTTCATGTTTGATTTGGTGTCTCCCAGGTCCCCTCTGTCCTCTCCACTGAACCTGCCTTCAAGGCAATCACTTCCCCAGCGCACACCAGTGACTGGGTCTGCTCCTCTATGGGCACAGGACGCAGCATTTCCTGGTATTGAACTCGTAAGGTCCTGCCTGCCCATTTCTGCAGCCTGTTAAGATCCACCTGGGCAGCTGCACAAAGCACAGTCACCTCATCCAGCTCCCTTTTCCTTCCCAAATCCAAAACAAACATTCCATATTTCTACCTTGGCTTCCATGCCACCCATTCCCACTCGTGATTTGGTTCCAAATGTTACAGACTGCTGGTCGCCTGGGTAGAATATATCAATGAGCTTTGCATCATCAGATCCTGGAGGGCTGTCAAAGAGTCCTGAAACAAATAACAAAAGTCAGTGATAGACCCTCATCTCCAAAGTTCATACATGAAAAAGAAAAAAAACAGCAAAACAAACATGAGGCTAAAAAGCTGTATTCCACATTAAAGGATTGAAAACTTCCACTGAACCCTGCTTTTTGTGGGACTGAGAGCACAAAACGCTTCACCAGCAGTCTCAAGAAGTGCAGGTTTATTGAAAGCCTAACAAATTAAGCAAAAACTCACATGCTGATTAGCACCATGCAAGCTGGGAGGTGGTGACATTTGGTTGGGGTTAGAGAGACAGTTTACAGCTGTTGTATGTTCAGCATCAGGGCTTACATACACAAGCTCCCAGCTGAAAAGACAAAGGACAGTCCTCCTCACCAAAGCCTCAGATGATATTCTTGAATGCTGGGTTCTACAGTGAGAAACTCAGCAACTCAGAAACACATAAAAAGGGTTCAGAATTTTGCTAAGAATGAACACAACACTACAGAGACATATGCTACTAACATTTTTTTAAAATCAAATAATTTTCTGTAACTATGTTTGGAGTTGAATGACCCTTTATTTGACCTAACACATTAAACTTGAACTGTACAACCACATTTCCCAGAAATTCTATGTGAACAAATACTGCCATGACAAATTAGAGGACACAAGTGCAGACTATCTGTGTCCTTCTTGATAGCTTGGGAAGGAGAGAACACATATCTTTCCATAAACAAGATATCACACTGAGTGAATGAGGTTGCAGGATGGCTGTGCTGCAAGTTATTTTTTTAAAGCTGTTTTGACTATTGCTTTTATGAGTTGTTCTCAGACAGTCATTTCAACTAGAATCAACGCGAAACCTGGCTGAATCTGCTAAAAGAAACTGTGTTTATGGAAGGACACCTCCTTCTTTGTCAGTCCAGGATCCACTGAAAGAAACCCATCTGGAGAAGATGAAAAGACTGACTTGGGTGATGTGGTCCGCCCTGATGTGAAACTGCAGCCACTACCCTCCTCTCTCCAGAAAACAAGTTCAACATCCATAGGTAACAGGCATATGTCACAAGAGCACAGCTCAGAAGACAGAGCAGTGTAAGCCAAAAGCCTGGGACAGAAAAAGCTTGGAAGATTCAGGTATCTGGAAAGCAATGATCAGGACTTGTGCTGGTAAATCACTAAAAGACAGAACCTGCTGCCAGAAGAAACAAACTACTGTAGAATGGTATTTGGTTTATACTCCTGATTCTAGACACAGCCTTTATCCTGCAGAGTGCTCCTGACTGTCATACAACTCTAGAAGCTGACAGAAGTATCACAGTACACATGGTATTCTGGGTTCTGAACAAGTCTCAGGTTCACAGGCATCCTCACCCACACACATTCAACAGTGAGATCAACAGCCTTTGGCTATGCCACAGCATCAGCACGGGGTACAGGCCTTAACAAGCATGTTGCAATTGTTCCCATAAAGAGATGAGCTGAAGAGAGCAGTAAAATACAAAAAGAGGTTGGTATGACAACCTGATGTAAAATTTCACTAAGACTAAAAAGAAAGTAGAGAAATTACTCACAAACCTTCTACATCTGAGAGGACAATCAGGAGATCAGTTTTCATTTCCACAGCTAATCGTGCTGCCAGGCTGTCGTTGTCCTTCACACTGATCACCTGCAATGCACATGCTCAGCAGCAGCACTGGAGAACGGGAGGAGCTAAGAAACATTTGGTGGCAATATACAAAAGCAAGTTACCTCAGCACTAACAAGGCCTCCTGCGCTACTTTGTTCACACCCACTGGAACTTCAAAGGTGATCTTTGTGTGAAAGCGCATCTGCTTTTGGAATGCAGTAAAGCAATACCAAAATGACAAGCAGTGGGATCAGTATCTGCATTCTCCAACTCAGTGCCCAGGGACAGGGCAAGAGGCACTAACTGACCCTGCTTTAAGCAGCGGTGATGGACTAGATGACCTGCACAAGTCCCTTCCAACTGCAACTATTCACTGATAACCCAAACCAGGCATGCTTCTTTTTGGCAGAGCAGACATTATCTGTCCTGCTTTCACCCCACAACAACGTATCATGCAGACAGGTCAGCACAGCCTGCCAGTACCCTCTGTCCACATACTAATTCTGCATGTGTGTTTCCCTGCTCTAGGCTTCAGAGGTCCCCAGTTATGGCAACAGTCAAGTACACATTAGAGCTTGTGCTATCTGTAAGCAGGAGCCACCCCCTTGCAATACTTTACCCACATTTACCCCCTGCAGATCACTGTTTGGCTCTGGAGGTGGGACAACAGCATCATTAGTGTTAATTATAGGGACGATATTCATCCTTAAAAGCTCGTGCAATGTTCCGTTTAAGTTGCGACGCTTTTGTTCATCATGGAAATCCAGGTTGGTGACTAAAATCTGAAAGAAAGCAAAAAAATACTTAGCCTACCACCCTCCTGAGAACAGAATCATAAACTTAACATGTCGTAACAGAGCAGTCATGCCTTTTTGGTCACTAAAGAAACACAAGCCACATATAAAAGATTTAGAATACAACTGAGAAATATTCTTTCCACAACATTATAGGTTTATATGCCTTAACTTCCACTGGAGTCTACAACGGCCTTTCTCAAGCTGACAGGTCACACACTCCAGGAGTGAACATGAAAAAAAAAGGTAATCAGAACACAGATGCTGATGGTAACTACTACGACTTAAATACTTCAATAGCCTATTCAATATGTTGCCTTTCCTGGTTTTCTTCCCAGTTTCATGTTTCTACTCGTAATGAGCAGAAGGGATGTTTTGTCTCAAGACTTCTCCTCAGCTCACTAGAACTCACTTGTTTTTCTGAAAGTATCTTGTTATTACAGCCTCCTGCATGCAGACAGCAAAAAAAACTCAATGTCTGCTCTGGAAAGACCTTTTTAATTTTTACTCTGTAATTGGACATTTGAGAACTAAGCAAACAACTCCAGCACACAAATGTTACAATAGTACTTGGAATCCATGTGTGCTCTGACCTTTTTGGCAGGGACAATGAATTCATTTGTATCAAAGAAATGATAGTTGTCTACAGACTTGTGTAAGATTCTAATCCACCATGACCCACAGTGACTTTTAGCTATACTGTAAACACTTTCGCCATATCAGCTCTGCCATATTACAGGAAGAAGTTCCTCCAAAAAAAGACTTCATACTAGGCTCCTAAACTCATTGAAAGTGTCTAAACAAATAAGGCCTTACAGTTTATGCAATTCTGTATTGTCAGAGTATTTAAAATAAGCAAAGCCTGTTTAAGAGTAGTTCAATTGACACAGTTGCAGCCTTCAGTATAAGACCCAGACTAGGGAAACCACCATCCACAAGCTGGAAAGGTTTGAGGAGCAGATGGGCAGCAAGTTCTGAAGCATGGATATGCACTTCCACCAGCTTTACAGAATGTCTGGCAGTTCAACCACCTGTGATTTTTAAACCCTCTCTTTGGATCACCATTCAGCTTTTGTGAAGAGACTTTAACAGGCTCGCCCTGTTATGTAAGAGCGGGACACATCTAACTTCAGATGGAAAAAGTGTATGTTTCATCTTGACAATGGACAACTCCATGTCAGAAACACTTAGCAAGGCAGTCCTGTATAATGTACTGCTTGTATGACAATAGTAATCCCCCCAAAATAGCAAGTCAGTGTAGGAAGAAAGGAATACCTTACCTGAGCCGCACAGATGCTGTACTGTGTAAACATGGCCTCGTACAGGGCCATGAGCCCACTCTGGCCAGCTGCTGCACAGGCTCGGGCCTCCAACACTGGAATAGCCTACAAAGAGCAACTGTCAGGCAGTGACTGGAGCAGGTACTACCCAGCATTTAAAGAAAAGCCTGAGTGCCACCGGTCTCTCACCATGTCTTTCAGCTGGCTCTGGCCCGAGTGAAGCGCTTGCCGCACGCTCTGAGAAAGCAAGATCTCGTGGCGCAACCGCTGCTTCCCAAAGGCTACGGCCCCGCTGGTGACAATCATCATCTCTCGGCCCTGGTTTTGTAGCATTGAGACCTGTAGGCACAGAAAATAAGAAACAGGGGCTGGTGTACGATCACTGCCAGCACAACAGTCCTGGCTGTGCTTATGCTCACCAGTTCTTGCTGACACAAGTGTTGTGCTTTATTCAAGGATGCACAAAGCAAGGCAACCACCCTTTAAGACACTTCTGCACACCTTCCTACCCACTTAGGAGCTATGCCAAGGACTGCATGCCATCTACAGCATCTTCTAAACTTTCTTTTCACAGTACCAGCTTTTATGACGGAATCACGCTTGAATCTTCAGAATACACATTACATGGTAACACTTCTACATCCCTCACCTCTCCACCTCCATTGCTACAGATACGGAAAGATATGAAAAACTGTAAAGTAATAGCTGTATCTTCCACCAACCTTCTTATTCATCATCCACTCCCAAAGTGGGGAGTGCCACCATCCACTACCAAAGTTACTGCCATTATACAGTAACTTCAAATTCTAGAAGTTAAGAGGCCAACATAAAAAAATAAAAGGATTACTTCCTCCTTACATGTATCTGGCCAGATTCCTTCAAAAGCCCTAAAGCAAAATGTCTTATGTGAATTTGATTTATTATGTTAACTTTACTTCTCAGAGGGAACATGTTCAATCCTTGTCAAAGTAACCGTTTCATTTTGGAGAATAAATACATGAGTTGATCTCATCAGTTTTTCCTACAAGTAATGAAGTTTCAAGTTTTTCCCTGAAGGAACTCTGTAAATGCTCAGGTAATCAAGAAGGGTTGACTCTTTCTGCAGAGTTCACAAACTTCAGTATCACCTTCCCATGAAAGCCAACTAACACCTCAGTCCTATCTTACCTATGGCACAAAAATCTCACTGGGCAAAACTCTCCTTCTGCACTGGGTCTGGCCCAGATAGAGTTAACTTTCCTTATAGGGGTCTGTGGTACTGTGCTTTGGATTTCAGTTCTGGAACAGTTTTGATAATATTCCCATGTTTTGTCTATTATTAAGTAGTGCTTGCACAGCATCAAAGCCATCTCTTTTCCCCATGGTGAGCCAGCACTTGCACAGCATCAAGGCTCTCCTTTTCCCATGATGTGCCATCCCAGCTGGCAGGTGAAGGGTAGGCACAAACTTCAGAGAGGAAACATTTGGGAGAGCTGACCTGAACTGGTCAAAGGGACACTTCAAACCATGTAAGGTCACACACTGCCATAAAACGAACTGCAGAACAGCAAAAGGCAGGGGCTTGTCTTCCAAGGTGGCCACCACTCGAGGACCAGCTGGGCACGGTCTGCCTGTGCGAGGTAGTGAGTGATTGCCTCAGCAGCACTTGGTTTGTTTCTCCTCTGTTTCACTTATTAAACTGTGTTTATTACAACTCATGAGTTTTCTTAATTTTACTCTCCCCTTTTCTTTCCAATTCCACTGGTGGTGGGGAGCAAACAAGAATCCGTGTGGATGCTTAGCTGATGATCAGGGTCAACCCACCACACCTTCAAGAAACAATGTCCTGATTAACCTAGTCCGTGGAACCGTAGCACAAGGGGTTGAAATAGAGGGTTTATTACAATCTTCTGTCCCACTCAACCATTAGCCGGTACCTGAAGTCAAAGCAAACACTGAGGCACAGGATTACCTGCTCTACAATGGAAGCCAGCCTCCCAAGGGCCAAGCCACACTCATCTCCTCGGGTCACAACAGCACTGCCCAGCTTCACCACAATCCTCTTGGCATGCTTCAGCTCACTCCGATGCGCAAAGGATTTCCCATGGGCACGGCTGAGCGGCACTGTGAGAAACGGGATGTTGCTCCAGCAACGGATGGATGCGCTCCTTAATCTTTGGTTATGGTGATGGAGGTCTGTGGAGAAAGAAAGGAAGGAAAAAGAAAATCAGTTTCAAGTGTTACATTCAGACTTTTGGTCCTTGAAGTCAGGTAACATTTCTTCCCTTTCCAAGGCTAAAGCTCACAACACACACTTCCTGGTGACTGGGAATGAGAAGTAGTTTTCAGTTCATCAAAACAAAATGAGAATCAGTACCACCCAAGCAGCACGAACCATCCCTGAGGCACAGAAGGCAATATCCCATGCATTGCAGAGCTCTGACTCTGGGAATCCAGATGACCAAAGTGAAGGACACTGTAAAAGAGCCCATACAGCTCAGATCACAAGAAGCAGTTCTAAAAACAATCTCCTTTTCCTTGCCTCATTAGATACAGTTATAGAGAGTTTTCCTGCCTGCAGTAGCACAGAAAGCTTGACTCTTAGGAAGGAAAAGAAACACAGCTTTTACAACACCTCTAAGTCAGGTATTTTTGCACGTTGCTTAAGCAGGGGCAGCTGAAGGGGGATGAACTTACGAACTCAGAGTCGTGTGGTGGTTTCCAGACCCTGGGACAGGACACTTGGTTACGCCCCAAGCCTGGCAGTGCTCAGGCCTCGGACAGTGCCCTCAACAGCGTGCCCAGCTTTGGGGCAGCCCTGAAGCGTCAGACAGCGGGACAAGATGACTTAAAACTGAACTACTTTATCCTAGTCAGTCCTAACCAGTGTCTCATCTGAAGATGCAGAGGCTTCTTTACAAATCAGTAAACTGAATCCTATGCCATGGTCCTGATTTTTTTCCATATACTCACTATCTCTAATTTTGATGCTCTGTTATACAAAATAGATTAATTTATAACCTAAAGTGACTATTCTTGATGCTGCTTCTCCTGGAGAAAGATAGGAATGAACACTGTGATACATAAAAGAGAAACTTGTAATTAAACAATGCGTTAATTAAATAAATCTTTAGTTCATTATATACACAGAAGAAGCTTAAATAATTAATCATAAATGAGGGCTGCACTAACATGTCACACAAATAAAAGCAGGAAATGGAATTTTGAGAGGAGTTTCATTTGCCTCTCATTTTCACTAAAGTCCACTTCATCTTCACTGAAGTCCTCACTGCTAATCTTACTCTGTGGCTGCATAAACCCACCGTTTTTAGTTATTTTACATCAGACTGAGATGTGAAATCAGCTCCCATTTTACATATGCCAAACATTTCTGGTGATGCAAGCCCATGAACTTGATCCATCTGCAATTAGGAAGGAACGGACCACAGCCATCCAGTTCATGTTTTGGTCAAATAGGCTTGCAGGCATCCCAGTTTTTCTATCTTGTACCTTGTCAACAGTTTCACTTCCTTAATAAAGAAGGGGAAACTCATCAAGCATACTTAAGTATTTGGCACCACAGATCCTTTTATGCAACCTGCATGGGGCTTGCTTGCCAGGAGTAAAAAGGCAGAACTTCAAAATACACCTGAGCTGAACAGAACTGAAAACGACAGTGAAGAACAAACAGAAAACAGTGGAGAACAAAAAAACCTCCTGTGATAACTGGGTTATCACATAAGTTAGATGACTCCAGCTTTAAACCACAACTGACGAAGTAACAAGAGTAGCTCCACTCCTGGATACTGTCAATACTTAGGAATAAGCTCACAATTAATACTGTGAAAATTATGGACTTCTGAAAATGAGGGATATTTAAAAATATTACAAATAGTACAAATACAGAAGTCAACAGACCTGTAGCTCATAAAAATAAGTTCAGCATTTTCAAGATTTCAACATTTAATTCATATAATTATTAATAAAAGAGAACCATTAACACAGAGACCAATGGGAAATTATTCTTGCACACAAGAGTGAAGAGCTAATCTCTTGATCTAATAGAGTCTATCCTTGCCTTTTTTATTTCAGACCACTCATCAAACAGGCACCAAACAGTTCTCCCACGTTAGATTTTCAGGAAGAGCTATTTACAGGACACCTGTGTATTTACACTCAGGCTTCCTGCATGCATCTTTCCACTTTTATCTAATCCAAATAAATTTGAGATTTGCACCTTGCTTTACTCAAGACGTCTGTGGGCTGAAAATGGATAAGGGGAAGCAGACATAATCAGATCTTGTTTTCCAGGAAAGTACGAGGTTGAAATAAAGAACTTTAACAGCGGCAGTACTTTCACAACTGATTTTTTTTTGCTTGAAATCCATGTCAGAATGAAAAATACACCAACTCAGACATCCAGCTGAATAATCCAGAGTTAAGGGAGCAAGTAACATTACGTAAGTAGAGCTTCAAACATAGTTCACTTCAGAGGTTGTAAATTTGAACGATGTTAATGAGATGATTTTCCTTTCACCACAGCAAAGAGCACAGACATGCCCAGACACAGCGACCAGCAGTCCTAGAAAGGTGTGCTGTGTCTCATACATACATGAATGGGGAATGGCTGCCACGGCACGTGGAGACAACACGAAGCACCATCCAGGGGAACGGACAACAGGGCTCAGAGCAGCTTGACACAACATTCTGAGACGCCTTCTGCAAATCAAGGATAACTGCAAGTTAAAAGGGAGGAAGGAGGAACACCGGTTAAACTTCAGTGACTTTCCATCTACATTTCTTTCTTCACCCACTTCCTCACTCCAACTCCTCTCAATCCTGTACAGTCTCAATACAATTTCCTTGTGCCCCCTCTCCACTTTGCAGAATTTGCTCACACACAGTGACACAGAAGAAACTGAAGGCCCCCGTTCCCTACCTGCTGCCAAAAGATCATTATTGAAGGTAAAGAAAAAAATATGGTTCCTCAAGAAGGGAAAACACGATTAGTGAATGTACCTACAATGGATAAAAGGCATAACTTTGTCCAGAGAGAAGTGGGGAAGACAAAAATAAAAGAGAGGTTGCATCATCCAGACTTCTCTGTACACCCCACAACCGAGCATCTCCTACACTTGTTATGAACTCATGAACTTCAGCCCTATTTAATACAGGAAATGTGCTCATTCTCTTTTTCCTGAGCACTATCAAACTACAAGATATTATCCATGATTGCAAGTAAAGCCATGAATTTCCAAGGTATTTGGCATTAGTTTCCCTTGACCAAACCTGTTAACATTCAGGATTCTTCTGTCTCTAAAATTCACTTTGGTAAGTATACAGCAAACAAGGGATAGAGGGTTAGCAATGTCCTATGACAGCTTTAGTTAAGTAATGCATTTACTATCACAAAGGAACAAGAGAAGATTAACAAGAATACAGTTCTCCCAGACAGTACGTAAGCCATGAAACCTTTCCTTCCTCTTTTACAAAGCTTTGCTTCCTACTTGCTTTCAATCCATTTCTCTGCACCGCTGGTATAAAGCAAACACCACTGCACAAGCTGTGGGACAGAGAAGGTATTGGACAGAAGATATGGAGATCTCAGCAAGGGCACTGGAAGGCTGCTATTACAAATACCAGGACAATCACAGCACTGCCAGTTCCGGCACACGTGTACATGAACACTTGGAGTTGCCCCATTATCCTGCATCAGTGTATTATCCCTCATTATAATCTTTCTCAAAATCGACACCTCTACACCAGACAAGGCAGCCACCAGCAGATAACGGTGCTCTGGCCTAATAAAACTGACATTGCATAGCATTGTAACAATATTAATCTGCAATGTCCCTTCAGTTCCGTGTTTCATGTGAAAGGACAATATTGACCCCTGCCAGGATGATGCAACTAAGCAAGTAATTAAAGTTTTCTCCTCATAACAGGACAAGCTTCGAGGAGCTGGAGAACAATCCTAGCTAGACCCTCCCCTCCTGAGCCCTTACCAGGCAATTCATGCGCCTGCCTCTGGGGCTGCACAGTTCCCACCAGCCACAGGTCTGGCTGTTCCAGCCTTCCACCCTGACGTTCACCTTCACAACTACTACCAGAGAATCTTCTCAACAGGGTCTTGTCTTCCTTGTCTCAGAGGGATGCTCAGAGTCCTGACAACCAGAGCTGGCAAACTACGGGTCCTTTATCCAGAACCCCTTACAATCCAAGTGTCCTGAACAGAACCACGGGTTTGCCTTCAGCTCCCTCTGCAGCCCATCTATCTCCCTTACAGACAGAAGCAGGCACCCATCCCCACACACCTCCTGCGACAACTCTCCTGCAGTGACAGCCCTGCCTGGCGCTGCCCTGGCACAGCACACACACCCACAGTGGTCTGTGCCTCTCTTTGGCTGCTCCTCTGGGCTGGCAGAGAACCACCCCACGCTCCCACCACGGGGCGGCGGGCAAGGAAGAGCAGCCCTGTCCTGGGAGGCTGCCTCCAGTTTCTCTTTGCCAGACACCTCTGCTGAAGGCAAGTAGACAACAAAGGGTGAGAACCATCAGACGTGTGGATCTGGGGAAAGAAAAAGATTAGGAAAAAAAAGACTAGTTTTTGAAACTTGTGAGAAAAGGCAAGGAGAGTGAGCTGACAACAAAACAGAAAGTTTAAAGCAGCAGCAGACATCAAGAAAATGAAAAGAGAGGTGAACTGGAAATGATGATGCTAGAAAGCACAGAGCACAAGGTATGCTGTAAACCACAAGCTTTCTTTCAAGGCCAGTCCAACTCCTTTCTCTCCTCTCACTGAATCGAGGACTTAACAGATAATTTCAATCCTCATTTTCCATTCCACTCACATTTCCACCATTTCCATACCTGGAATGGTTCTGGTCTGCAGTAACAAACTAAAAATAGTTATATAATATAATTAAAAACAAAACAAAAAAAATACTTCTGCCTTACTTAGAAGGAGCACTAAAAAGAAATGCAAAATGCATTATTCAGGTATCTCCCCTAGCATCAGCTTAAATTTTTTTTTATTACCAGAAAAACCTACTTCTTCCAAACTAGTCTCTAAACATAACCTTTAAAAATATCATTTTCCCATTATCTCTTTAAATAATGTAAGTTATCCCTGTATTATTGCTAATAGAAAGCAATACTATCGGTTATTTTCATATATTTTTATCTTCAAAAAAGCTCTTAAGCAGCACATTTAGATTCTGTTCCAGATCAGCATAAAGAGACTTAGTCACCTTCCAAAGCCACGAGACATCTCAAATCCTAAAACTGGTGCCTTGAACAACAACAATCTGCAATGCTAGCTTTCCAGTCTGTTGGCTGCAGCCCCATAGGATGTCCACAAATATTTGCTGTGAGCTGCTTAAATTAAACTAAATGAAACTTTCTCACATGTTTATATATAAAGGCAAATATCTCAGTATTAGGTCATTCCACGGGTGAAAAAAGTCTTGAAACCAATCTGCTAGAAACAGCCATTCTGTACTACATTTAAGCAATGAAGCAGAGGCAAATTAAGTTCCAAGGAAAGGCACACAATTGCCATGAAGTAAGTCTTTACCGCAATACAAATAAGTCTCCTATGACATGCGGAAGCTTTTGCTATTTAAACCGCTTCATTACTTTACCAAGTACAACTTTTGCAAAGGGGAAAAAACCAAAACCGATCTGCAGTTCTTCGTGCAAACTTAAACCGCACGGGGCGCCAGTTCAGAAAAGCTGACTGAAATACAGAAATACTTCAAATAAATGGTCTTTCGAGCAGCTCGCTAACAGCTTCGCCGGGCTCTGGAGCGCTCCACGCACAGGGAAGCGGCGATTCAGATCAGCGAGTGCCACGTGCTTCCTCCTGCGTAGGAGGATCCCGGCGGGGACGGGCCGTGTCTCGGCCCCGGAACCCTCCCGAGAGCCGCCGGCGCTCCCCTGCGGTGCCAGGCCGGGTCTCTCAGCGGGGCCGCGGCGCACCCGGGTCTGTAAAGCAGCAGCAGCTGCGGAGCAGGGCCGGGCCGGGCCCCGCGGCCGCGTTCCTACGGGGGGGAAACCGAGGGCCCACGCGGCTCTCCCGAGGCGTTCAAGCCTGCGCCCCGCAGCACGCGCCCCGCACCCGCCGGGGCTCTGAGGGAGCAGCGTCCGCGCCGCACCCGCCCCGGGGCTCTGAGGGAGCAGCGTCCGCGCCGCACCCGCCCCGCGGCTCTGAGGGAGCAGCGCCCGCCCTGCACCCGCCCCGCACCTGAGGGAGCAGCGCTCGCTCCGCGCCCGCCCCGCACCCGCTCTGCGTCTCTGAGGGAGCAGTGCCCGTCCCGCACCCGCTCCGCGGCTCTGAGGGAGCAGCGACTGCTCCGCACCCGCCCCACACCCGCTCCACGGCTCTGAGGGAGCAGCGCCCGCGCAGGGCGAGCCGCGCGCCCGCCGGGCCCCCCCCGCTGCCCCGCACCCG
>VWZD01009990.1:77082-90914 GCA_013396695.1 Sakesphorus luctuosus | reverse complement strand
CCCGCCACAGCCAATCCGCGGGCCCCGCTCGGCCGCAGCAGCCAATCCTGCCCGCAGCGGCGCCGGCCACAGCCAATCGGCAGCCGCGGCGGCAGCGCCGGTCCCTCCTCCCCGCCCGCCCCGGATGATGTAACTCCGCTCCACGTTGCAGCACAAAATCCTGGGCTTTGCAAGTTCCAGCGTGAGCAGTTGTTGTGTCTGGTGCCAGACTGCTCCAGACAGCCCTGCCCGCGGCACGGGATGCTGAGCCATCTCCCGCAGACTCCCTCCCCCTGTTCGCGCAGATGAAAGAGAGGGTTGTGCAGCCACACTTGTGAGTGCCTTTAGATCCTTAGGCCGTTTATAGCCTTTCTTTTCTCCACTGTAGCAGAAACCCCTCCAGAAGTGCAAGAGTGCTGGCTTTGCTTTGCATTTGCATTCACTTCTAAACTAAGAGAACCATAGAATCATCTAGAACCATAGAATGTCCAGGGGAGGCTGTTCAGTGCCTGACCACCCTCTGGGTGAAGAACCTCTCCTGACATCCAGCCTAATTCCCCTGGCACAGCTCCAGCCGTTCCCTCAGCTCCTGTCACTGGTCACATGGAGCAGAGATCGCAGCTGTTACTTCCCTGCACCTCCTGAGGAAGCTGCCGACCCCGAGGAGCTCTGCCCTCGGAGCTTTCCTTACATCAAAGCTATTTCATATATACAATCATCTCCCTTGGTGTGCCTCCATCTCCTCAGTTATCCCAGTGTACAGTGTATTATCCACAGGAGAGTACAGACCTGTCAAATTTGGACAAAGCAAGGATTTATATCGTGGCATAATTTGGTTTTTTATTTTGTACTTCATTACTTAAGTGATAATTTCTACCGTTCTATTTGCTTTTTGACTTTCACTACATCTTGAACTGACTTTTCAGAGTATCATGCACATTTCAGGTGTTTTCTTCCATGGATGCTGCAGACAAACATAAAAATAGCATTGCTTTCATACTACTAACACAACATGCAACAAGAGCAGCTGAAAAATTACTGAAGCTAAGCCTGAAAGATGCTCACTTTGCTATTGAACACCATTTTCATAACCCCAGCAAAGAGTAGCTTATACAGCAAACACAGAAATAAATCACTAAAGCAGTTCACACAGAAATAAATCAGCAAAGCAGTTTACCCAACAAAAATATTCCCTGACACAAATATGGAAAAGGTAACGTAGTTTCTGAAGTGACTAAACATAAAAACTTTCCCATAGAACAGCAAAAGAGAAAACTTTATTTAAGCCTTTGTAAATTGCTGCTTTCAGTGTCCTCAACACCAAATCTGGGAAGAGAAAGAAGGTAAACACTGCCAAATATCCGACAGTTTTAGGGTACAGAGTCAGTTCAGGTATAAGCACTTTTAGAAATATTTGAGATATTCGCTTAAGAAAAAAACTCTTCTTGACTTCATAGTACAGAGACAGTTGCCAAAGGCTTTTGGTAAACCGTGTAAGCTTTGCTTTTTAGGTCGTCTTTATCTACAGTTTTATCACTTTTTTCAGAGGGCTGTCAGGTTACTTTAAAAACCCTCTAATCTGATGCTGTTTGTCTACTGTGAAGAAACACTACGTGAAGAACACAGGCTTATCACCAGGTCAGGTCAAACCCTAGGCCGTGACTGTCAGGCGTCAGGCAAGTGTCAGGAGGGTTGAAATGCTTTCCTTGGGCATGGAGAAACCTTGCTGTTGGGCACAAGAGCCCAGCAAGGAGAGCTTCGCCTCAGAGAAGCGGCAGCGCTTCTCTCACAGGGCCCGGGGCCGGCCGGGCCGCTCCCCCCGGCCCGCCCAGCGCTCGCAGGGGCCCACCCCGCGCTTCCCCGGGCGCTCCGGGGGGGCAAAGCGTGACCGGAAGCCCCAGCGGCGCCGGGAGGGCTGCGGGTCCGGGAACCGGCTGTGCGGGTGCGGCCCGGCAGTGTCAGGGCTGGGGCCTCTCTGCTCTGCCCCGGGGCCTGACTCCCGGGTGGGAGGGAACGGCAGCAGCGACAGGCGGCGGGAGGGAATGGCCCGGGAGGGAACGGCAGCAGCGACGGGCGGCGGGCACAGCCCGGGAGGGAACGGCCCGGGAGGGAACGGCCCGGCACGGCCGCCTCTCCGCCGAGCGCCCCGCGCTGCCTCTGCCGCCGCCGCCGCCCACCGGCACTGAGCTGCTCTTGCTTTGAAATCCGAAACTGCATCTTTTGGCCAAGAGTTGACAGTCAGGCTTCAAAGCACATTAAAGATCATCTAGTTAAGACCGTCTTCACTCAGCCTGTGTAAAAACAGACCTACTGCCCCCAAAGCGCACGGCGGACAGCGGGTGTCACAGCCGGTGCCGGCAGCGGAGCCATCACACGGCGCTGCCCCAGCCTTGCGACACCGAGCACGAGCGCTCCGTCCTGTGCATTGACAAACGGGGGGTCTGCCTGGTGCAGGACGGTGAGAAACCCCGCCTGGTGCGGGACGGTGAGAAATCCCGACTGACATTCATTTGCAACGGACGCTATTTAAGATCAGGCATGGGGCGGGGAAACACGTGACAAAGTAAAATACATCCTCATAGGAACCTGCAGATTCTAAACCCACATCGATTGCTATAGCATGTTTAGAATTTGAACAGGCTTTAATTCAGGCCAGACCAGGTTATGGACAAGGCTCTTTCCAGCTCCATTTCTTGCAATGACAAAACGTCAGAGTGTTGCAGTATGGAAAGAAAAATAAGAACACATTACAAATGTAGTAGTAGTTATGCTAAGGCTAGGAACTGAAGTAGGCCGCAGAGGGGGAATGCGAAACCGGTGGGAATGTGTTGATGTGAAAGAAACATAATCAAAGGAGTTAGTGAAGTATGCAAGGCAACAGCACAGAGTACAGGGTGTTGCTTAGAGATAAAAGGAAAGGCGGGTGGAGGAAAGTATTGGGGGCCATGGAAACAGGAGAGAAGTTAGTAACGGCCTGTCATAAAAATATGTACCCTATGTGTTTAATGATAAGATCTTTGTCTGTGTTTAGAGTCTGTAACTGATTTATTGTAACCAGTGTGTATTTTGTAACCTGTAAGCATTCCTAAGAAACAGTATAAAAACCCTGAATAAGATGTTGCTCGTTGGAATCCTGATTTGGGAGATACCTCCCCAGGTTCCCGGGCCCTTGAATAAAGCACCTCATAAACTGATACTCTGTCAGTTTGTGTCTCTGTTCAGCGGGCAACAAGAGGGGCCAAACATGAGCTAGAAAATATGGTGTGTTGGAGGTTGGGGTATGGCAAACAATTACAGTATAAGGTTCTTACAGTACTTCTTACAGTACTTCTTGTATTTGCAGCTCGTTAACAGTATCTTCGTAGTCACACCTAACTGAATGATGTCAATAATCCAGAAAATAGGGATGCCAGATCCTTTTCATTCAAGGTACATTCCAACACACTTAGCCATGTGACATTTGGGAAGTTTCTCCAGCTAACCCTCTGTTAATTCAGTTACTGTCCCCTGTAAATTAATTTCCTGCATTCCCCAGATCCGGGGCATCACAGGACACGGGACACACTACACAACTGTGATGCGCTAAAAGCTTTGCAAAGGTATTACAGGCCAGCTGAAAAGCCACATCTACCTAAAAATCCAAGCTTCTTGCTATGCTGGTACCAGCAGACCTGTGTGCCCTTGAATGCAGAGTGTTCAGTCCAGCCTGCACGGGCTGCCCCAGAATCACAATCTGTGGAGGCAGCAGATACTTGCATGGAATTCTTTCCCATCTAATAAACCATGCAACCACTCACAAAGGTAAATATGTGAAGTTACCCCCAAATCTGCATGTTTCGTTTTGTTTAATTCGTGTTTTCTCCTTGGATACCCTAATTACATGTTTTTCAGTTTATTTTTGCACTTTCTTTTAAGTTTATAAAGAAGGGGAACAACAAAGTTGCTACATGCAGTATTTGTATAAAAGCAACAAATACCTTGTATTAGGCTCTGATCTTCCTACCCCCTATTGATTCCACTGGAGTACTTGGCATTGTATGGGGCAAATTTTTCCATCATCTGAAGAATTTATAATAAATTAATCCTTTGTTAAAAAATATACTTTCATCCAACAACTTCCTGAACCAATTGACCAAATTTCCTGTATGACAGAATGAGGCAGACCAGAAAGTCAGAACATCACTGTTACCTTTTGTGGTAGTAAAGAGTAAACGTTCATCCTGGTCCCAGAGACTGAGCCAGAGGAAATGTATTGCAGCAAGCTTCAGCCTCCTAATAGATCCATAAATTCTTCCTAAAATAATCAATTTTTTAACCTTAGAATCATTCACAACTCCCTCTGATGTGCCACTTAGAACTTCAGTGGCTGTCATTTTCAGTTCAGTTTCTATCTGGAGCCACAAGAGAATGTTTTGTATCTAGGAAAAACTATATTCAGACTGGTTTCTTCCGGGTAAAAAAAGATCAAGAATGAAGATATCTTGACAAACCACTGAAATTCAACTATATTTCAGAGCATGGGACATTTACAATTACTTTGCTTTGTGCAACACTATTGCTAATGTAAACAGTGATTAAACCATGGAAATTTCAATTGAATATCTCTATTTGAAAAAAACACAGAAAAGTGAGTCAAAAAGTATCACAGAGGCATGGTTGTCATGTCACAAGGACAGGTTACAGTTGACCGGCAGGCATGTCTATTCATAAAATAAGAATTCAGGCCAGCCAGGAGGGCTGTTCCATACAGAAAAATCTGGTGCTCCTCCAGCAGGGAGATAACTGAATGCAGCTCCAAAGTGTTTAGATTGAACTTTGCTCCTCTCTCCATAATCCTTGGTCAGAGAGCACGCTGGGTGTCTGGGAACACGGACCAATCATTTCAACGTCCTCCTCTGAGTCCTTCATTAATGCAATGTCTCTGGGTCCCTCCAGTCCTCAATTGTTTTACTGCAGTGATGTTCACAGCGGGTACATACAGAGAACAGGGGCATGAGAGGACACAGGGCAGAAGCTGGTCCTGTGGCTTGATCCAAGAGCAGAAGGCACAAAGATATGACAGGCACAGTGAAAGAACCTGAGCAGAAAAGCCTATGATCTGGATCATACTCTGAATGTATCCACTCACTTACTGAACTTTATGTACAGGCCACGTCTATTTTCAAAAGCAGAGAATACTAGACATTATCAGAATCAACAAAAAATAGCCAGCCAGATCACCTCTGTAACTGCCTTCTGAATCCAATGCCACCCTGAAAGGGAAAAAGATGTCAAATGGGAGTTTCCAGTGCCTTTGGGGCTGGCCCCGGGGCGGTTCTGGCCAGTTTGTCATGTCAGTGAAAGTAACTACAGTTGTCACAGGTACCGTGTGTGCACTCAGGAACTGCAACAAGAGGGAAAGCACAGTTAAGCAGACAATGCAAAATGTGTATCTCCCCTCAGTTTTCTAAGGGACACCCACCACAGATGACTGGCAAGCAAAATGTCTTTACAATGGCAGGAGTTAAGTGTATACAGTTCTCAGTGGAGTAACCCCTCTTTCCCCCAGCTGATAATTAGCAGGTAAAAGATCAGTAGCTACTGTGCCTTATATGTTACAGATCTCCAAAGTGGCAGCAGTGACTCAAGCTCTGCTAGAGTAAGCCTTCTCTTCAGAGGAGAGACACATCAGCTAGTTAGTAATAAGAATAGAAACAAAGCTAGCTTTATTTTTTTATAAAATTATAAACTGTATGTAAGATAAGATCACCTGGCCCTTTGGACAAGTGTTTGCTGCCAGAAACACAGAACCACCACAAGATGAAATCCTATCAATAAAGTAGGGACCAATGCAACAATAAATTTATTTCTCATGTTTTGGGGTGTTGTTTCAGAAAGGACACATAGGTAAATATGGAATAGGGCACTGAACTTCTTAGGCCTCAATTCTTTTCTGTTTCAACAGAATGCTGCAAGACAGTCAATACACTCGCTCCTTGAGTTGAGTTTCACGGCTGCCTTGGGCTGATTTAAGGCCATGTTGCTTCCAAAGGAGCAACCTCATTTCCTGCCCCACTTCCCAGCTCTGCCTGCTAATAACATCAAGAGGGAAGCTACTGGCAGTACATCTTCCATGCTTGCACTGCTTTAAGCCAACCTGTGAAATCACCACCTCCCTCACTTCCCTGAGAAGAATTTGGAAAATTGCCTTAAGAGCAAAGTTCTGTAGGAAGCATTCGAAAAAGCTGCAAGACAGAATTCTTGAGTTTGAGTCCTTAAATGTTAGAAGGTGGTTTAGAGTTGGAAAGAAGGTACCTTTTCCAGTTGTGCATCTGAGTGAGGACAGTACCTAACAGACTGCAAAACAACTTTCCTCTATGGAGCTGTTGAATACAAACTCTTGCCGTTGCAGCCAGACCACTGCTAAAGTTCAATAAATCTCAACTTACCTAGTTACAAGACCATTTGATTCTTTGTTTGTTAAACAAAATGTAAATCCCATTCAACTACCTCTGTGTGTGAGGGAGGGGTTTTAATTCCATACCTTCAGGGGGTGACACTGGTAAAAGTACTGTGCACCCAGTATTTGAGCTTGTGGGTTGGACAGGAGGCCCACTTTAGTCCACAGTATCTGTATCTCTAGGGTCACAGGAACCATGCAACAGGAAGTGCAATTCACAGCCTGAAAATAAAATGTACTCCAATGAAGTTAACATAGTATTTTAAAAGTGAAAAATTACCATTATGGTCCAAGTGTAATATTTTGAACAGCATAGGTCACTTCAGTGCTAAGTCCACAACTTCTGATCAGGTCAACCATCCCTTTTGGAGCTATACCCATTTCACTGTCATCTCGTTTCCAAACAGAATTGGTCTCAGCTGTACCACTTGGATTTTACATTCCATTAGGCCATCTGACAGATTAATAATCATTAATATACAAGTATGTTGGTTGCAAACTTTCAATCTTATTATGTAAATATAAATATATCACTAGAAAATGGAAAATCAGAAAGGATGGTAACAATAAAAACATCAAATTAATAGCAAGTAACCAGGTACTATGAGGTCTAGAAGGCTGTTAGAAAACTATGTAATACAACACTGGATTAAACTATTAAACACTTTTTGCCCATTTAAATAGCAGCAACAGGATTCAAGAGAGATGAAATCTGTCAGGGTTTGTTGGTGTTTTCTTTTGTTAAGTACCCTAACAGTATGAACCATGACTGCTTACAGGTGTTAAGGCTCCTAAGAGGACCAGAGGACCATCACACAAAGAAAGTCTAGATGCCCACGCTTCCCTCAGGCAATACAAAGATATGAAAGGAAAAATACTCACAGCTGGTCCTGTTGCATTCACATTACCTGCACACTGCAGTCCTGAACCAGAATGGTTGTCCACTCTTCTGTCTGGGTTGAATGAGCACTGCCAGTTATAGCAAGGTCCTCTGCTCTGTTCATCCCCTGAAGAGCCCTGTATAACTTCTGCTGCATGTAACTACAGTTACTCATTTCCAGTAATGGGGACAGGCTGGAAGTGAGAATATAATAGCTTTGACAAAGTGATTTCCAGATGAAAAAGAAAAACCACTACCAACATCCTTCCTCTGTAATAAGCATTTCTTCTGCTCTTCTAATGAGTCAACAAGTATTGGTATTAAACAGATGTAGTTTCAATCATCTCTGCAATGAGAAGGGGGAAAATATGGCAGGGCAATGTATGGTAAGGAAAACTGACAGCTCTTTAGCCATGTTATCAAACCAGTGGTCCTACACCTACCCAATCAAAGAAACAATCCAAATAATCAAAATAATCACTTTTCAAGATTCCTTTGTAATTCACTTCTCAAATATAAACTCTACTCTTGTCCAAGACATGTTGCCAGACTACAGCCTCATGATGTCCCTGAAAGCCTTCAGAGTGTTCGGATTATTCTAGTGGTCCTCCATCTCTCTGATACCCAAGTTCTCTTAGGAGGACATGAAAGATCTGTAGACACCCATTGGTGACCTCAGGGAAGGACCCTGGTTCCACGGCACTGCATGACAGACTACGGAAAAATGTGCCAAGTGAGTCCATACCTTCCACCTGTGTCAGGAAGGATGACTGCAGTGTGTTGTTACCTGAGTTTGCAGCCTGTTCTTATGTTCTTTCCAAATTCTACCGTGTGTCTGAGGAACTGTGAACAACTTCCACCACTTTCACTCTGTAAAATGCTCATCTGATGGACTGCAAGTCAAGAAGTCAAACAAAAGCCGGAACAGAGAGTACAGGACCCTTGTTTTTAACAATCCACTCACCCCACATTCCTCCTCATTCCTATCAGAGGACTACAAAAGTCCAGACAAGGGAGTACCAGAAGTCAATAAACCGAGTGATAAAAAAAAACTGGTAGCAGAAAAAGGATACATGCTGCATGGCACCATTGTTTGCAGTCAGCAGTGGTGCTCCAGTGATATAGCCGGGGTTTCCACTTCTGGGCAACGTGCGAGAAGGGGTCTTGCTCTACAAAGATGTAAAGGGAAGAAATAGAAGAAGAGGAAAATATTGGCATCTCTGAAGATCAAATTGCCATTCTCAAAAATGTAAATTTAAGCCATTTTTTGAATGACTGAATATTAGGCACTATTAAAACTCCCATTATTCGTTTCCAAAGCCTCTTTCTTACCTAGCAGGTTCACTTGCAGTCCAGGAGGTAAAAAACTAAATGTCAGTGCCCTGAAATGTGGATACTACCAGGAAAGCTCCCAGGACAACGAATTCTACTGCTCAGCATTTGTCTCTGAGCAAGTCAACATCCCAGTCTGGGTAATTCTACAGATGAACTGCAGAACAAACCCTGCCTTGACCCTGATTCTTAGGGGCACATTCCACTTCTAAACTGTTTTATGGTGAGAGGCTCTGGGGATAACTTCAGCAAGGTTGTACTGCACACTTATGAACCTCTGAGATCATTACTTGCCCAACTTTACATTGCCTGTATGGGACAAAATTTGTGTGAACTTAACACACATAAGTATTTCCCAGATTTCCACCCGCTCCAAAGTAATTCTCTTTCCTTCTGCACAGGCAAAGTTAAAAATAAGTACCTGGAATAAATGTAGCCACTCGGTTCACAAACCCTCAACACCTCAGGTAAAGCACTAGCTTCAACCCTTTCCTTCACAAGACCATGCTGGTGACTCTTACTTCATCCTCTTCCCTTCTACCCCAACAAAATACCCCAAAACCCACACAAACCAAACAAATAGCAAAAATAAACAGATAAAAAAAAATCAGTCCCTTGAAATTTGTGCAATGTAGGACTGCATGCTTGCACTGAGCCTCAATTTTTGTACTAGCATGGTTTACTTGAGACCAGTAATGAATCCACTCCTGCCTTCAACTACCATCTGCGTCCCAGGGTTCTGTTACTACTTTACCACAGTGACAGTGCTCAAGTATTTAACGATCTCAGCTGTAACAAAATGGGTCATGGCCTACATACAAACTTGGTAAAAGCCCACGAGAGGACAGGGGCACTGACCCAGAAGTGCAAAGTGAAGTGCTGCTGCAGAGAGGATCTGAAGTTCCCGGAGATGTTGCTTACTTTGAACTGGACAGAAACACTCTGAATTCCATTTGTGCCACTATATTCTACCTCATAGATCACCTGAAAGTCCAATTCAGAGAATAATCAGAGACACAGTAAGCTGATAAGGCAATGAGTTTAAGATTGTGTTAAGCTGCTCAAAGTAAAGAAGATTCACTTACCTCAGAAACCACATTGGTACATGTGTTGTTTCTCAAATGGGGAGCTCCAGGAGGTGCAACTGCAGTGATATTTACCTGGAGTCAGGAAGCACATGAACAATTAGTAATTGTTTAAAAGGAGTGTGCATTTTTTACTCTTTTTCATTGCTTTTCCATCCAAGTCAGATTTACCTCCTTGCTGTAGCTGTGATCTGTGGGTATACCACCCTGCCCCAACTGCCCCATTTTTTTCTAAGAAAACAAGCTACCTCCCTAACTTAAGCTCTGTCTGTGCCCGATCATTTAAAAGTACATCCTTCCTTATATCCCTGTTTTTCTTCTATAATGTCACACTTTTTTCAAAAAACCCTTGTTTCAGACATAGTACCTTCCCATTCTCCCAAGTTCCCAACCCCTGGACATTACTACGAATGTTTAAAATCCCAAATATGTTTTATTTCAGAAGTAGAAATTATTTTCATTGGTGACAGAGACTGACCTTCATGGACTGCACAATGGTGCCACTAATTGGTATCTGGGGAATATAAACAAACCATTATACAACACCAAAGAAACCCCAAGTAAATTTCTGTGTTTGCAAGTGCCTAAAGTCATGAAATCATCACTAAACAGAGCCTACATATTATATTGACAACATTACTTAGTTGATTCCAGATGTGTAAAACTTGCCATCATTTTGTGATCTATAAATCACAGACCTAGTCCACAAAATGTATTTTAGAACACCAGAAGACAAATTTAATCTTGGCCTGGCTAATGTCCTGCAGAATGCAGATACTTTGAAGTATCACATCTCTGATCCACTCCTGGAACTCCCTCTTCTGCCATGAAGCAATTCCTTTAGCTTCCAGTTTAGGAAAAACTGAATTTTGGCCACAGTGACAAAGACAGCCTTGAAAACATGAGTTAAATCTGATCAATAGAACATCCTCTACTACAGTTATTTTGATTTAGATTTCCAATATAAGGGGAAACACAGTCACTGGTCTTAATAAGGTGTTCAGAGTTACAATATGGTTTTCTTGTGGAACACCAGTGAAGCACTAGAAGGCAAGAGGAGATAATTTCATATAAACATTCACAAAAACCAGCACCATAGACCCAGGACAGTAAATTCATTACTCTGAAATTAAACAGAAATAAATCGTGTAGAAATTGATATGGAGTTCAATCTATGCCTGTAAACAGAGCTAATATTGGTAAGTAGCCTTCAGTATGATTTTAGAGGTAACATTGTGTAAAACAAATCCTCATTCTTAATCGAGAACATGCACTGCTTAGTTGATCAAGCTGATGGATAAACAGTCTGTTTAAAATGCAAGAGAACTCTAGAAAACCCATTAAAACTATGAAGTATCAATAAAATAGCTGTTAAATCCATTAAGAATTTGTTCATAATTGAAATTTATCTGAAAGTAGTTTGAAGGATTACCACCAATCACAACATTTTTAACAGGTGTCCCAGCAAGAAGTCCTCAACAACTGCGAGATCATGGATGACACAGCAAACGACCTTCAGTTTTCCAGTTAGCTGAAGTTGCAGAGGAAGGTAATGCAAAGTCAAGCAGCCATGATTTTGCACACAAGCAAGAAATCCGACATGCACCTTCAGCACAGTGAAGTCCCGGTAGTAGGAGGCAGCATCTAGGGCAGGGTCAGTCATGCAGCTCCTGCTCAAATTGGCAAAAATCCGAGTACAGCTCGTGCTTTTGCTGTCCAGGAAGCCTGAGTTAAGACATGACAACAGATCAAACAGAAGCAAATCAGCCTAAGATGTTCTTCCCCCTTTACTAACCAGCAGGATTTCCATCAGCACAAAGTCCACTGGCTCCCATTTTAACTGGCTGTCTAAGTGTGCTCAGTACAGATGATGAATCAAAGTAGATTAGAATTGGATCACCAGCCTGAAAAGACAATTTGGAGAAATCACAAAGTTACTGTGGAATACAAGGTGATGACATCATTAGGGCAGAGAGACAAATCTGTACTTCTTTGTGTACACCCAGCTTTGTCTAAAAGGCTGTCCAACCTTTTAAATATAAGAAAACTAATCAGGAACTTTTTATACACTAAGGAATGAAAACAACTGAGACACAAACAGTTTAACAGTGTGCTCTGGTAGCCAGGAGGGCCACCTTTGTTTTGGAGTGCACTAGGCTCAGCATCATCAGCCAGTCGAGGGAGGGGATTGTCCTGCTCTGCTCTGCACTGGGGTGGCCTCACCTGGAGCCCTGAGGACAGTTTTGAGCACGACAACGTAAGTTCTAAAGCTACTGGAGAGCATCCAAAAGAGAGCTACAAAGATGGTAAAGGGGAAGGTGTATGAGGAGCCGCTGAGGGCACTTGTCTGCTCAGCCTGGAGAAGAGGAGGCTGAGCTCAGACCATATTGGGGTCTGCATCTTCCTCACTAGGGGCACAACAGAGGGACAGCTCTGATCTCTGCTCTGTGTGACCAGTGACAGGGCCCAAAGGGACGGCTGCAGCTGGGCCAAGGGAGGGTTGGGCTGGAGGTGAGGAAAAGGTCCTTCCCCAGAAAGGGGTGGGCACTGACCAGGCTCCCCAGGGCAGTGGGCACAGCCCCGAGGCTGCCAGAGCTCCAGCAGGGTTTGGACAATGGGGACAGGGACAGGGGGGGACTGTTGGGGTATCCTAAGCAGGGTGTGGAGTTGGACTGGATGGTCCCTGTGGGTCACTTTCAACTCGGGATATGCTACAATTCTACGATAATATGGACTATAGGTACAAAAATAAGACTCTTTCAATCTGTTTTCATTAGATCTCATCAGACAGCTTAAATAGAAGTCTATGTGCAAACTGATTACTCTTTTCTTTCAACTCACACGGTAAAATGCAGAGAATGACGGCTGGATTTGAGATGGTGCTATGAAAGAGTGTCTGCCATACTGCTCTGAGAACTTCATGAAATCAGATTCTTTGATAACCTGGGGCTGTTGGAAATAGTTCAGCTTCGCTAGAGTTTGAAAGGGGAAAAAAAAGACATCCACCAATATCAAATTACTAGAAAAAAGTAAATATTGTGCCAATATTTTTAAAAGGAACAGTTTCAGTAATGATTACCAGTGAAAGGACAAAAATAAGCATTTATAATAAAGAATCCAAAATACGGTAAGAAATCACTTTCTGAAAAGGGTAATAGTGGAAAAACATCCTTACTTGCTGCTCCAAGTGTAGCAAACTAAGTGAAGTATCTCAGATACAGAAGCAATAGATAAAGGCTAATTTGTGCTTAGCCAGAAACTCTACCCATAAAAGGAGTGCAATCATCTTTTGTTGTCACTGATGATCAGACCCCGATTCACTATGGTCTCCGCAGAACAGCCAAAATAACCAGTAACAATTACAAAGTATCGTTAAAAAAATGATCTATACATGAAATGTGTGAAAAAAAAGGTTACTTACAGTCATCCAGCTGCATACAGAACAGATCGTGTCCACCCGGAACAGCAATGATGTCTGTAGGATAAGGGGTGTTACTTCTGAAAATGAGTGACTTTTCCACACACACTTGACTCACAGACCTGGAAAGACAAGCCCCCCACACGCAGCAAACTGTTAACAGGGCTGTTCTTCCATAATTTCATATTTTACATTACTTAATGCCAGCAGCAGAAGACAACATTGCTTTTCAACAGTTTAGATGAGCTGTTGTGCAATCTGCACTGATAATCAATCACAGAAAGTCTCTCCTGTCATTGCAGTAACTTTGTGGAGACTATTAGTATATTTAGAAATCACTCTGAAACTCCCTGACAGAAAAAGCGGTAAAAAAAATTCAGTGTCCATGTATTAAAGCTGCTCTCGGTCCTCACCACGAGTGCAATCTGCAAAGTCAGATTTTACTCTGCAGTAGCCGAAATCCTCCTCAGTGACGGCACCTCGCGGGCCGTACTTGCCGGGCTGGCTCCCCATCGCAGAGCGCCTCTTTTCCCTAAGATCGGCCTTCCCCGCTCCCACCGCCAGCGGCATCCCCGTATCCCCGCACAGTAACCGAGCCGGCTCCTCCCGGGCCGCCTCTCCCGGCGTCCCGAGCCCAGAGCCGCCTCTCCCGGTACCCCGTGCCCAGAGCCACCTCTCCCCGCGTCCCGAGCCCAGAGC
>VWZD01009990.1:0-75654 GCA_013396695.1 Sakesphorus luctuosus | reverse complement strand
GGGCTAACCCTGACCCGCTCCCAGGCCGTTTTCTGGGCTAACCCTGACCCGCTCCCAGGCCGTTCCCTGGGCTAACCCTGACCCGCTCCCAGGCGGTTCCCTGGGCTAACCCTGACCTGCTCTCAGGCCGTTCCCTGCCCTGCCCGGCCGGCGCTCCAGGCGGTGCCCGGCCCGGCCCGGCTCGCAGCGGCCCCTCACAGGAGCAGCAGGCCCGGCCCGGGCCGGCCATGGCCGAGGTGGCCGCCAGGGAGCAGCTTCGGGCCGCGCAGCGCCGCAAAGGTGAGCCGAGGGGCCGCGCCTTGGGCCGGCCTTCCAGTAAAGGAAACGTAACACGTTTTACACAAAACCGGCTCGATCTTAAATTTGCTTTGTCAGTAACAGTGTACATGGAGGAAGCATTCTTTCTCCGAATGCTTTAAGCGTGCTTCTTGGATATGCAGAGTCGTGTCTGCTGTAGTGTTCTGGAACACCCAGTGCTCCTCCAGTCAAGTTCACTTCATAGAATAGCTTTAAGGATTTAATCTCGAATTTCTGTGCCAACAGAAAGAAAACTGCTAGCAGAGTTCACAGAATTGTGAACCAGGGACTCCAAGTGGTTCTCTTTCTAATGTGCTTATGTTAGTGATTTTAAATGCTTCATCTTAGAATCATGTCTGACTTGGAACAACATGTGTTTGACATTATTTTTCTTAAACATTCTTGAATTATTTTTGAAGAAAAGATATGATATCACATAGCTCATTTGAATGCAATTATGTCAGTCACTCCACCCTGAGGCGTAAATTCTTTATTCCTTTTTTATTGCAGATATTCAGGCTTTGAAGAATGCTTACGAGTTGATCAAATCAGCCAGCGAAGGAAAATCTGCACTTGACTCATCAGATAACTTCAGCACCGACTTGTATGTTTTATGCGCTGAACAAGCACTTCAGGTTTGTAATTTAGGCACTGTATCTGTATTGAATAACAACATGTATATGACATATTGTATTTACAGTTTTTAAAGTTATTATCAAAAACAATCCCCAAAAGTACCAGAGGGAAGTGTTATGCTCTTTAGGTTTTGGAGAGCTGTTTAAATTTTAAACACACATTTTCCATTAAAACTCAGCTTTTAAAATATCACTATTTTATAGTCAGTGAGCAAACTGTGAAATTTGCAATTAGACCAAAATATGCAAGGTGTACTACAGTATATATAAAATAGTTTGCCATGCCTGGTTTTTTTCTTTTTACAGAAAACTTGATGTTAGCAGTTTGATTACGACTGAAGAAAATGTGCCTGTGAACAGACCCTACTGGCCAAAAGAAGGGAAATTCTAATGCATTCTAATTAGGAAACTTTTTTCCCCCAGGCTACAATCCACTCAGATTCTACTAGTCTGAAAATTGAGGTGTAGCACTGACATCCATACAAAGTCCTGCCAGCTAACATCCATACTTAAAAAAATTCTGTTAAGAATTTTGTCTTTAACAATTGTGTTAAAAAAGGAAACATTTTTTGAATACTGTAAGCAGTTCTGTGACTGACTGAGGAGTTTTGTTTAATAAGCCATCTTTTTACATACATCTGGAATAACAGAAGTATGCCTTTAAGTTTCAGTAAATTTGAATGGGTTTGTGCCACACTTGGTGCAAGTGTGCATCTTTGTGTGATGTTGCTTGCATACTGCCATGCAGCTGGATGTTACTGTTTGAGTAGGCATGCGTTTTTAAAAGCTGAAGTTCTTCATTGTTCATTGCATTTTTTAAGTATTAAAATGCTTTTTTTGAGTCTTAGATGGGATATCTGGAGATGAGCAGTGACTGTCTACAGATGTATTTTAAAGGGAGATTTCCTGTGAACCAGTTTCTTGGCAGAGCATATTTGTGCCAAGGCCAGCTGCATGCTCCACACTCTACTGATAATTCGGTGAGAAATTATGAAGGTTGCTTTAGACTGAGCCAGTTTTTAGAAGTACTTATTCATGGATTTTTATGTTTTGCTTTCATCCATTTAAAATGCACAAGGATAATCAGGACTGTGGGAAAAATCAAAGGAAAATTAGTAATTTGTGAGTAAACAAAAACAGCTGAATTAGGCTAATATTTCAAACATTTTGGGGAGTGTATTTTCAGACCAAATTTAGCTGTAACTCTTACAGTGATTACCAGTTTTATTTGGGAAGCATTTCCCAGGCTTGTGGGAAGTGGAGGACTAAACGGGCCCTCAGAGAGGTTGCACGTTTAGTTTGTGTGACTGGTCTGGCACTCATCAGTAATATTTCCAGTAGTACTTTGGATGTGATTTTTTGTAGTGAGGTGGTAGCAACTCAGCAGATATTTCTGCTTCTGTGCATTGCTTTAGGGGATACTGTGTCCACACATGATGAGCGAGTTTTACCTCCTGCTGATTTTAAAATGGAGGAGGATCTGTTTTTTGTCTCCAGTATTTCACTTGTCCTCGTACTGTGGTCAGTCAGCTTGGTTAATCTGTTAGTAGCTGACCCCTGAAAATAGCTTTAACCGATGTTTAGATTCATGGAATATCCTGAGCTGGAGGAGACCTACAAGGACCATCCAGACCAACTCCTGGCCCTGAAAAGACTACCCAACAGTCCCACCCTGTCCCATTGTCCAGACACTCCTGAAGCTCTGGCAGCCTTGGGGCTATGCCCGCTGCCCTGGGGAGCCTGGTCAGTGCCCACCCCTCTCTGGGGAAGGACCTTTTCCTCACCTCCAGCCCAACCCTCCCTTGGCCCAGCTGCAGCCGTCCCTTTGGGCCCTGTCACTGGTCACACAGAGCAGAGATCAGAGCTGTCCCTCTGTTGTGCCCCTAGTGAGGAAGATGCAGACCCCGATATGGTCTGAGCTCAGCCTCCTCTTCTCCAGGCTGAGCAGACAAGTGCCCTCAGCTGCTCCTCATACACCTTCCCCTCCAGGCCCTTTACCATCTTTGTAGCTCGTAGTTTGTGTTATTTGTGTTCACAAATTTCCCTGACTGATGTTGTAGTAGTTTCTTTGAATAATGTGTTTGAATTAACTTCTGAGCTAGAACCTTTTCCCAGTCATGTTATCTATACCTTCTCTGAGCACATGTGCAGACCAACTGATCAATGGTCCTTTTAAAACTTCATGCACATTTGAAATGTGATGTGATACACTTTGCATCAGTTGTAGTTTTTTCACTGCTGTGTTCTAGATAATTTATGAAAATAGAAGTGGTGCAACATCTCATACTGTATGGCTAGTAACCATCATTCACTTAGAAAAATTTGTCCTTATTTTGGTTTCCATCCTAAGCAATCCTTCTTAGTTGATTAAGGTGCTTATGTTCTTAATTTTAAGATGCTTGTGTTTTTAGGGGCCAAGGGCAACTTCTTGACTTTAGTATATATTCCATTACAGGCTCTTTTTTTCTGGTTTTCCCTTTATCTAAGCAGTTCCCATTTATTGCTCAGTACCCTTCTTATGCCATCCCAGAGCCCAGTAAGTCAGTCCCAGCTCTCTTGGAGAGTTTAGTTCTCTCTTCTGTCACACTGTAGAGACTTCTCCAGTGTCATCCCTCGTGTCATCACCCAGTTCCACCTTCACTTTGCCATTTCCACTGCATCTTTCTCCTAGACTTTCAAAAATCCCTTTTGACTGTCTCAGCCATCTTCTTTACACCCTCCCTGCAGGAATTTGTACATACTGATATCTCCCCTGAACTGCCTGAACTACCAGCTCGCTCAGGCTTTCCCCATAGGAGAGCACCCCTGACAAACTGTTTCAGGTCACTTGTTGGAGCTGTTTTGAAGAAAATAATACCTCAATGGGACAAACCCATGTATTTCCACCCACCTTAAACCTGCTCTTGCATATTTCTGAACTTTATTTGCTGAAAGCTTAAAAAGTATGCAGTTTTGCAGTTCTGGAAAATTTCAGTCCTGATAATTAATGTTTGGCAGAAACGAAAAAACTGAAAAATACAGATTTAAAATTTGAAATCAGAAAAACATAGTAAAAGATAATGCAACCAGTTTTTAGTTATTCTGTTTCTATGGCAGCAACTTCCTATGGCAGGATGTTTTCATTGAGATTAGTCTGCACATAAAATTTATGAGATGTGAACCTACTGAAATAGGAAAATAATGTACTGATTTATAAAGGCCATATTGAAATTGCATTAGCTTTTCTTTTGTTCTGTTCTAGGAAGAGTTTGAAAAGTTTGTGCTGTTTTTTATGAAGGCAATAGATTTTGCCAGCCATGACAGAAGGTAGGTCCAACTGATGTGTTAACTCTAAATCCCAGGAGATGTTACTGATTTAGATTTTTTGGTTGGTTGCCTGAAGTTTTCCCAAGATAATCTGGAGTTACGTTGTTTGGGTTTTTTCTTTGGATTTTTCCTTCCATTTTGTCACTTCTGTAACTGCTGTAACAACACAAGAATGCTGAACTCTTAAATGGCCAGGATGAATAATCCTGTGTAAGGCTGGTAGGTATCTCAGCATTTCTTACTTATGCTCTATAGAGTGAGAGCACCATGGCAGCTGATTTTTAAGTGGTTAATTATTGAGTAGAGCTTAGTTGCAACAGTGACCATGTTCTTGTGCTGTGCTTGTCTTCTCAGTTACTAGTCTGGATTGGCTCTAAGGAGAAGTTCCAATTTTACTTCTTAGAAGTGTCTTAAAATACTTAAGCTGTAATTTTATGTTTAATCAAGTCCATGAAATACTAAATTTTTGATTCTTATTTTTCAGATATTATTTTCTGGTATATAATGCCTCAGTTCTTTATTGGCAACTTGTGAGGCCATTTCTTAAACCTGGATTCCTCTATTGCCTTATTCCCAGTCTTTCTCAGATTGTTACAGCATTAAACCAAATTGAAGAGCAAGACAAGGAATGGAGAGCAGAACTGATGATGTGAGCGTGATTGTATTTTCTCATATGGGCATTTGGTGGTCCTTGTGGAGGTGTGGTTATCACCTAAGGTAGCCTTTACTAAGGTGTATTTATTGTTAATGTTGTAAATACATTTGTTGTGGAAAGCTTAATTCATAACTTTTTAAAGAGTCATAAATATATTCAACATAAAAGATGCTTCATTTTAATATTTAATTTGAGGTTAAAATTTTAGAGGCAGAGACAGCTGGGCCCTAGATCTGATTTGAAATAGCACAGTTGTTTTGTATGTCATGTTTGAGTCATTCATAATAACTGGAAACAAACGGTGTGTTACTGTCAATTATTACCATTCTCACATTTCCTGAGCAAAGCTGAGCATAAACCTTAAGATAACTCTCCTGAGGTAGTTTTATGTGCAAAATGATGAGTGTCCATGTAATTTTTCCAGATCCCACAACCTTTTCTCAGAAATGTTTTGCTCTACTATTCTACGGACTGTTTCCAGTTCCTCTTACACTTATACCATAGTTTTTCTTTTTCTCTTTGTGTTTTTCCTACTTTTTTGGTCTGTAGCTGATGGTTTATTGCTATGCAGCATTTTCTTTATGAGCTGAAACTGGAGGGAACTAAAAAATTAGATAACAAAAACATTCCAAGGGGTATGCTAAGGGCCATGTAGATTACCATGCATGCAGGTGTTTGGTACCAAACATATTCTTGCTAAGGTATTGATGAGAAAAGGCAAGTGCACATGATGTGTTTGTGTTATAAAACTAATGGTTGCATTAATTTTTCTTACATTTGTATTTATTTTAAAAATATTTTTGTTACGATTCTCGTGGTTGTTCGTTTATTTCATGGGATCACAAACTCTTTTTCAGTTACATAAATTATTGAAAATCCAGTTGCAATTTCCAATAGGAATAATTTTCTATTGCTAGATGTCTTTGAAATAGTGGCCTTTCCAGTAGATAAAGGAGAATCTTCTCACACACTTTTAAACAATTCCTCCTTTTAGTTCGGGGTATCTTGTGGAGAAAAGTTTTCACAAGACTCTATTTGTGATCTGCACTGAATGTGTGTTAACGGCTGGATATCTCTGGGAGAAGCAAAGATGTAGAAGTTAGAGGATCTCTTTTGTGCTGAGTCAGTGCTTGTACTGCATTTAGGAGTCCTACCTTGAATACAAAGAGTGTTGAAAAATATAAATAAGAATTATTTCAGAAAATAAGTAATTAATAAAAGTGTTTATTTGATCTGCAGAAATTTACTCAAGTGCTTCCTTGATGCTTCAAAACTGGAAGAAGCAAAAGAGTTTGCATCTACTGCAGCAGTCTTTATTAAAGAACATGTTCCAGAGAAATACTCTCAAATATTTTCTCTAATGGTAATGAGGGAAAATATTCTAAACTCCCAGTAAGACAGGAGCTTTGTCTACATTTCATGAGATCAGTAATAATTGTTAAATATACTGTTTCCTTTGTTTAAATTTTGTGGGCTACCACACAATTCAGTGAATATGCAGAGATTTTCACAGGTTGTTAATTTTTGATATTATAAACTAAAGAGCTCCCTGCTGCTCCAGGTTATTTTAATACGACCTAATATAACCAGAGTAACTGTTGCTATCCCTACCAATTCTGTTTGGGAATAATCGCTGTTAACACAGAAGGTGCAGAGAGTGCAGCTGAAGCTGCTGTGTGTCTCCCAGGGCATAGTTAGGGTCTGTTGACTTTTCTTATGTAGATAAATACTTAAACGACCCAACTTGAACCCTATAAATAATTCTGGGAATTGGAGGATATGACAATAGTTCAAGTTTCTTGCATGCCCTTAATTTGGGAAATAAGAGGGTAAAAATGAATGTGGCAAGAGCAGAAATAGGCAAACAAAACTTGGAAGTTGTATGCAGTCATATTTTCTTTCATTCTGTTACACTACCTATTGTCTTCTGTCTACCCACAATCGCTGCATTTCAAAAGTGTTTGTTTATAGTAGAAACTTTTCTAACATTTGAATTAAGAGAACGAATATACAGCATTTCAGAGGTGTGTTAATAATAAAGCAATAACATTGGTGCAATCTTGAAATTACTTTTGTATTTTTAGAGGTGTTGTTGAGAAAAGCTATGTGACAATGTCCCTAAACAGAAGAATGAAATAGTTCTAAAATTGTACTTGGGCTACAGAAGGAGGATCCACACTATTGAATGTTTTAGTAGCAGCAACTGAAGTCCTGCAAACCTTTCTGTTCCAGTACAGATTAAGTAATCAGTATGGGTAGTTATGGGCAGTCATGGAGGAATTGTCTGCATACTATTAATGTGGAACTCTACAGTTACATTGAAGTAACTGCAGTTTATTGTCATTTCTTCATAATATTTTTTCTTATCTATTTAGTTACAGATAAACTTGACTAGGGCTTGTTTCTCACAGCTGGATGAGATGATTTCAGAATGAGTGCTGTCAAAAGGTGTTATTAAAAATGTATTAGTTGGAATTCTAACTCAGATTTTAGTTCCACATTTAGATTTCTGCTAACAGTTCTGATCCTGACTATTGGAAGGTTAGTATAGCTGTACTGGGTGATCTTTTTATTATCTATGCAGAACAACAAAGATTATCACAGTAGCCACACTGCCTTTAAAGTCCATGAAAAGCCTACAGTCAATATACCTGCTGTATTTTAGTCCTGTTGAGTGTCTGTCACTTATTAATCACTTAGTCAGTTATTATTCAGTTATTGTTGCTTGTTTAGTCTGTAATTAAATTGTTATTTTATAGGTGTGTCACAAACTGATGGATATTTCCCAGGCAGAGAAGGAAATACAAAATTCCATCCATCTTTCAGTTATTTATAAAATGCAGATGTTAAAATTGTAAGTATGAAAATGTATCCTTCCCCTTTTACTTTAATGCTGCATGTTGTAGTGGCAGGTTCATATTCTGATATCACACATTCCAGTAAAAAAATCTACTGCAAAGATTAGTTTCTTAAAAGGAAAATTACAGTGACAATTTGGGTAGTAACTGTCAGGCCTGTCTAGAGAACAGCCTCAGCTAAAAAGTGAGCTGGTTCTTTGGTGATGTAGGGAGGAAGGTGTTGGACAGATAGTTCAGGAGAGAAAGGATTTCAGAGTCTGAAATTAATATCCAACAGGCTGTGGTTCCATACTTAAGTCATGTACAAGAAAAGTAAAGATGAAGTGGAGAAATGACATCTGAAATATCATGCCTAAATCACAGGATAGGAAGCATGATGATTTTTAAAGTCTTTAAATTTTAAAGGCATAAAACAATTTTGATAATTAGACTTCATAACAAAATCTCATATTTTTTTTTAATGTCTCAACATTTCCACATTTTAGAAGTATTCTTTTCTAAGTAACACTGCATTAATTTATACTGACATTTTAAGAAAGGAGTTTTGCACACCATTTATTCTGGAATAAAATTTACCATCTGAAGTATAAACTCTTATGCATGAATGTTCTTAGTGCTTTGTATCTGCTATCTCTAAATAACTTACTTGCCATACTGAAGGAGGGTTTGCTGACTTTTCTTTAATCATATTTCAAAATTCAGGTATCCTGTTGATGCCTTGGACTAAGCCATCCATTCTGACATTAGAGTTATTTTAAATTTTTAGTGCAATAATGTTTCTTATGAAAAATGCTGACCCAGTTCCTCATATGTTGCAGGCAGTGGGACACAAATGACTTTCCAAGTGATGCCACCGCAAATCTGAATTCACTCTATGTGCTTTTGGAACAATCCAATGTGCCCCCCACGTTTGTTCTCAGTGTGAAGTGAGTTTTACTTGGCATGGTCCTGTGGAAGTTGGTTACAGTAGTTTGTGTTGCTTTAACACGTAGGTCATCTTGAAAATAGATAAAACCCTATTAGGCTTTATTAAAGAACCCGGGATTAAATATTTTCTTCCATGCAACTCTTAGTGTAATGTGATGAAATCTTTTCATAACCACCCCTTGTTGTTGAAATGTTATTCCTTTTTCCTTGTTAACTGTGAAAACTACTAGTATAGTCACGTGTTCTGTAATATTCAGATAACTTGAAGGTTTTCAGATACATTGCACAGTTACTTTCAAGTAGGTGTTTTTATAATTCCATGGAGGAGCAATATCAAACTCTCTGAAGGGATGTTTTTTTATTTTCGAAGGATTCCTTTGATTCTGGAATTGGCTCATTTTTCTATGAAAGTAAACTGCACTGAGTTGGCATCTCGTTGTATCCTCTATTTGAAAAGTGCTGGGATTACTGTAAGTATTAACTATACTGGTTTGGGGATTTTTGATTACATACACACATACCCTGCTTTTGTGTTTATTTTTTAAAAATAGAACTGATGGTTCTGGGTTCTTCTGTCCATCTGTGTATTGTTTATATATTCATTAACATAAATAATTATTTGGCTAAGTGATCTATTCCTAAACTAGAGAGAAGATGCAAGATCAAAAGGTAGGGTGTAGGTAGACCAAGATGATTAGCAGTGCAGTTCATTTTGGAAAATAAATACTAACTGTAAATTTTTGCTTATGTTTTTAAAATGTTACCTGTGGAACAGTTTGATTGAAGTTAAATTCAGATGTCTATTACAATGATCCTACTTTGAGCTGCTTGTAACTTTAGCTTATCCTCACTGGATTTTTTTTGTTCCAGATACCTAATTCAGGCCCATAATTCTGAACATTTCTTGCAAGTTTAAAATCATGCGCAGATCCATAACATTCCACTGGAAGATGTGTTTAAATCCCATAGATCAAAGATTGACAAGGATTTAATTTGAATATTTATGTAGACAGTAGTAGCAAGTATCTGTTGTGTGGCAGCAGCAGAGAAACTTTGCCTGTATTTTAACCTTCTCCCTTGGAGTTGATGTGTTTTTAAGTGACCACCTTCAGATTGCCCAGCATCATTTGGCAGGGACCCCTTCACAGCACAGTGAGAGAAATCTGGATCTAAGTTCCAGTTCCTTGGCTTTTGTCAAGTGCTGACAATTTTTTTCATTTATAGTATGAATGCCATCTATGTGTGTCACGTCATGTCTGGGACAGTTGTGCATTTATCTCAGTTTTCCAGGGTCTTGTCTGTTTTGCAGTCGTGGGGGTGTTAAATTTACAGCGGGTCACGCTGAATGGTTTGGTGACAGCTGGTGATGATTGAGGAATGGGGACACTGTCTGCATTTCCCTACTGCACCCATTTGAGCCAAATACAACATATCTTAGATGTTCTGTGATCCATACATACAGTTCATATGATTTATTAGTCAGATCTCTCCTGAGGAGTTGGAAGTCTGACCTCTTTTTTCACTTAAATATTTCACTACCCATCAAGCTGAATCCTTTCTGTCTTGACTAGTGCTTGTTTATTCCAAACATGTATCTTTTTAATAGCATTTATGAGCAATGGCAGAGGGTTGATTTAAATCAGATATTGGGAAGAATTTCTCCCCTGGGAGGGTGGGCAGGCCCTGGCACAGGTGCCCAGAGCAGCTGTGGCTGCCCCATCCCTGGGAGTGTCCCAGGCCAGGCTGGACAGGGCTTGGAGCAGCCTGGGCTGGTGGGAGGTGTCCCTGGGGGGTCACCTTCACCTGGGGGGTGGGATAAGGTGGGCTATAAGGTCCTTCCAACCCAAACTACTCTGAGATTCTATGGTTTTACTAGAATTGAAATTAAAATAAAGTATGGGAAAAATGAGGTGTACACTGGTTTTCTTACTGAAAAGTCTGGCAACGAACCACTTAAAAGTTATTTTGCAGCCTCTGTTTAGTAAAAAGTAACTGCTATTCCAAAAATTATACTTCCTTTGCATTGTTTCAGTTAATTATCTCTGATAGTGGGATTTTTAGCAGGAAAGTGCAATGCTGTGTTAGTATAATTGCATGGGTTTAATCTTTATCATATTTCCTTTTAATTATTAAAATTAGCATTTTGTGTATTAATACTTCATAGGAGCAAGGAAAACTTATTGAAATAGAATGCCTGGAATATGAAAATGAAATGAAAAAAACCAGCACTAAAATTGTGACTTACACCAAAGGAGTTGTTGAGGTATGTTCATTAACAGTAACTTCAAGAGAAAATTTAAAGTTTTAATTTATTAAATGTGGAAAATTTCATCTGTGCATCTTAATTACCTTATACTGATCAGGAATTCTTTTAAACTTTGTATTCTTTTAAATTGGGCTGACAAGGGAGAAACGGGGAAAAATAAACTGCAATTTTATATTCCTCCCCTAAGTCTCCTGTGTGGCTGCAGAGGTTCATAATACGTTACTTTCCAGGAGCAAAGATGGCAGCGTCGAGGCGTGGAAAGGCAACACTCGCATGTTGTCACAGTTTGCCTTTATGGGAGATGTTTCCGTAGAGTATCTTAAGTTGAAAGGAACCACTAAGGATCGTCAAGTCCATCTCAGCTGTGATTGGGTGTTATGGACAGTCTCATAAAATTCTTACATTAGAGAAATGCAGAGTATTCCTGATAAATTGTCACACTAGGGAGGATTTTCTTCTGTGGTCAGTTGACTCAGTTATAGTTCAGACCATCAAAAGCAGAAGCCTTACTATCAATGTTACCAGTGGGATTAGAGAGATGCCCACAATGAGCAGCTTAGAATTGCTCTTAGAGTCACCTAAAGTTCCTAAAATGGGAAGTAGTAATATGTATAATGGAAACTGGTAGTGCATAAACTTCTATCTATGGCTGTTCTCATTTTGGAGTTCAGAAATTCCATTCACCTTTTGAAAATAAAAGTTCAGTAATTCCTCATAATATGAAATACTACTAATGCTAAAATGTAAAAAAGAATATTTAGGTATTTCTAAACTTTTGGACTGCAGAGTCTGCAACTGGAGAGTTTTTTTGATTTTTTTTTTTTAATTATATAACCTTCAAAAATAACGTAATAAATGGCAAGTATCTGTTACTGTATGTAAGGCTGTGCTTTTAGATTTAATAGGAACCAAATCTAATTAACATTATGGCAAATCCCATTCATAATATTTCTTTTTTTCCTCTCCTGTATGCAGCATCTGTAGCTTAGTATGAAAGAACCAAAAGCTAAGCCATCTGAATTCCCGAATATTCACAATTATCAATTTCTGTTCATTATAAGAAAGGGGAATAGCTGACAGACTTCTGCCTGGAATACGTAGTGGCAGCCTGGAGTACCTGGAAGAAATACTCCTTAGTTATCAATACCTATTTACAAAAGAAACTTTTATTAAAGGAATTATTAAAAAAGAAGTTTCCAAAGTCTGCTGGCTGAGGGACTGATTTCTACTGGAAACAGTCCAAAGGTTAGAATTTGGAGGAGCATTTAAGGAGTTGCATTCATTAAATGCAATATGTGCTAATTAATTTTTGTTTATGTAGGCTCAGCTGAAATTGATAAAAAATCTCGAGTTAACCTTAAAACGTGCAGTTCAGTTGGGAGATCCTGATGTAATTCAGGTTGTTTGTGCAACCCAGTGGAATCTGTGCCTGCCACTGCTACAGCACAACCTGCACCAACACGTGCGAAGGCCCCTGATCTCAGTTGCTGATGCCCTTGAAGAGATTGACAGGTAATTTTCTATGCTGTGCACTTTTTTATTTGTTACTTTGGAAAGTCTCAGCATCAAACTCATTTAAACACTCAAGTTGTCTGATAATAAGTGTCTTTGAAAATTCTCCACTAGCTTGTAATACATGAATGCCTGCATGTTGCCTTCAATTCCCCATTTATCATTTAAGTATAGGTTCCTTTCAGGCAAAATCCCACACTGTTTAGTGACATATAGCAAATAATTGGAATACTTTAGGAACTGAATAATACTCTAGTTAATCAAAATTCCAAAGCTGCAGTGTGAGTGTATGTATTGGACTGTGGTTTAGATTCTTGTATTGACATAATTTCTGTTGGTTAAAAACATAAAATTAAAAAATTAGTTTTAGAAAGGCATCATGGCTTCTGTATTACATGTCAAATAAGAAACTTCTTGCAAGGTACTGCTTTTGCATCTTTCATGGTACTTGTAAATGGAAAAAGCTACTGTATTAAGAAAATTTATTATTTTTTCAGGTATTTTCTTCTGTTTGCTATTATTTTGTACTTAACCTTAAGCACCTAAGTATTTTCACCTTTTTTGTTGAGTCAAACAAGTAAACCTTACTATATGGTACTTAGTTGAGTTTGGACCTCTGCATAGGCTGACTGCTGAGAGCAGAGATCAGAACTGCAGTGGAGGGAGTTACAATTGGCACAGGCTGCCACTTGAGCAGGAAGGTAGGTGGTTTCTGATGGAGGTATTGCAGAGGAAGGTGAGGAATCTATTTTCAGTGTTTCTGAAATGTCAGTTTTTCACTTGCGTGAAGAGGAAACAAGCCTGAAGAAGTGGAAACTGGCACTATATTGTATTACTGTACTGTTATTCCAGCCTTTCATAGGCTTCCCATATAAAGAGTGCCAGATCAGCATAGGCAACTTGGATATTTATACTAAAGATCAGTAATGACCATTTTTCTCTAAAAGCTTGCAGGTTAGGCTTTTTGGGGTCAGGAGTGTGGCTTTTGTTAATCTGTATATTCATACCAATCCAGTTGACCCAGCCTCAGCTCTGACATGGTACTGTCACTAGAGATTGAATGAAGTCACTTGCCCCTGTTAATTTGTCTATCCAAATTTTGGTTGGATTGAAGCATTAATTGTAGCTACTTTGGTTCACAGGAGAAGGGTGATATTTGCTCAGTCAGGTTGGCTCTGACATGGCCATGCATTAGTTTTGTGGAAGATATTTGATAGGCTGGAAAACTTTTTTTTCTCTTCTCTTCCTCATAACATTGTTTTCATTTAACTGATTTTTTTGGTTTTCTTCCTGAAAATAATCTAAAGTAGCATGTAGAGCTCTGAGCTGTCATGAACAGCGTCCTGGGGCAGGGGATGGGTAGGGAGCCCAGTGTACCTGAGGCTGGAGAATGTACAGATTTTGGGAAAAACATGCTGGTTTCAGAGTGGAGTGAGCAACCCCTGGGCAGAGACACTGACAGTGAATGTGTGTGCCTGAGGTGATCCAGCTGGTACAACCAGGGCTAGACTTCTAAGAGTATTACCTTCTGCTGAAATGTTAGGAACTGATATGAACTTGTCTTAAAAGTGACCATTATCCAGTACATTGTGTTTTCTCTGTCAGCTAACTACTTTTGAGAACCTATTCACTTGGTTTGCACACCTAAGTAGTACTGAAAAAGGGTTCTACTAGTACACAAAGATCAGTTGGTCCACAAGATATGTTGCTTTCTCCTGCAGGGTTAATGGTGGTAAAACACAGTTACATTTTCTTAGTAATTTCCATTAAAAAGGCATGATAGTGAAAATGAAAGAAACAAGTCACTTAAAAAAGGAGTATCAATTTTCATACTACAATCACTTTTAGTTACTTTCATTGTTTTCTGAGTTCTACATCTAAGAATTTTAGTGTGCCTCATTTTAACTGTTTCCACTTGAATTCCTGTTCCTCAGCATGTTGACTTTGTTGCGTTGCCAAGTTCACATGGAAATAGCTCGTATTGAAGAAGATGGGGATAGACTGGAGGCTGCTGTGGCACATTTGCAAAAAGCTGTCCACCTGGACAGCAGTGGGCAGTACCAGGAGCATCTGAGACTGGCCTTGAACCGCCTCCGTTGGTGCACGGAGCTGTACCAGGCGCCGGAGCACCAGGAGGACCGGGCGGGAGTGATGATGGAGCAGGTGAGCCCGAGGAACAAGGGCTGGGGCTGGAACAGGCTTGTTTGTTAAATTCTAGCAGAGGAGAGCCAGCTGTTCAGTAGAACTGAGTGCTAGTGGAGCCAGCCTCGGCTTGCTTTCAGCAAACTGCCATTGAAGCTGTTGTGCTGCTTCACAGCCGGGAGGTTGTGATAGAGGGTTTTTATCCAGTTACAGTCAAAGCTTATTTCTTGGGGGGAGGGAGTGAGCTGTTACTTAGCAGTAACAGAAGCAAAAAAGAAGCTTAGTAACAATTGTCAACAATTAGGATTTCATTGCATGAAGCAATGTTTTATTTGATGACAGAACCAGTGTCCAAATAGTTAAACATCTTCTCTGGCTTTGAGATAGATCAGTATTATGTGACTCTTAAAAATGTCAGTATATAATATAATCTAAAGTCACAGCGTAGTCATTGTCAAGAGTTCATGTATCTAATTCTGATGTGCTGCCTCAGCACTTGAAAAAAAATCATGCTGGCAACTGATTTTTTGTCAGTTGTAAATGCTTTTCTATGCAAGTTTACACCGTTTAAATGTTACTTTAAAATAAGGACTTGCACCTCCTCTGACTTGGACTTATTCTGAGACGACCAGGAATTTTTTAGTATTTTGTAGCAACTCATTGCACAATGGATGTGTTACTGCTGATTTGTAAATAAATGCTGTTCTTTGTTTAAGAAGGTATAACATAATGACAGGTTTTATCCTGAAGAATGTACTGTAAGGAATCATGAGAAGCATGAACAGTACTTCATATTAAATTATCCTTGGTATATTCCTGTGAATATCAGCAGAAGTTCCACAGTCACTTTCAATGACAATAATACTGCAGAGTGATGTGTAAGGTACATGAAGATACACAATTCCTATAGGTATTTTTTTGGCAGTAGCAAGTTATATGATCTGCATTCTGTTATGTTTAGTAAGGAAGGTGTAGTTGGAATATAAAATGAGCCTTAATAACAACGAGGTTTTTTCTTTACGTAGGCTAAAAGGGGAAAACAAAAGGATAATGTGAGGAAAAAGAGATCCCTTCTAGTAAATGCAGGTCTTGCATTGGCTCCTGATACATTTCAAATAGTCCTTGACAGTGAAAATGAAGCAAAAGGTAAAGTTCACTTGTGTGACCAAAAGTTACTACACTTGGTTTGCTTTGCACACTCTTAAGGGCTAAACACAGCACTTGGTGCAACATGGGAAGTGCTGCAGTACAGGTGAAGTGACAGTTCGGAATTCTGTGGTACAATTCCTGTCAATGTCATTAGGGATCTAAAAATTGTATTTTGATACTGGAAAAGGTGTTGTTTTCCTCTCCACATTTGTCTGAACCTTCCTGTTGTGCTGCAGTGGGCTGGAAGTAGTTCTGTTTTATTTTCACTATGAGCAACTCCCAAATGTTCTATTCAAGGTCATTTTTATGTGGTGTTTTCAGAAGTTTCACCTCATAATATTCTGTGTTAATTACACTGTGTGTTTGTTCTGTATTGTCATTGTCTTTCTATTCTAAAGTCTTGCTTCTGAGAGTTTGAGTTCTGTACAAAGATAGAACCATTAATTAATTATTTACCTCCTAAAACATGGAACACAAACACCCGTGTCCCTTGTGCCCCACACATTTGGTTTGTGACTATACAGCGTTGGGTTGAAGAAAAATGGACAGGGAATACTTTGCAGATTGCTTGACCTGTTTTGTCTTATCTTGGTAATAAAGCAAATGTGTGACTAATGTAACTAACTTTGAGCACAGCCAGCGTTCTCCCACAGCAGACTCTGCTGGAGGAAGGGAATGCTACTGGATGAATCCTGTACTCCCAAAGCAGCCTCTTTGTGCTGTGCAAGACCTTGCAGTGCTCTCATGTCATCTGTTCAACCAGACTGACCCTGCACAGCCCCATTTCAAACTCGATCAACTGATCACTTACAAGCCAGAGTCTTATTTACAGATCAGCTATTCCACTCTGTGCAGTCCTTGTTAGTATGTGAAAACAATGTAATTTTCATACATGGTTTAATGAGATAAAATGCATTGTATTTGTGAAATTAAGAGAATTAAAAGCATGCACATCTCCTTGCTTTTAAATTTTCAGTTTGCAACACATTAGCCTTCCAAGATGAGTCATTAAAACGAGTGAGGCTATTACAATGTTGCAACCATTCCAGAACTTCATTTGACATAACCCTTTATAAAATATTGTTGTGAAAAAATTAGTTTGTTCATGAGGCTGTCATGTAAATAGTGAGGTTTTTGCTTTTTCCATGACACTTAAGTTGCAACAAGCTTACATATGTTTATTGAAGGAGTAGTAAAATACATATGCAACTGTGTGATTAAAATGTGCATATGACAGGACATCAGATTTGTAGTGTTATTTTTTCTTTTCAACCTGCACAAAAACTTTTCATTCTCTTTTGACATATATGGTAGGCTAATTTAGTGAGAGCAGTACCCACAGATCCCGAGAGAAATATTCTTCAATCCACAATTCTTTCCAGCCTTACATGTTGTTACTGTCAGTATGCATTGTACTGGACAGGTTGTGTCAGTGCTCTGTGCATAGTTGGATTACACTGTGTTATTACATGCTGGATAGTGCATTGCAAAAGGTATTTAGCAAGAATGGTAAGACACTGTGCCTTGCTCTTGTCACTGTAAGTAAACCTGTTCATATATGTATTTTAAAGTTAGAAGTAGTTTTTATATACTAGAGCACTGCATGTCCTGTCAGAAAAGAAGTGTACTTGACATATTTGGGGCCAAACAGGCATAGGTAGTTTTTGGGTGGGACAACTATATCTGAAGATCTAGAAGAAACAGTAGATGCTGGTGTGGTATGGGTTTTTTCATGTTGTTTGGTTGGTTTGGGCAAAGCTTGAAGGAATGAGAAAAGGACTGGATTTTTAATGTATCAGGAAGTAATTATGAATCAAATTACTTGCCCTTCATGTGGATTTTTTTAATCTCTATTATTTAAAAACTACCTTAAATTATTATTTCTTTGCAAAGTTTCCTCAGGTAAAAGTCAAATAAGCTTCCTGTGTGCAAAAGCCCAGCATCACATTAAGAGCGTGGAGAAAACTGATGAGCATTTGAAACACTTAAGAAATGAAAATGGCAGAGAGAGGTAATTACTGTAGGCCAAAAGTGTCTCTTTCTTCTTGTGCTGAGGTCTCCACAGGGACAGTGTCTCTTGCAGAGGTTCAGTTACTGGATGGTACCTTGGCAGGGGGCTGAGCACTTGAGTCAGCCCAGCACTGAAGGGTGTGTTTGGTTCCTGACAGGCTCTGTTACAGTCCTGTGGCGTGCAGAGCTGAGCTCCTTCTGTGCTCTGATCTGCTCTCACTGCACACCTGACTCACCTGCACTGCTGATAAAAGCTCGACACACTGAAGGATGAGTGAGTTAAGGGCTTGTACTTGATGTACAGCTGAAACTTGAAAAGGTCCTTGTAGGTCCTTGTACCACAACACATGCTACAAGTTTTATTGGTAAAAAATGAAGTTGTACGTTCTGAGAGTCAGAAAGATTGATCTGGAGAAAAATGTCAGGTTTCATTTTGAATATGTACAATTTTGTCATTATTTAAAAGGCTGAAATTTAAGGTAATTTGTTTTCTTAAATATTCTGAGTCCAAATTTGTTTTCAAGACTTATTTTTAAGTACTCAACATCTGTTTTGAAGTATTTAGTTTACTTTATAAGACAGAAAGTTAAGGTTGTCACACACATTTTGAAATTTCAGTATTTTGTCCCACTCTTGATATGCTGAAGAGTTTGTTTTTAATTGATGAAGTAATAGTGTTATCTTTGCCATTGACAAGAAGTCTTCCATTCATTATTTTTGAATAGATTTAATTGTTTTTTCGTGGTGGTCATCATTATCGACTTGATTTGTTTTGTTGGTCCTGAACCACCGAAGATAATCTTGCTTACAAACTAATTTTACTTTTGTTTTTTTCTTTGGTAGAATTATACTTTGGGCAAATTTGGCAAAAGTTGCACGTAAACAGGAAGTCTGGGATGTCTGTCGTGCAGCCTGTAGATTCTGCCTCTTGTATGAAGATAGCTTGTTTAGAGAAGTATCAAAGCCTAACAAAAGTAAGTGAACAATTTAATTTGAATGTTGTAAGAGGAACTTTTCCCTCACTTATTAGGGTTACTGGTTTTCTTCCCTTTTCCAGAGTTCCCTGAGCATCCTGTGTGTCACTGTGTGTTGGCATACATGGAATGTTCTTGCTACCTCTAAAGCTAAAAACCAGTCAACACATTTTCTGTTGAAGCCATGCTCTACTTCAGAAGTGTTTCACCAGTGCTGCAGGAAAGCACTTGGATGAAATGCATCTACCTGTCTTAAGAAAGTGGTCATCTAGGTTCATATTATCCTTTACCTGAGGAACCAGAAGAGAAATGGGTTGTCGGTCACTTTGTATGAGGCTCACGTGGTAATATGTTTTACCCTTTGTTCCCTTATTTATTGTTCCCCTGAGGTATCCAGCATTGCAGCTTATTCCCTGAGGGTCTGCTGGACATGTTAAAAGATTTCTCAGCTTGGCCAAAGAGCACTTTCAAATCACCAGCTGCTTGCTGGCTTTTACATGTGTCCAGTAAAGTTGGGTTTGCCAGGGAGTTCATAAAGCTCACCTGTAAGAACAGATGAAATGGAGCTTTTTTCAGAAGCCAATGTTAATTGAACCTATTCCACTTCTATGCTTTGGATTGTTTCCAAGGTGCACTTAAAATAGGGCATGAATTTGCCTGCTTTCATTTGCAAGTGTTGCATTTCCAGAGTAGCTATGTTTAATCTTGTAACTCTTTTTCCAAACTAAAAGGAAAAATAAGCTCTTATCAGGAGCAGAAGGCAATCATGCTCCAACAGCATCATGAATAGAAGCTGGTGTGTTCTTACAAACTTTGTGTTTATATTCAAAGAACTGATTTATTATTTACTTTACTGATGAGTGTGTTCCCAGAACATCAGCCCAGTCCATGGGATAAACAGGCAAAGACTTCAGACACTCCAGAGTGTTCAGTGCTCCACTGTCGTGTATGCAATCATGTAACTAGAGGCCTTGGGGTCTATTCATACACCAAAATGTAATTTCAGTGTGCATTTTATGACTGGAGCAAGTTATTTGCTGCAAATGTTGAAGTTTATGCACAAATGCAGCAAAAATCACAGGTAACAGATGTGTCAGCACTGCCTAAGGACAGGCTTTGAGTGCAATAAATGCTACTAATGAGAAAAATTAATTATGTGAAACAATTTCAAGTCTTTTCTTGCTAACTCTTCCTTGAGAATTTAAAAATGTGTAGGGATTTGTAAATTATAAATTGAAGGTGATGATTTGGATGAAAATAATAGTGGTGTTATTTCTTTATTTTTAGTGCAGAAGAGCAAAGCTGGTGTGACTGTGGTGGTTGGTGGTCAAGGTGATACCTTCTCAGGAGAGTCATTGCTGCCTGCTAATTCCTTCTCTTTGGAAACAGATTTACTCAGAATACTAGCAGAAATAAGATTCATTAATGCTGAGGTAAATAAGTTACACAGCTGTCATTCATACTTGTTTCATTTAGTTTTGTTTTATGTATAATTTTATGTATAAATCTTGAAGCACTGGAATTATGAGTTTAGTTATTTTCTGTCTCCCTAGGAACTAGAGGATGAAGTAGTTTCATGAAACATCTTTATCAAAATACTCTGTGACAGTAACTATAACAATAATTTCACTGCAGGTGGTGATAATACTTTTTTGCCAGAGATTCTCCTGTAAATGTTTGACATGTGACATTTTATTGCTGGATCTTTAAAGTTCCAGCATGATTAGAAAAATTATATACATAAAATATGGAAATTTTTCTCAATGTAATTATTTAATAAAATTAGCTGTAGACATTTTTAAGATGATGAAGTATTTTGCATTGTATTTCATGTACATGCCTGTACAACATCTGAAAAAGCATTTGGTATTTTCTAATTTTTGAAGAGGTAACTTCTATACTAAGTCGTAGTCTGTTTTCACAGTGATACCCTGGACAGATAATTTATTTCTCTATGTCTTTCCAGGCAACTGTTCATTTATTAAGATTGCAGGGAATTGAACTGAATGATCATGCTGTACCTCCAGAATACACAAACCAGAATCATCCAGACGATGTTTCATCTCTTCCTGAAAGTGATCCAGAATGGAAAACATACAGGTGCTTTTCCTTAATTACAGGTCAAGACCTAGGAACTCCAACAGACTGTTGTTATCAGACAGAGATGATTACAGAAGCTATTTCTCCTTAGTAAAGTTCATTGTCAACAGATTCTTCATTCTTGTAGGTAGTCAAGGAAATGGAAAGAGGATCTAAGAAAATAGTTTAAAATAATTTTTCTTTGCGTTCATTCTGAAGTGTGGATTTTATTTTTCATTTAATGTTTATTTCTCTGGAAGTAGCAGTTAGTATTCTAAGCTTAAAAACTATTGAATGTGTCTGTATTAACATTTAGATAATTAAATTCTGTATTTAAAAAGATGTTTTCCCAAATCAAAAACCTCTGTCTGCTTTATAGCTCCTATAATGACAATGATTTCATAGTACTGAATGTGTACAATGAATTATTTCAGTTTGCAAATCGTCTGTTCCATCCAATCAGCTGAAATGAATATGGGAGGGTAGAATAGAGCAAGTATTGTTTTTTTCTGGTCTCACACACTTATTTCTAGTGAAGGAGAAAAGGAGGGAAAATTCTGAGACTATACTTTGACTCTGTGCTGTTCCCATTCATACTGATCTTTGCCCTGTTGTGGCAGTGGTCGTGTCCTGAGAGAGCAGAGTGACAGAGTTGTGTCCCTGCATCTGTTCATTCCATCTGAACATTAAGTAAAGTTTCTCACACTGTCTGTCTGCAGATGTTTGGTAAAACAGTAAAAATTATAAGTGATCAGAGCCAACAGGCAGAGAAGATGAGAGTTCTGTGCCAAAATTTGCTACCCACTTTCTTTTGAGTTTAAGCAATTAGATCAAAAGCCATAGGAAAAAACCCACTTTGCTCTACTGTGTCCTGTGCCATTGTTGACATAGTAATACCCAGTGTTGGTTTGTGCTTTTGGCTTTGTGACTTGTACTTTTAATATTGCTTTTTCTAAGTAATGGTCCATTTTGATAATTAGCTAAAAAAAAGTTATTGAAAGAAAGTTATTGCAATAAAGTTATTGCATAGACTATGAGAAGGATATTTACTCTATTAAAAAGGAGTACACCATTTCAGAGCATCTGGAAGTGCCTTTTGAGTGCAAGAACACGCACTCAAAAGTAAGTACCAAAGGTGCGTCCTTAGCTCCTGAGTGGAACTTGGAATGTACTTACATCTATATCCAAGTAGAGCCCAGTGTGGGTATTTAATGATGTCTGGTACTGATGGGGGCAATGCCATCATGTGCCACATGTGCATTCAAAAAACCCTGTGTGGCTGAAGCATGCACCACAGATACTATTTCTGAAGCGAGGAGCATTTCAGTGTCAGACACTGTTCATTTTATGTTGGTACTATTTCCTTTCCTGAGTCGTCGTCTCATCCAAGTAAAACATCAGTCAGTGGATGAGGACTTAATAAATGCAACTGAAAAATAATTAGATTTTTGTTCTTGTAGCTGGTTGAGATGTACTACTGCATATTTAACCATACCATATAATTCCTTCTAGTGTTGAAGCTTTGGAATAACAACTTCTTTCTTCTAATTATATAGTCTATGGATAGACTGCTTATCTGGGTATGCTATGGAAAACTTCCTGCGTGCGGCTGAAATAGGAGAACGACTGAATGAAGCCTGGATTGTTCACAATGCTGTGGTGTATATCTTAAATTACAACAGACATCTGATTACTTCAGGAAGACAGAGAGAAATCATTGAGTATCTGCAGACTCTCCTTGGAGCCATCAAGACTGTTGGGCACAATGGGTAAATTTAGATGTTTGGATATGAACATGCTTTTTTCTTCTAAAATATAAAAAAATATTTTTGCAAACATTGTAAGTCACTTTGTGCTGTGAAAGACATGTCTTGCTGGCTTTTTTTAGTAGTGGAAGGACTCTGGTATATATAGAGTAGCTCTAAAGGTCAATTTAATTTTTTGATGTGAAAATTACATTTTAATTCTTTCTGTTCTTTGTTGCTGTAGACTGTAAGTCATATTAACTTTGACCAATCAGTATTCATTTCTCTTCATTATGTGTGAAAATAGCATTTTGTTAAGCTAGTCAGAAAATTGGGAGAATTTTCTTAGACTGTGAGTTTGCATGACAGCTCAAAATGTGTTGTTTGTCTTCAACTACTCAGAAGTTGAACTCCATTGTAAATATAGTTCATTGTAAATGTTTCTAATCGAAGCAAGGTGGTTGCTACTGATTCTTAAGTAAAAGAAAATAGAAAAAATAGGTAAAGGGAATGTCCACATTAATAGACCGTGAAAAGAGGAACAGATTGCACAGTGGTTTGGAGAAATCCTGTGCTGTAGAAAAAGCAGTGGCAGAATGATTGACTGCTGCAGTCCAAGTCTGCCTGTGGGACACAGTCCTGGAAATTGTAGCATATTATTGACAGTGACCGCAGCGCTAGGCAGGGTAAAGGGCCAGCAGCAAATGAGTCTCTTTTAACAAAAGAGAAACAAAACCTAAATTGCAGTTTGTGCAGAGATGAAGATGGGTAATACCTGCTTATTAATTCTGATCCTTATCTTAGTTTATATATCAGCAGTAATCTCTTAGTTGTAATTCAGTTCATGTTTTCTCAAAAAAACCCTTCCAGCTCAGCACTGAGTGGATTGGCATGGGAACCATAAACAAATGGGTCCATGTGAAGGGTTTGGCTTAGGATAATTTTTTAGAAAACAACTATTACTTTCATGTATAGCAGCCTACTAAAAAAAAGTTATGTTTTAATGTCTGTCTGACATAAATATGAGTTTTAGGGGTTTTTTTCTGTGATGAAAGAGAAGCTGTAATTATAGAAAGAGCTGAAAAAATGGATATAAACTCTGAAAACTGATTGTGGGTTTTGTAGTTTTAACCATTTAAACTGCTTTCCTATGGGAAAACTTTTTTGAAACATCCATCATTTTGCTTTTTAAGAAAAAACTTGATTTTCAAGTAATACTTATTAGTTGAAATCAATAAACTTTTGCCTGTCTTTTATTTTGATCTGATGCAATATGCACTTCTGATTTCTGTTTTCTTCTACAGAAGTACTGAGATTTTACTGATGTTATGTAATGCTTTGGCTGGGGCCCTAATTATTCCTTGGATTCCAGAGCCAAAACCTGCTGTGGAGAAAGAACATGATGCAGCAATAGACAGTGGCAGAAAAGCTGCAGCAAAGAAACATGAAACAGCAAATATCACACCATCTCTTTCAGTAGATCCTAATGGACTTCCTGACATCAAAGCTGCCTTGGAGGTACAAACCCCTTATTTTTTGTAGTTCCTTTTGTTCTGCTGTCACATATTACAATTCCTATAAATTCAATTGTAGAAATTTTTGCAAAAAACAAACTCCCATGTTTTACAGTTCTGCCACACAGATCCTCCCCAGGGCACACTTGCCAGCTTGAGGCTGAGGGCTGCAACTTCCCTTTGTCTGTGGGATCACCTAAAGGGGATGTTATCAGGCTTAGAGATGAATGTGCAATAAACTTAAAATAACTAATCGGTGGCATATTACATACAAGAAGTTTGCCACATTTCTCTTGTGTTTCAGGTTTCTTTTTTTTCTCTTCTTGGTGTTTAGATTTGTGAATTTGCCCTAAATGTGATGACTGGAACCACAGCTAAGGAAGTGGTCCCTGTTGCTGCACAACAGCAGGTCATTGCTACCTGGGTGAAAGCAAAGCAGTTAAATCAGCAGCAGATCAGAAATAAACCTGAGACTCAGGATGAGGTATGATTTCCCTGAAATCCTGCAGAATACTGAAACTTCCCTAAGAAAAGTTAAATTCATATATTCATTTAATAACGACTGAAATTATCAATACGTATTTTCTTTTGTGTATTTGAATACAATGTGACAAAAAATTTTGGCTGTTGTTCCAATAAATCCTTATGGAACGTAGCAAATTCTTCACATTGGGCATAGCACTTCTTAACTCTACTCTCTGTTGTTTGCTGCCATGGTGATGTTTGTCATATGGTGACTGTTGAGCAAAGTTGATCTTGAATTCATATGTGTGAAAGAATAAAACATCTACATTAAAAATGTGAAGAAAAATCATCTATATTTATATCGACATTTACTGTGGCTTCTTTATATATAGATTATAGACCTAGTAAGTTAGAAAGCAGTATTTTATTCCAATGTTTTTATTTTATAATGTCCATAAAACTGGAATCCCTTAATGAGATACAAAATTTACCTTAATTGTCTGGTTGATATGGGTTTTTAGTGTTGAAACTGTAGTAGTTCAGAGTCCACAATGTTAAATAAAAATTTATAAACACATAAAATCCCCCTTTTTAAGGACACAATAGGGATGAGGACTTGCTTAAAGCAATTTGAGGTCTTCAAGCGTTATTATTACCTTGTCAGCTTAATTAATGTTGTCAATATTATTAACTTGCAAAAAAAAATCTCTTAATGTGAATTTTTTGTTTCTGCTTAGAATAATGATGAAGCACAAAATCCAATGGCAAGAATTCTTGTTGATCTGGAAATGTATTCATGTAATGGCTTGGGTCTCATGGATTTCACTGTTCCTAGCTTATCTCAGGTAATTTTTTTAAAATTAGCTCTTGATTTTTAACAAATTGCATATTATGTGATCTCAGTTTCAATTTTGAATGGAGGCAAAATTAATTTGGAAACTTTTATTGCACCATTATTTAAGAATTTCCAAGAGATTGAATATTTGTGACAGGAGGAGAATTTTTGTGACAGAATGTTTTCATTTCTCCAAATAACAGGTTGCATTAGAACACCAGCATTAGAATTATATCCATGTTACTCTAACAGACTGTTTCCATAGCCAGCAGATGGGCATTGTGGACTCATGGGAATTCTGTACGGAACCATACTTCTAACCTTTCATTTTTCTCGTGGAGAAAACGTATAAGAATCACACAATCATTTAGATTGAAAAGCATCTTGAGACTATCCAGTCCAACCATCCCCAACACTGCCAAGGCCACCACTAACCCATGTCCTCAAGTGCCACATCCACACAGCTTTTAAATCTGTCCAGTGACAGGGACTCCATCACTGCCCTGGGCAGCTGTGCCAGGGCTGGACAGCCCTTTCTGTGGAGGAATTTCCCCAATATCCAAACCTAAACCTCCCCTGGCACAGCTTGAGGCTGTTTCCTCTTGTCCTGTCCCATGTTCCCGAGAGCAGAGCCCAACATCCCTGCACCGACTCCCTGCTCCTGTCAGGGAGTTGTAGGGAGGTGTAGGGTTCATGTTAGAAGTATTCAAAATGTCAATAGAAAACTTCACATTGTAGTGAAGTTACTTTTGGCAGTTACAACTACACTTGATTAATATTTAAAGAATTAGGTGACTTGTTGATGAGTCTTATACAATGTGTATTTTCTTGAAGTACTTGCTTTTGGTCAGTCTTCTGTAATTGCTCACAGTGAATAGTGGGTTTTCCTGTGATCCTGTTGGTTACAAGGCTGTTCAAGAGCAACAGAGGTAGTGTAGAAAGCTTTATACCTTATATTTTCAAATCAGTGAGTTGTAGCCTTACCTGGTTGATTACCATATTCATAGTTTCTAACTCTTGTAAAGAGATTTCTTAGCTGGGATGTATTTCCTCATTTAGCTGGGAATCTGATGATGTTGGCTAACACTTTTGTAGAAATTCTTTCTGCAGGCTGGGATCTGGGCCCTTATAAATGTGTAGGTATCAAATCCTAGTTAGTCTACAGATTTATGCCAAGTACTATGAGTTGGCTTTAGCTATGGCTTTGCTGGCTTGGTTTCGTAGGACAGTGTTTGCATTTGGACCAATTCATTAACAAGCACAGCTGGAACTTTGATACATACAAAGGAATGAAAACATTTAGATCCTATGATGAATCTAGATATGAAACAACATATATATAGATCTGTGTTAAGGTTGGAAAAGACCTCTAAGGTTATGGAATCCAAGCTTCCATATATATATATATGTATACATAAAAATATATTTATATATAGCAGTTATATATTACAACAACTGGTTGTTGTAAAACCAATTCTATCTCCCATTCTCACCTTTGGCTTAACTAAAATGGTCTCTGAATTTTGATAGTCCTGTTCCTCTGATTTTCGAAAGAGGACTGAGGACAGAATAAGACATGGCAGATACTTCTGGCCAAAGGGCATGCACACTTACAGCTGAATTTACACACACTATGGTATAAGGTGAATAATGCCTCTCTTGTATATTTTGGTTGTTCTTGCAGCTCTTTAGTTTTTTGGATGGTTTTATCTTGCATGTGTTCCATGCCCAGACGGATTGTAAGGAAGATACATCTGTAAGCATGTAAGTGCTGTGGAAAAGAGCATAATAAACCGCTAAAATTTAAAGTCTTTTTTCTTCCTTTTTTTCTCTTTTTTCTTTCTTTTTCCCTGCTAGTTAGTGAAACTAGCTTTGGAATGCAGTTGGTCAGATTCCTTAGTGGAGCTGCAGACACTGACACGACTTACCTATTTTGCGTATGTATCACAAGACTATGAAATAGTGACAACTTGTTCCAAAAGGATCTTGGAATCAGATGGGAATTCTGTCCACAACAGAGATACTAAGAAATTGGACATGTAAGTACATGGAATTTTGCAAGACACTGTGGTGTAATTGAATGAAGCTTTAAAGAAATAATATAGAGGGTAAATGCCACTGATGACATAGCCAAAAATGAAAGGATCTTTTTTACAAAGAAATTGTACAGTTAGAGATGAAAGTGAAAGGCAGTGAGAGATCCAGATTGTGGCTCTGGACCCAGTTCAGGAAGACAGATGAAGTTTGTTATCCAAGTGAGTCAGCAGGTCATCCATCCCAGGAAGGATTGCTTTTCTGAAATGATCTCTGGCAATCATAGTATTTGACCCTTTTATAATCTCCAGGCAGAAAGTAGCTGATCAAAGTTCTTTTGCTGATGCAAATTGCTTCCAGTGCTGACCTGCCTCTAGTACACCAAGGGTCTCCACAGTTCCTGGGCCAGGATGAACCTGGGGGTGATGGAAGCTCACAGCAGCTCCTGGATTGCAGGCTCTGCTGTCAGGTGCCCTTTATGGACTCAATGCCACTGTGGATAGGGGTGCAATAGGAACGTAACTCATGTCTTTAAGAGCCCAGTCTCTTACTTAAGTGATAATTCAAAACTTTCAGTCTGAATCAAAATAAAAAAAACAAACTAAACCAACCAAACAAAAAAAACTCACAGAAGGATTTAATACATAATGGATCTGTTGGTGGAGTCCTTTATTATAAAAAGGTGATATCCTTTGATCCCTCTATTTTTTTACTTAATTTCCTCCAAAAGCAGGATTTAATTTTGTCAGAAGAGGAGAGAATCAACAATTTTTTGGAATGGAGGAAGTTTGAAATAAACATATGAAAAGATTTGGGTACAATATATTGTTCATTTTTTTCTCTCCAAAGTAACTTCCCTTTTGAAAACAGTGTTCTGCTCTTTGAAACTCGTGATTGTTTTCTGCCTGGTGAAACAAAACCCATGTAAAAGCAAGTAAGATTCTCTAATATGAAATGCATAGTTTCAGAACTTTACAGAAATTGAGAGAATACTTGCTGCACATCCAGCCATCTGCAAGGTGATGAAGTGTTTGATTCTTTGACAAAGCATTGTAGTCATGGATTGTCAGTGCTGTTTCCACAGCCTGGGGCCGGGGAGGTTGGGAAGGAGAAGCCCAGGTTGCTGAGTCGTGCTGAGGGCACTGGTGCCCTCTGGTGTGCCCAGACCAGGGCTGTCAGTTCTCACAGGGTAGCACAGGGCAGCTGGAGAGTTTGCATCTGGCCATGGCTGCACTTGGTAACTAACACGTTAAAAACCCTGCAGATTGTGGTTCTTCTTTTCTTACAAGGTCACTATTAACCAAAGGTTTCAAATTTACTGGGTTATTCATTTTTAACTGATTAACTGTGGCATTGAAACCTACATTGTTTTCTTTTAAATATAGTAGAATAGGATCTATATCAATTTCTCTAGAGCCCTTTGCATAATTTACCAAACATAAGCATTACATATTCAAAAAAAAGTATCAAAAGTTGTCTAGTTTTCGTGACTTCTGTTTTTAATTGCTTTCTGTGTAAGTCTTGTTTCAGACTAATATTGTTTGAAGTATAATAGTGAAACATGGAGAGAAAACTACAAATCTATTTTCTTCCCTTGCTAAATATAGATAATAGTTTCTAAATCTGATTTCACAGATTTATTTTCGTCAGAAGTGTGATAAAGGTACTTTATCTTTTCACAAAATGTTCAGTTTTTGAAATGTTTTATGATTTTAAAATAAAACTCAGTAGAAGCATTTATAACTTCCAAAGCAAGGGACATCTTCGTAGTAGCAACTTGAAAACATCATTGATAGGAAATGGGAAGGTCTTGGACTGGAAGACTTAGCACTTCTTGAAGTATTTGCCTTTGTGCAGGCCTGGTGACAGAGTGAGACAAGAAATGTTAAGCACCGCTGCCTGTATACAAGGACAGAGCATAATGGAAAATTTGTCTGGCAGAAAACATCTGCGTGTAGCAGCATCAAAAGCCTTTGCTCAGAGTGCCAGGTATGTTTTCTCCCAAAACTGATAAAAGTCAAAATATTTCCAAGTTGAAATGTTTAACAAAGGATTTGAGAAACTTTTACACTTCAGTAAATTTGTCAAGTCCTTTCCACATAGTTGGTCTTGTGGCGTCATAGGATCATAGGCAAGCATGGTTGGCAGGACCTCAGAGGGGTTCTAGTGCAGATTGTTGCTGAAAGCAGGGTCAGCCCCGGGCTTTGTCCAGTCTGGTCCTGAGGGAAGGCCCTTGGCCTCTGCGAGTGCCCTACTGCACTGCCTGGCCATGCTCGGGGGGGATCTCTGCATGTACACACTCTGAACCCTGCTCATTTCAAGTTGTGCCTGTTCCTGCTTGGCCTGCCATGCACAGAGAAGAGCCTGACTGGTGCTTCTCAAGAAACTTGTTGGGTTATTAAGAAACTTCTCCTCATTAGGTCCCCCAAAGTTGACTCCTCACCTGTCCCTCTTCTCCAAGCAGGTGCAGTCCAGTCCTTGGATCATCTTGGTGGCCCTGCACAGGGCTCCTTGTGATTTGCCCATGTCTGGCATGTGTTGACTGGCCTAGAACTCGCTGCAGGAGTCTAAATGTCATCTAAAGGGTGCTGTCTAGAGAGTGACCAGATTGCCAGTTTCAAAAAACTGCTTTTTTTAAAATAGTAAAACTATTCAGTTTGTGATTATATTAAACCAATGCATAATTTTTCACTAAATTTTCAAGCTTTTGCTCACTCAGGTGATTATTGTGTTGCATCACAGTCTGGAGAATTATTAAATTTTATTAATTCAAAGTAACATTTGCAGGAAATATGCTTAAAGCAATTTGAATGCAGCTGGAGGCACTTGGGGCATGTTCTTGTGTTACAGTGGCATTGTGCTTAAAAATCCATGGCATGTTAATAATTGTTTTGTTCTATTTTTTGATGTTTTTTAGAATGAGAAGTTAACATAATAGGAAGCCCAAAAAGTGTATTATGACAACATCTTAAGTAGATTTGTGCTGTTGTTAATGAATACTCTTGAGCTAAGATTGTACAGAAAATACATTAAAGTCATTAATATGCTCCTTATTTATTGCTACTTCTTAATGTGTGAAGGTGTTTCGTATATAAAAATGGAAATCAGCTTTTATATGAAGCTCATATGCTAATTCCTCACTGCCGAGATTACATATGTTGGTGTGTAGATCAGGTAAACCTAAATATTTGTAGAAGTAAAGTCCTTTATTTTGGCTAAAGTGGAATTGTTTTCCCTCATTAAGCTTTGCTTCTCTTTCTTCAGGTATGCAGGTGAAGCTGGAAATTATTCCCTCGTAATGTTTGCAGCGAGACACTTTTGGAATGCATGTTTACCTTGGCTGGGCTCTCCACATGACAGAGAACAGCTTAAAGAACCTACTGAAATAATTCTTAAGAGTATCATTAAAGCAGAATCTAAAAATAAACAGGTAAGAGTTTCTGACAGGTATTGTTAACTATGCTTGTGTTCGGTGATTGGTTCAGATGGTAAAGAAGCTTCAAGATATCTCTCCTCAGAGGGGAAGGGGACTTACTTGGCATAAACACACTCATGGTTTCTTAACCTGCATTCACAAAACACATGTTACACATACAGGGACTCACATACTTTTTATTCCATTTGATGATTCTTAGGATTTTAGGCAATTGTCAAACTCATAAAAGTTTTCCTTAAAGTAATTTCCTCTCTGATTTTCTCTATAGTGTTTCACTTTATGAAGCTTATAGAAGAGAATGTTTAGAAAATTCTGAAAATCCAGGAAAAAAAGTCACTTCTAGAAGCTCTGATAATAGATCCTAAAACAATAACTCAGAAAAAAAAGTGATACTAAATGAAGGTTCCCCCCACCTGCAGACTTAAATTTCTTCTACCTGCAAAAAGGAATTGTCACTTTGCATATCTTTAGGCTTTTAACAGACCATTTAGCACTTTGGCATAGGAAGAAGTTATAATTTAGACTGCATGCAGTCTGTGATAAAATTAAATACTTGTTGGTGATGAACAGAGTGTGTAATCCAAAGAAGTCATCCCCCCCGAAGCAACATGTAGGTGATGTGCATTGTACAACACATCTCACCATATGGACTTTCTTGTGCACACTGAAACATCCATATACATTTTCAACTTCTCTTACTTCAGAACTCTACAGAGCTGATCTATTTCTCTGTCTAGATTTCATTTACATGTCAGTGAAGTTCATGTGAGTTTTCCTGTGCATTTCCATGGGCACAATTTCAATTAGAACTTGAGGGGATTGTTGATAACTCTGCATCCAAGCTCAGTGGTACAAATAAGAGTGCATCTCAGATCATCAAGCAGCGTAGTACAGCAATAAAAACTTCACTTTCAGTTCTCCTCAAGCCATGTATAAATCACAGATAATCAGAGATGGTGATTGGTCTCCTTATTCTGTGTGTGTGGGAACTGATGAGTACAATGTGTACTTGAAAGCACAGTGAAGACTATAAGCTTAATGGGATTTTGACTGTGTTTAGATACATAAAAGTAACTGCCAATAAGCACAGTCCTAACTTTTCATTTATTTCTAGGGATATATTTAAAACCATTAAAAAGGAATATTTCATTACATGTATATTGTTACCTCACTACCACAGTGTATTTTCAGAGTGAATCCTTAATAAATTTTAATGAAGATAATGAAAATTTATAGTTATAGGTAGCATAGATCTTTTATGTCTGAAAATGTTAGTAGTTCTTATGAGTTAGCAGTAACTTCAGATATTAGGGAAAAAAATATTTCCTATAAACAGTGTTCAGTATTTGATTATTTCTGGAGTTACCCAATTTTTTTAATCCATACACACCGTCATAACCTTTCAAAGAGGCAGAAACAGCTCTCCAGTGACCCTTGATTAGGTAACTAGGCAATTTTAAAATGCAGTCACATCTGGAGAAGCATATACCAGCAGATGTCCAGATGTTCATCCCCCAGTACCCCCAAGTCCTTCACTGTAGGACTGCTCTCCGTTCGTGGTGGGGTTTGCCCTGACAGATGTGCAGGACCTTGTTGAGCTTCACCAGGTTCCCTTGTACCCACTCCTGCAGCCTCTCAGGGTCTCTCTGGGTGACACCTCCTCCCTCTAGTCAGTGAAGGCCACTGTCCCCTCGGTGTCACCTGCAGATGTGCTGATAGTGCCCTCAACCCCCTCGAGTATGTCAGCAATGAACTAAACAGTGTTGGTTCCAGTAAGAACCTGTGGGATACCACTCGTTACTGGTTTCCATTGTATGTGGAGCCAGTGACTGGAACTCTTCAGGTGCAGCCATCCAGCCACTTCCTTGTGCATCTGACGGTCCATCCAGCAAACCTGTATCTGTCCAGCTCAGCAGCAGCAAGGCTGTGGGGCACCATGTCCAAGGTCTCACAGAAGGACAGGTGGATCACGTCTGTAGTTCTTTCACTGTCCACTGATGGCAGTCACTCCGTTGCAGAAGGCCACTAAATCAGTCAGATTTTGTGCCTTCATGGAAGTAAATACTGATTTGACTAAATCTGATAAATCTTTGATGGTGCTAATGTAATACCCCAAGGTTGTGCCTGTAGCTCAGTTAACTTACTAGCATTGTCCTTTGTGTATTCAACAGTCAACATGTCATATGTGGATCTGTTTGTCAAACAAGATAATGAATTTATCTTTGAAGATGGAAAACTGTATTGTAGATGATTGGGAAATGGTTAACAAATCTCCAGTCTTTGTGTGAGAATGGTGATAGATTTTCACAGGTAAAGCCTGGAGCAGGCGTGTAGGGCAGAGACCTCCAGAGGGGCTCTCTCAGCTTCAGCTCCTCTGATTCTCTGAGACGACTTCAAGAGTTCTTGTTATTTAATCACTGTAACTGAATATTACTGAGTCTGGTTATTGTTGTATTGGGTTGGTATTACAGGACTCAGTCTGGAGAAATGCCTGTGGCTTTCATGTGCTCAAGCAGCTATTTAAGTTACAGGTTACTGGTTCATATTAACTGTATGGATTGGTTTGCAGATAAAACAGAAGTTCAGTAATCCTTGAAGATATAACTGAAATATAAAGGCCTTTTTTTCCCCCTTTTTTTATGTCTCTTTAGGAAACAAAAGATATGTGGCCTTTGCATCAGTGGATTACAAAGGATTTTCAAAGTATTGGGTTATCAATTGAACACTTTCTCCCAGGCATGTTCTTCCTTTTTTGATCTGGTAATAAAACCCCAGTATTTTGTAATATCATTTTTCTAATTCCGCAATATATTAATAAATCATTTGAATATGCTTCAAAGGTGCTGAGGAAGATCTGATACTAAGAATCTCATTATATGTGTTATTATTCCACATATATGCTGATAAAACTGATTGGGAGACAGCACTTAAAGTCCTGGATGAAGCTGTTCAAGTTTTGCCTCAGACAAGACACAAGCTGTAAGTTGGTTCACTTACTTTTATTAAAATAAGCATCTTGATTCTTAAGTATAAAACGCTTTATTTTTTTATTTTACATGGGGAAAATACTGTTTATCAGCCTGTCTGTTCTTACAACAGAAAACACTATTGTACCTTTTCAATGAAAAAGACATGCATAGGCAGTGCTTCCTGTCATTAATACGTAAATCTAATTTTTAAAAAACTTGTATATCAGTAATATCTTACTTTCCAAGAAAATAGATGCATGAAATATGGCTATGTAGCAGAAGCTTTAATTTTCCTAACTGCAAACTCATTTGCATTAAATGGAAAGTAATTATCCAGGGTTCTGTTTATATAATCTTACCTGAGGTCCAGGTTTTATGCCCTTTTATGACAGTTTGCAAACTTTGCATCTTTGTACCATACTGATATGAACTAGTATATCTATCTTATTCACAAAGTTACTGTAAAGGTACAGGTGCACATAATTTATAATTTGTTGGATCTTTTTCTAGCCCGATTTTCAAACACATGGCTACAGTGAGGGCAGGATTGGGACGCAATTTTATGGTGGCCATTCAGAAAATCAGTCGTGAAAATGAAGAGTGTTTGCCACAGATGTGGCGTCACTTGGTGACAGTCTCCAGAAGTACTGCTGGCCAGTTGAGCTGTTTCCAAAATGCAGTCATTGCTGCACAGGTTTGTCAGTTCCTGCTGTTTGTTTCCATGCTGAGGGAAGGATGTTTCTTAAGTGATTCATGGGATTACAAATTGTGTGAGGTATAGAACGGAAGTGGTAGAGTGGCCATATACACGGCCATTACTTTTTATAACTTTGAGATTGCTCTTCAGTAGGAAAACTCTGTGTGGTTGAATCTTTGTATCCAGAAAATTTTAGTTGAGTCGTGCCAAAGAAAAATGTCTACGAGTAGCAAGACATTATAATAAAATAAAGAATTAATTGGTGGAGTTTTCTGTTACATTCTCAGTGTCATAACGCTGATTACATGATGCCAGTAAAACTGCTTACTGTCAAATTTTTATTTTTCCCTTCTGTTCAGACTACACTAAAATTTAAAATATCATTTTGATAGTTTACATTAACAAATATAAATTAACTCCTCCTTTATTACTTTTATAGAAACAAGAAGATGAGTGGCAGATTGTTGATTACCTGATGGAATTTGCTGAATGGTTATACTGTAATCAGTTTCCCCTCAGTGATGCTATGAAACCTCTGGACTGGGCAGTGGATCTCCTGCTGCGTATGAAATTCCCTGTGCAACCCTCACAAGAGGAAGGTATGTAATAGGTGTTTCTCTTTCAGAGGAACTTCTCAGCAGCAAATGCAAGGACCATGTTAAATTTACAACTTCATTATCACACACAATGGCACCAGCTGGCCAGTATTTTCTCTTACATTCACTGTCTTCAATCAGTGCTGCTTCAGCCATCGATGAGTTCTCTGATGTGCCATGGAGCCCTCCCCTCAGGCTGCTGGTGCAGGAAGATATGTGGGTTCTGTGCTGTGCCATGGAGCCCTCCCCTCAGGCTGTTGGTGCAGGAAGATATGTGGGTTCTGTGCTGTGCCATGGAGCCCTCCCCTCAGGCTGCTGGTGCAGGAAGATGCTGCTCTCATCTGATGGGGGGGTTCCCGAACCGGGAGGCGCTCCCAGAAAGCAGCGCTGGGCAGTTTGGTGCCAATACATCCTATTGGAGGGGTAGATGGAACTGCAGGAAAGAGCTTCTGTGCCGAGGTTTGGGTACCCAGCTCCAGTGCCTTTGCCTTGGCTCCTTGCCAAGTGTCTTGGTGTTGGTTTTTCAGAACTGACCTTCAAAGGGATGTGCCTTCAGCTGCTTACATCACTGTCAAAGTCCCTTGGTCCTTTCATTTGTGTCCGCTTGTAGTGGTGTGGCCTCAGTGCCCTGTTCTGATAGGACACCCCATTACTCAGGTGGGGAGAAAGGTATCTGATGTCTGGAACAACACTGTCCTGTGTGGCACTGATGAACGAACACCTGAACTGCTCTGATTTTTGTGTGAATAGATGAAAAAGTTCAGACAAGTACTTCTGGTGTTTGCATCGAGGAAGAAAAATATTCAGTGTCTGAAGTATCACACATTTGATTAAAGTCACAGTAGCAATATTCTGTTCATACTTTTCTGTTAGTGGTTTTGTTGGGGTTTTTTACAGTCCTGTGGTGATTTAACCTTTGTATTATTTCTGTAGTGATCTTCCCACCTAGTTTCCCCTGGTTGCTTTTGATTAATGGCCTTCTTATACCACTTAAGTTTCAAGAAAGTTTTTACAAAGCTTTTAATGGAAACTGAAATAATATAATAAGGAAAATTAGATTCAAATATCAAACAGCCCAGGTTGGAAGGAACCTCAAAAGATCATCTGGTCCAACCTTATGTGGATTTAATTTCTCTGTCAGTCTTACATCATTTAATAAACATAACTGTGAATTATTGATTGAAAACATGGTACAAATAGCACTGTATCATCATAGTAAGAACATCTTAAGTAGATGGATTTCCATTTTTCTTTTTCTCCCCTTAATATTTTAATTTTCAATTCAGAAATATAACTTTTGAATACACTTTTGCAATGCTGTCACTGTGAGCATGTGTTTGCTTTTTTTTCAACAGAAAATATTGCTATACCAGAATTTTTGCCTATGGAAAATACCAAGATGGACAGTGGAGCAAATGACACCACGCCCCACATTAATTTGGAGGATTTGAGTAATATTAAACAACTGGAAGCTTTGTTCAGAGCCCAGACATTAATGGCTGTCCTTTCTGGTGCTGCCTCTCCTTGCCACCAGCAGCACTGTTTGCTGGCGTGCGCCTGCATCGCCCGCATCTGGCAGGTGGGACCTGGGGGAGCAGACCTTGGCTTGGGCTGTAATGTGGCCAGTCTGTTTCAGGCTTTCTCGGGTAACTGTGGTACCAGTACCAGCTACTCATCTGATGTTTTAACGTTGTCTTTAGAGTTTTCAGTTTCATGATGTGGGTAGTGTACTTTCTCAGCTTTTGGGATTAAACCAGAGAATTGTAATCTCTCGGGAAAATAGAGGAGAGACACAAAGGATAAAGCAATGGCCCAGTGTTTCTCTGGAGTATAGTCATAAGTTTTGTGTAATATGTTCTATAATTGTGTGTTTTTAATTTGCTAAAGAATCTGAGTAGTGGCAGAATATATACTGAAAACAGTAATTTCAGATGTGCCTTCACAAAATTGAATCTAAAAGGCTGTCATTTGACTGAAAGGATTTGTTCACCCATTAATTTCTCCAATTATTTCTCATTGTTACAGCATTCCAAATCAAACAAATTTATTTCATTTCTCATAGATATGCCTAATTGTAATGGCTATTTACAATCAAGGCAGCATCATAGGAAAACAATTATACATTAAGTAAATCTTTGAAGGGACTAAATCTATACTTGGTAACAGTAATGCAGCAAACCATTATAGAAACAGTTGGGACATACCAACTAGATTGTAAGGTATAGCTTGTGCGCAATTTTATTCCAGTAAGATGTAAAAGTCTGCAATTTTAATGTTTAATGTGACGGATGATAGGAATTTGAAAAATAAAAATTGGATGTTGGTATTTTCAGATTTACACAACCATAAATTTAAGCATCCTACACTTGACTGAGGGTCTTAATGGAGAGAAAACAATCCGAAGGGAGTACTACTGGATGAATAAGCTATTTAAAGTGGTTAGTGCTGCTGTCAGTGCCAGGCATCAGACAATGAGAGTGGGTATAAGAGTGATACTTACAGCGGAACAGTATTGTGAGAAAAAGGATAACCCTGTGGTGTAAAAGAAATTAAAGTACTCCAGGACACTTTGTTTTGGGAGTAGAAAGTGAAGCAGACTTGACTGCAGGCATCAGTTTCTAAAGCAGGCTCTTCAAAGTGTTAGGACTCCATCAATAACTCAGTAGAAGATCTGAAAATGCTCTCAGAAAACCTGAATCATCTCAGCCAAATCAGCTGTGTCTAACTTTTTAAGAGACATGTTACTTTTAACTTGAAATTTTCATGTGTTGTGCAGTATCTAGCATCAGTTTTTATTAGTATTTTGTATTCTATTCTTGATTCCTCCAGCAAAACTCATAAATCATCTGAAATGAATGTGGTTTTTGGTTTGATTTTTTTTATTTTAGGTAAGATCAGAAACTGTGCTATTACATGTGAAGGGAAACTTTCAATCAATTCTTTCTAATGCTTAATTACTTAGAAATTTCTTTTCTGTAACATTCATCAGTAACATCATTGAGGTCTAATCCAGAAGGAGAACAAAATGACTCTTTGCAGTCTTGCAGATTACTTTTATATGAAATCTATTCCTTGTAGAACATGTATATATCTAGACTAGCAGTTAAAGGAATGGAATTTGCAGGCATAGAGGTTGAAAAGAGTGTAGCAGTAGCGTTTATCACAGGAATGATGTCTTTGTCAGTCCTGCTGCTTAATTGAATTGCCATGATTGTCCTAAATGCTTGTACAAACAATGCAGCAACCAGGCGGCTCTGGAACGGTTGTTTTCTGAAGAAAACTCAGCAAACAGAACACGATATGTGACAGTTGTTACTAGCTGCAGGTAGTGACTTGCAGTGGATGAGAAATGTTACTAAAAGTGACATTATTACTGCAAATTCAAAATAATTAACTGTAATCTTTTGATTGTCCAGATATCATTGTCAGCATTAGGATTTTTTATGAAAGCATCACCAAAGTCTTCACAACCTACAACTCCTCCTAAAAAAGAGAAGGGCAAAAGGAAAGAAAAACAAGTAAGACCTTCTTTCTTGTGAAATTAGAACTATCCTCTTTCTGAGAGATGTTTCCCTGGCTCACTTGGTAAATAGTTCAGGTGCTTTCCTTGACAGACCCTCACAACCTGTGGAGAATTTCTCTGTGAGTCAGTGTATCATAGCAGCTTCACTCTCGACAGGTCAGGAATTTACAGATACTTTTTCTTTTCTTTTGGTTGTTGCATTGGTCAAGATACTGCTGTTCTGTAAAACCCACAGTCTAGAGGTCCAAAAAAACCCCAATCCAACAAAACTTCAAAGGATATTAAGCAAATGTGTTCATTTTTTTAGCTGAATATTTAATCCCAATAAGATTGTTATTTTGACCTCATAAGTGTCTTGTTTTTGTTATAGCTTGATGTTTTTGTTGCAAAAGAGAAGCCTAAAGTTGATACCTTACCAGCAAATGTGGAGGAATGGGCCCAGTATGACTGTCCCAATAAAGTCAGAGATGCTTTTAAACAGAATACAAATAGCTATGGTATTAACAGGAATAATTTCCCCAAGCCTGTAAGTATACTGCTCAAAATTCTAGATAATTTATTATTTAGGGAAAAATGAGTCCTGTAAAACTATGTGGCATTTTAGTTTTTCTGTCTGTGTATGTTCAGAGATCTGTCTAAAATACTTTGATGATGTAGGATTCATGAATACTTCAGAAAATGTTAGTTTGTCCCCTGCATTAAATGCACTCAACTTACAGAATACTGTACCTTACTGCTCTTGCAGCTTGAAAGTTTATTTGGACCTTTTTGGGGGATTATTTTGAAACTGAAACTATGATCATTAATTGAAGTTATTTTCTACAAAATTACATTTATACTGATGGAACTAAAAAAATTTCTTTCAGACTTGTACTTTGTATTTTATGGATCTTTTATCTAAAGAACTACAGAAGATTTTTTGCCCCCACTTTATTCTTCCCATCTTTCAGCTGGCTGAAGTTATTGCTAGTGAAGTTGTGGAATGTAGAAGTCTGTCTGATCTCTATCACCTCCGGTTTGTATCTTTTATTTATTTTAAATAGAAGACAAAGTGAATGGAATGGACCATCCATTAATATTTCACTAAAAAGTAACAAGGCTTTTTGTGACTTGCTGTTTTGTATTTGTAATGGTTTTTTATTTAATTTTCTTTTTTATGCATTTTAACAGAATTTTGATGGACTGGTTTGTGGAATTAAAAGCTGCTAAGTTTATCTGTTACTGAACATCATCTCCACATGGAAAGTGCATGAAGTCAGGCCACTTCCATGTGAATAATTTTTGAAATACTCTATTGTCACCTATCTGAAAAATGCAAAGTCCAAAAAGGTTTCAGTAAAAATGTTATCTATGAAGTATTCAGAAGGCAGGGTCCCTTCTTGCCTCAAAAATCTCTCTAGCTAAAGGGCCCAAAGAAGTTTCCCTAGTAAGTGCATTTTTACAGGGATTTGCTTTTGTGACCAAAACAACATTAATTTTTATGATGATCACCCTTGAAAATTTTGATTTAAAATATTAAATATGCATGCAATAGAAAATTCTTGTTATTTTAGTTAAAACACTTAACACTTTTTTGAAAGTTACGGAGTATTGTTTGCTTAGGAAGTAACAGTTACAAGCAATAATTGTTTGCTTATTTTCTGACGGTTTGCCAAATGCCATGTAAGGTATCTTTAAAATGCTTGAAACTGAGCCCACAGAGTGGAATAGATCAATACTCATGTATACAAATATACGTGTTTATCTGGGCTGCCAATTGATTACCAAGTTAGTCTTACAAGTCTAAAAGGGATTTACTGATAGCAAATTATTTTCAGCCAAGATTTGCCAGACGAAGTTTTTGTTGACTTTCTAATTCATGGTATTTTATTTCTATCTGTACCCTGATGTCTCTGTGTGATTAGAGAGTTGCACAGGAATATGTTGCCCTTTGCTCGGTACAGAAAGGTGGGTCAGCACATCCAGTGGCTGGGAGTTTGCCTGGTGTACTGAGGCCTTATTGTAAGTGTTTCAGGCGTTTACCAGATGGGTTTTGCCATTCCATTGGAGAGGTGGAGGTTTGATGGACAGACTGGTGCTCCTGGTGCTGCCCCAGCCCTGGCACTGGCCAAGGTCAGGTTGGACCGGGCTTGAAGCAGCCTGAGCTGGTGGAAGGTGTCCCTACCGTGGCTTTGGGCAGCTTTGCAGATCCTTTCCTTCCCAAACCAGTTGGTGAATCTGTGACCTCTGTCAACTGGTCATTTCAGCTACAGCATTTCCCGTGTTTTTATTTACAGTCTTCATTATTGCCAGTAAATCATGACTTGAGAAGGTGGGATTGACAAATGTGGAGCGTGTGCTCTTTATATATAATAGGTTGATATGATGCAACATAAAGGACTTTGATTGTTTCTTACACATTTTTTCTTTTTATTTTTAGAATTGCCCTTATATGTTCAGATTTAAAATTGAGTCAGGCATCTGTGTATCATGAGAGAGCTGCTGGAGAAACCCATATTAGTGACTTGGAACAGGCAATGTATGTATTTTCACTGCACAGGCTGTATTTAGTTGGGACTTTTTTCCCTACAGTTCATAAGTACTGTTGAGGGAAAAATATTAAAAACCATGATCTTTGAACACAACTTAGATGTATTAGCTGTGCCCTAAAATTCTGTGCATGATTGTTGTGTGTCTATCCCCAGAGTGAGTATGTGATGAAGATTCCTAACACTAATACTTCGTTATGAGATGCTTTTAAAATATACTTGAATTTAGTCTTTCTTTCTTGTGATTTAGGTGTAGGCAAGAGATTGCACTGAAAAAATCAAAAACTGAACATACAAAAATAGAAGAAAGAAAAATATCTTTTGAAAATGCTGAACTGATTATTAGTAGGGATGTAAATACCCTTAACTCAAGTGAAAAGGTACTTATTTCTGTTTCAGTTCCTATACTAAATTACTGCTCACTTTTTAAAATACCTTGCTGGTTTGTTTTTAGGTAATGCTCAAGAAATACATGAACACAAAAAGCACTAGAAATGCATGCTGCCTAAATTCTGCTGGCGGGCATCAGCTGAACCTGAGCTGGGTTTGCCTGGCACGTTGTTTGTATTGAGGAAGAACAAGAGTGGAATCTTTGTTTGAACAATGTAAAACTGCTTTTAAATAAATGGATTTTGGGACTAATGCAACTCAGTGGAGAAGATGAGAAGCAAGAAAGACACTGAATTCACTCTTGGTGTCATTTTTTTCTCTTCTTTCTCCATTGCCACATACTGTATTGCTTCCTCTTATATATTGTTTTAAAGGCATGCAAATATTTCATCTCTATGTTTACTGTCTCTTCTTTAGGAAGATAATTGTCTTACTGATTTTTTTAAAGCTTACCTCCACTTTGCTTTTTATTATGACTATTCTGTCCTTATTTTCATCATATAATTTTGCTCTCTTTGTATTTTTTCCATTCTTATGCATGTCTAATACCTTTTTTCCTAATTACTAATCTCCTCAAGTCCCCTCTTTTAGCTCTTGTAAATAGTTTTTATTCCTTGAGTTTTAATTATTACCAAGAACCAACTTCTCTGTGACAGTAGCATATCCCAAGTATGTAGTCTGTCCTAAAATTAGTTTTAATAATGTATACTTAGTAGTTGAATGCCTTTTGAGGATTATAGAATCCAAATCTCACAATAAACATGTTTTGCCTGTAATATAATGTTGAATTTCAAAGTTAGAAAGTAGAGCTGGACTGGGCAATATGATAGCTAATAACAATTTTGTTCCATCTAGATTAGTTTCGAAATGTATGAAGGTGTAATACTTTTGTTATTTTTCAGGTTTTTGAACTAAATGCAGCAACAGGAAAAGGACTGAGTGCACTTTCTTTCCCTTCCTTGTGGATTGAAAAGGCTGATGTACTAATTCAGCTTGGTTTGTATCAACCAGCAAGACTTCTGCTTGCCGAGGCCCATGCTGCAACTCAGGTACAATAAAAACTAAACAGAAAAAGAAACATTAATAAAGTATGGAGGAAAAATGGTCATTTTGATGCAGTTACTCCTCATAATAATAATCAAACTGTAAAACTAAATGATGTTCTCTCCCCACCCCAAACCAATATAATTTTAAGTTTCTACATAGATAGTACATACATTTAAATATATGGCATTGGAATCCAACTTCGTGGGGGTTGCCTGAAGGTTATTTAAATTCGTGAGTTAGCATCTCTGTTTGGTTTGCAGTGGCCTTGGAGGATACAGGTATATCCCAGCCTTTTCTATTTAAACAGGTGGAGGACATTGAGGGTTTGCTCAGAAGAGAGAGTGTGTTTAGCTCCATCCTCTCAACATCTTGGTTGTTTAAATGTCTGCTTACTTCATTTTGAACTTGATTAGGGTTTTACTGCAAACTGCATTTTGGTGAAACTGAAATTAGGCCTTGTCTCAGTACAATGAAGGGTTTACATTTCAGATCTTTTTTCTATACCCACCACTCTCCACTATAGCACTGTGCTTCCTCATACAAGTTACTGAAATACAAGTATTGCAGCAAATCCTTAACTTTAAAAAAAATGTAGTTGTTATCCTGTTATTTTGTGTAGTAATTTTTCTCATGCAAGTAGAAACTGTCTATTTAGCATAATCATGAATACTTTGAATAATAATATGTGAATAATATTCAATAATAATACATNATATATAGCTTGTAACTCAATGGGAGTTCGCTGGATCTCCAGTGTATCTACATACCAGTTCACAAAAACATCTTCCATCACCACATCTGTTCATCAGATCCTGACAAACACTGGCAGATTTGTACATGCTAAACAATAGCAGAAAAATAGCTTATTTGACTTGTGGGATAGAAGACAGGGGAACATAAAGAAATGTAAAGTAGATTTGAAGTTCTTGATATGAGGGTTGACACTTCATGTTTTTGAAAAAAAGAAGGAATATAAGGAGTAACGAAGAAATTCAACAGCTAATTGAGGAAATACCATTACTTATTTATTTCTGTATGCTAATCTAAAATGTATGCAGACACATGTGAATAGCAGTAGTGGGTATTTGGTATATAGATCACATCTCTTGCTGTGTAGGAATTGAGGGCCCTGCCTGATGTGTCAAGGTGCTTGTACTTACTGGCTGTGTTGGCTAACATGGAAAAGAACCACAGACAAGCTAAAGCACTGCTGGAGAAAGCACAGCTTCTGGGAGGAGATGAGCAGTTCTGGTACAACAGTACTCTGAGTCTGATAGAAGCAATTCTAGAGGAAGAGGTGGAAGGAAAATGGAGCATGGTAAGGAAAGTTTTTGGGTTTGGAGGTTGTGGTTTGGGTTTTTTTCAGCAATGGTCCCTCTCAGTGAAATATTACAGCCTTTTCATTTCAATAAAAGCAAAATTAGGTGTTAAATGCACTTAATGTTGTTTTCTCTGTGTGTTCAACAAACGTTAATTACAGCTTCCAAACACATGCAGGCCACTAGGAATCAGATTTTACCCAGAAAAATTTAGGATGTTCTTATGATGAGCCCTATATCCATCTACTGAAATAAGAGAAATTGTAACATAGCATGTGTGACTAAACCCCAGAGATCTGATTCTCGTGAGTGGAATGCTTTTGTGTTCAGACAGTTGTGGTGTGTTTATTTTCCATATTTATTAAAAATTATACCTTTCAGTATTATTTCCTAGTATGCTTTTCCTTTTGAAGTATATAAAATAGTTTTGCAAATATTGTGTCTGGATTCTGGAAGATACTGCTAAAACATATATGTATTTTTATAAAAACCTTTTCCTATTTGACCTGTGACATTAAAATATCCATTTACAGTTCAGACTTTAACTTTCATGAGTTTCAGCCTAAATATAGTCTTGTGTCTGTAATAATCTGCCCTGTACTGATAAGGTGTGCAAGTCTGTGCTGTATGGAGGGATTGTTTTGTTTTGGGCTGAACTCATATTTACTGTCTTTTGCTCTGCACCTCCAAGGTGAGTCTGACTCCATCTTCTCTTCTTGTGTGTATGCCCACCATTCCCTTGATTATCAAAATGCCTAAGTATGATCATCACTCAGACTTTCTAGACTTACTTACAGTTATCAAGAGCCAGTTAGGGAATATTGGGGAAAGATAATTAACATGTTTTGTGCAAAATGTAAGCTTTCTAAATTAATGTTTAATACTAATACATAGACATTTAAAATAGAATTCTGAAAATTGTGGTGTTACATGCAGGCTTGTGAGATCCTGGGACACACTGTGAAGGTGCTCCAATCCATGTCAGTGAGGAGGCCTGGCAGGCAGGCAGAGCTGGGGTTTATGGTTGCATCCCTTGAAGCCAGGTACCTGTCTTCTTCGTTCAAATATGCCCAGCCTCTAATAAGCACCTACCTTGCCAACAAATGTGATTTTTACAATGCTTCCGTATTTTGCTGTGGTGTACATTCTGTGGATTCTCAAATATGTTTGTTGTAAGTAATTTATGTGGTGATTCAGGTTTTTTAAAATCTGTATTTCCTTCCCAATTTCTTCATTCTGGTATGTAGCCCTACTGCCTGTTAAGGTGGTGAACGAGTTCAGACAGCACAGCCTGTTGTGCACAGTTTGCAGTGCAGGGTACCTGAAGGTGGGAGGTGTATCTGCCTGTGCAGACGTGTCTGTAGGAGCTGCGTACCACCCTAATTAGATGCAGGGATGTTACCGTGAGGATTCATGAGGATTCCGAGCCAAAACTATGACACTGTTTAAAATTCAAGCAAACAGCATTTATTGCCAAGAAATAGCAAACAAAAGGAAAAGAAAACTGAGAAAAGGAAAGAAAAAAACCCCAAGCCCCAAGACAACCTGCACTCACTCATACACTACTCACTCAGTTGCTGTCCATCCCGACCCCAGTGTGCTCAGGATCCCCAGCATGACCAGCTGCTGCATCCCTGGGCTCCGCTGGCTCAACACGCTCAGCCGCGTCCCCACAGGAGGCACCTCTGTCCCCAGTGCCAGCACACATAGCGCTGTCCCCGGTGCCAGCACACACGGAGCTGTCCCCAGTGCCAGCACACACAGAGCTGTCCCCGGTGCCAGCACACACAGCACTGTCCTTGGTGTCCTCGCTGTCCTCGCTGTCCTCACTGTCCTCGGTGCCAGCACACACGGAGCTGTCCCCAGTGTCAGCACACACAGCACTGTCCTCGGTGTCCTCGCTGCCCTCGGTGCCAGCACACACCTGCTCCTGGAGCAGGGACTGTCTGTTCCACACTCACACTGGGCTGGCTGTCTGGGCACCTGTGGCCTGCACAGCCCAGAGAGAGGTCCCCAGTCCCTGCCCGTTCTGCAGCTGGAACCCCCTTGAGCCTGCATGGTGTGTATTGAGGGTCTCCCTTTTGGGTTGGTGGTCGTTACTTCATCCTCTTCCTATTCTTCTCCTTGGCTTGTCCTTGACTGGCTGTGGGCAAGTAGCCAGACCGCAGAGCAGTCTCAGTGTACACAAGATATTTCTCCATCAAGGACAAAGTCCCACTTACCAGTTCTTGTTTTTCATAACTTGGCAAGAAAAGAACAGACTCTTGCAGGCGGCAAGGCCAGTCGTGGACCAAATCAAGTGTCTCATCACACACGAATACAATGGAATGAGTGTCACCTCATTTCTAATCTCAAAATACAATATTTTGATTTTTTCAGAACCTACTATAATTTGTAAAACACACATTTTAAGAATTAGGAGGCTCTTAATAGATTTCTTAGAATATAAAGGAAAGCAGAGAAATTGTGTCTGTTCTCAAACATAGCCTGTGCTTTCTTACTACTGTGTTGTAACTAATTTTTTCCCTAGGAAAATACTTATTCAGAAACATTTTGCCCAAGATCATATGACAATTAATGCTGAGTCTGCTCAATTGCCACATATGCTACAGGAGTATTACAATAAATTGCTTCAAATTGATAAGGACTTTGTTCATTATGGGCATAAAACCAGCAGTGCTGAGATACTGCTGGAATGTGCAAATATTCATAGGTAAGACTATAACTCTATGGAAAAATTTTATTTAGGTTGAACTTGTCCACAAAATAGTCTAATTAAAGATGGAAAAGAGCAGATAACATCGTTAGGTTTTATATATTGATGTTACATCTCTGTTTGCATTCCTCATGTGTTCTGTGTTCAGAAAAGTACTGTAGAATCAAAAATTCTTTTTACTGAAGGCAGAGTTAATCTTAAGTGGTACCAGTGATTTTTGTTCTATTTTGACGTCAAAGTATCAAGGTCTCTGAGTCAGCTTTTTTACTTCTTATTTGCAAAAGCCTTTTAGCAGCCACACCAATCATTCTCAAGTATTTACAGGCTTTTACCATTCCTACTGTTGAAAGTTTCTTTAGAAATTGCTGCAGTAGTAAAAGTGCAGAACATGGTGTGCCTGGAGTCCCACCTTAAAATGATGGGGGTATGATTTGTACCTGTGCCTTTTTGTTCCTAGGAAATACATACTCTGAAAGATTGTCTGCCTTCCTTTCTTTGAGTCTTGGCATCCCCTTGCAATGCGGCAGGGCAGTTCCACGAGAAAGACCTTGGGGAAAAAGCTTGTGAACATTCTCTTCTTTTCCTGGTTGAACATTTCAAAAAACACCTGTACAATCTTTTGTTAATCTTTTTATCTATTAATTAATTAAATAAAGAGATTAATTATTTTCTTACATACGTTCAATAGTACTTACACCATAAAAATAAACATTTTCTTATGTTAATTCCTTTGGGTTTATGGTGGTGCTTTTTTCAGGATGATTGCCAAACAGCAAAGGAACAGAAAAGACAAACATAGTCATTATCTAGATGCTTGTAAGTTGGCTCAGATGGCAGTATCCAAAACTGAGGAAGTGTTTCAGAATGTTTGGAGTTTATTTGCATTTAAAGAGGTATGGATTTTTTTTTTCCCATATGTGGAAAAGAAATCTAGTTTAGTTGTAATATTCACTCATTCTTGGATAATTCCTGGAAGCCCCAAATGAGATTATCTTTTTGCAATGATAAGCATCATTTGAATATAGAAAAAAATACTGTATGTCAAAAGAATTTACGGTTTAAAACAGATAAAGAGAAGATTTGTTTAGTCTTCATCAATTTTATTTAATTCTGAAATTTATCTGATAGCTGCAAAAGAAAAAGTACAAATTTGGAGATATTTTTGATTTTCTAAATACCTCAAAAGTTTAAAATTCTTCAGCATTAAGTGTTTCTTCTCAGGATTAAAAAAAAGTTTACACAGAACATTATTATAAGTAAAGAAAGTCTGTCCCCGTCCTCAAAACAGTGTATTGTGGGTAATGAAAGCCTGCAGCCTCCTTTTCCAGTGTGTGCCATCACTGTGCTCTGCATTCAGCTGTGTGCACTCATGCTCTTGGAATTGGAGATTTGTACCAGGTACTTAGAATGTGAAAAGCAAAAACCCAGCTGCTCTTGGTCTGCCCAGCTACTTTGATTGCTTTATGTATTTGACATTGAAGTTTATCTTTTCAATTACTTAAATATCACCATTGCAATATTTCTGCTATATCAAGTGACATTGCTAAAATCTTTGCTTCTTTAATTAAAAGAAACACAACATTCTAACTTCTAATCAGGTAAGTTGGCGAAAATACATGAAATTAGAATTCTACTTTCCTTTCTTTTGTATTTCAGAGTACAAATATTAGTATCCCATTAATGAGGCAATTGGCTAACAGGAAAATAAAACTTGTAGAAATTCTTTTGGATATTTTTCGTCTTGTTATTACTGAGAAAAAGCGTAAAGAAGTGGGAGAGACATCACCGCATGAAATTGTGGAGGCATTCATCATTGAAGAGGATGCATCAGAACAAGTAATACAAAATATTTATTCTTATGAATTGCATAATAAGGTGTAATAGAGTTTTCCAGTGATGTTTTCCATAGGACAACTTCTTCCACTACTGAGGAAACAGGTTCCCAGACTGTTCCTGTAGTTTTGCAGCAAAGGAGGTTCAAGTGTGTGGGTTTAGTCCTGGGGATGGTTTATTGGGCACTCTCCCCTTATCCTGTGTTTTGCTTGGCACGAATTGTAGTTTGCTTATGGATGTTACATGGACTTTTTTTTAAAATCAGTTGTTAATCAATTTGTCTATCTCTTAAAGGCAGCTCATTTGTAGTTGAAAGTATTATCACATTTAACATACATATTTGTATGTGAATATCTGTGTGTTACATTTTTTAAGAAGTGCATTTCTGTCTCTGTGGGTGTATCTGAGCAGATATACCTAAATGTGTATTTTGCCAGGATTGGAAGCATATGGAATGCACTGTGGGTCACATGATAATGGCTCAGTTAGCAAATGTACAGAATCTCTGTAAAGGCTGTGCTGACATCAGATCCAAATGCCTCTATCTCACTGGAAAAACTCTTCACTTACTTGCCATTGATGACGATCCTGTGTATTCAGAGATTTACTGGAATCCAAATGTTATGGTATGCATTCTTATCTGCACTTAAATTAATTCCTGTGTGTAAAGTTTGTCTGCCACAATATTTTTTCTATGTATGTTTGTATAAATCTGCTCGTTATTGTTCTAGTAAGAACCCCATGTAAGAAAAGGAAGGTTGATTGAGGCATTATGAATTCAGTGATGAATTAAAGCATTCAGAAGAAATTAATGGAGGAAAAACACTAGAAAGTGAAACTCTTAGTAGAGGCTGTACGCGGACTTTTTTAGTTTCTGCTGTCATACTAACATTGTAACATATTGAGAGATCTTTATGTCTGATGATATTAGTAAATCTCTCACCATCAAGGAGTTAAGGTAGTGATTTCTTTTCAGAGAACTGCATTTACACATAAGTTTTCACAAAAGAAATTAAGCCAGCCTTACTTAGTGGGATGATTATTTATTCTTTTTTTTGTGCTGTGATGGGTAGGAAGAAGCTAAATCAAACATCAAAAAATCTTCCCTCACTTCAGCAGAATGCAGAGAACAGGATGGGAGAGACAGCGGTTTACTGACTGATAAATGTCATAATGATAAGTACAGGAGGAAAATACAGGAATTAAAGGTACATTAACATATGAGCTTTGATTAGAATTTGAGTGCTTGTTTTTAATAGAAAAATAGGCAACTCACCAGTTCTATTTGAACTGATAATGGAAGTGTCTGGAAACCAAACCTGAACTTACAAAAATAAGAAATCTACAGAAGACCCTCCAAAACCAGCTTTCCATCCCTGCCCTGCTGTGTCACTCTGTCCTACCCCACAGGATGTGGGAGCTCCTGTGGGAGCTTTCCCACTTGTTCCCAGACAGGAACAATTTCTCCCTCAGTGGTTTCCCACTGATGAGCAGGTAGCAGCCAGGACTAGATGAGCAGGCAGCTTCCTCCCTGCCTCACAGACATGTCTTTCAGAGGGAACATAACATTTTGCAGACTGGAAGCAAAGAAATTACCACTGACACAAAACATATAAAATTCAGTGAGCTGATCTCTGTTAACTGCTGTCTCTGAAAGCACTCCATGAATTGGGAATATACAGTTTGTGTTGCCAGTAAGATCAGTAAATACCTGAGATAAGAGATTTGTGGGTTTATTTGGATTAAATATAGGTAACCTTCACTGGAAACAACTGTATTGATCCTTGGCTCTGAGAAGCTCATATTGTTTGGAATTTAGTCTGTTCTGTTTGTGTTAAAATCAAGTATTATGCTAAAACATTTATTTTTTTAATGCTGTATAACAGATGCTGGTGTCTGCTAAATACTTAATCTGTATATTTGTATTTCAATCATATATTAAGTAAATGCCTTAAAAGGAAAAAGCATTAAAATTAGTCAAAAAAAAGCAATACTTATTTTTTCTAACACAGTGGTTATCTGTGTATATATAACAAATATTTAATATTAATTTTAATACAAACCTTTTTATCATCTAGAAGGCACATCTGATGGCTCAGAAGTATCTTTCTCAGTCCAGTGAGGCTTTGCTGCAGTGTATGGGGATTGCCTTCAGTCAGAACATCACTGATACCCTCACTCTTGCTAGTTTGGAAATGGCTGAATGCTTTCGACAGTTTGATCCAGTTTCAACAAGCCAGTTTTTGGCACTTCACCAGGTAAGGCAGCAATGTTTGTGCTGCTTTTCAGTGGGAGAACGTTGGAAGTTGCATAAGCAAAACTGTATTGGCGCAGCCTGAGAATGGGCCATATAGAACGTGTGGAGGGTCCCTTGTGATAACTGGTGAGTAACACAGGTCATCAAATATACCCTGTGTTCACTGAGTTCCAATCATTTATCAGTGATTTGTAATAGTTGTGTTATCTGTTGTGTGTGACCTGAAGGGCATAAGAAAGGTACACATTCAGTTTGTCAAATGAACACGTGCACAGCAAGGTCCTACAGAGGGCTTGAAGGTATGTGAATCATTCATGTGAATCATTCATGTGCCTCCACCCCAGAGAAGATGCAGAGTAGCTGAGGCTTGTGTGCCCCACATCAGGAATGAACAGCACATAGTTCCTACACCATCATCTCTCTTACTGAAATACCGAAATGCACCTTACACTGCTTTTATTTCTGCCGTGTCAACACAGCTGAAGGAAGTTATGACAAGCAGAAAGCACCTGACTCTCTGTCAACACTTGAATTTGCAAATATCAGAACCGATGGATGGAGTGACTGGTTAGGTCTTCTAATAAAAATTAGAATCAGCTAATGCTGAGTGTCATGCTTCAGTCCCTGATTCCTGTACTCCTGCAGCACACTGTATTATTAATGCTGTGCTGCCATCTTGTTAGTGACCAAGCTGAGTAGAATGCACCTCAGGGCACCAAAACCAAGAGTAGTCATGTCTTTTACCGGGCAACAAATTCTGCTGATTGAGTTACTACTGCCCAGAAAGGTTTGTATTAAGCCTTCCTTGGGAATTTTTGATTAGGGCAGCCTGAATTGCCTTTTTTTTTATGTGACAGCTGCATTAAAAGGAAAAAAGTGTTTTAGCTCTTAGCTAGCATTGGTTCAAAGGACAGGTTGGTACATTTGCTCAAGGAAAAGTCTATATAGTCTTACCTTTTATTTTTCCCTTTGTAGAAGCGTGTTAATAAGATGTGTCGTGTGATGGCTGCCCAGTAAAGGCAGAGAAACAATGAAAAGACTCAGCTTACTTGAAAGGCTAAGTTCAGAATGTGGTATTTGCCATTCAATATGTACTTTAGATGACTAAATGCAGAAACCTAAATGATAAATACAGACAAAGAAATCAATTCCAGCTATTCATATTTAAGAACTCTTCCAAAGTTACTGCCAAACTGTTGACATAAGCCTGTAAGCATAAACAGCAGTCTTTTGCTAGTTCATCTCACATTTCAAGCAAGAGACTTTTTATTCCACAGAGGTAGATATATGTGATAACACACATTGTATATATGTGTATTTGTATAACTTTTGCGAGGGAAAATAAATAGATGTAATAATTTTACAGAGCTGCTCAGTGTCTATGATGATGAAGAGTATGCTCCTAACAGCTACATCCAACACCAGCAGCTCTCAGCTGGCAGCACTGCTGCATCTCCAGAATCATTTAAAACAAAACAGAAACCCCAGCAATCTTCTAAAATGTGTGGAACAGCAACTGGCTACTTCTTCAATGGTAACTTTGAGATGAGCTACTTATTAAGGTTTATATATATTGTATAAAAGCCCACAGAGAAACATCTGTGTGTGCATATAGGGCACGGGACAGTGGTGGGTTGACAGTGCTGGGGGTACAGTTGGACTCTGGTCTCAGAAGGCTTTTCCAACCTGAACAATTCTGTGCGTCTGTGAGCCACCTCTGCACCTTCCCCTGCTACCAAAACCAGGCCACATAAACCAAATATAATTTTATATAGTACTTGGTGAGGTGCCTGTTCTTAGCAAAATTTTGAAGGACTTTAACAAACATAAATGTTACTATGAATTATCCTACTCCCTTTCTTTGCTAATATTCTGCTAGGATTTGATATAGTTTTAACTTCAGAAATAGTGTAGTGGCCAAAAAAGTCATGTTGATATGAACAGTGAAGTAAGTTACAGTATTTTTGTATTAAATAATATTTATACATCTTTCTGCACTGCACAAAAATTACACAGTCATAGAATGGTTGAAGTCAGAGGAAACTCTGCAGGTCATCTGGTAAAACAGTCCTGCTCAGGCAGGGCCACCCCGAGCCAGTTACCCAGCACTGTGCCCAGATGGCTTCCGAGTGTGGAGGTTCCACATCCTCCCTGGGCAAGCTGTGCCAGTGCTTACTTTGCTCCAGGGAAGTGGTTCCTGTTCTTTGGGCAGTCGCCTGTCCTGGCACATCTGCTGAGTGTTTGGGCCTTTTTATAGATAGATACATATGTCAGTACCTTCTTTCCTAGAGTTACTACAAATTTTCTAATGAAAGAACTGAGAATGAGGTTTATAAAATCTATGAAAATAATGCTTCTTTTGAACTATTGTACAGGCATGGAGAAACCTCTGTATTTCTGTTGAACATTTTAATATAATGGGTGAATTGCCATCCCATTTCTACATAGTAATTCTCCAGCATTCAGAAGACAGGTATAAAATTTCATCATTTTGGTTTAGCATTGTTTGTTGCAAATGTCATGGTTTTTTAGCTGTAAATAATTACTATTTTGGTTATTTATTGCCCTTCACTTCTAATTTTGCTGTACTTGAATTTTAGGTTAGTGAAACAATTAATATATAAATAAAACTGCAGCTTCAAGCTGCACATTTTCTCTGTACTTTTGATTTCCCTAATTATCTCTTAAATATTCAGAGGTCACTGAAAGGTTTCAGGCCCCTTGTCTTGGGTTGAGCTGGCAAAATGCTAACTGTCCGAGACAGAGTGAAAAGGGAAGAAGAGGGATAGGGGGAAAAATCTTTAAACTAGGTTTATGCTGAAACTAACTGCATGTATTTATACAGAAAAGAGAAAATTAAAAGAAAACTACAATATAACACACTCTTACACAAGTTATATATAACAAGAAATAACTTCTTACTCTCTAATTAATACAAAGTGTATTACTCTAAATTCATAAGCACTCTAAAAGACACCTAGCAAGAAACAGAAAGAGTAACAACAAAATATTTCTACTTCCCGAACTCAAACAAACTGCAAGCAGCGGCAACAGCAAGAGCGAGGCCCACTCCGAGGCAGCAGCTGCAGCACGTTCGGCTCGCACCTCGGCCATGGCAGAACTGACTAAGCCGCTCCCACACACTGGATTTTACCCCTTTTGAGATGATGTAGTATGGTGTGGCATACAATATTATTGGCTAGAAGAAGTCAGCTGTTAGCTACCTCAGCCCAGCTCAAGGCAGCTGACAATTTCAGGCCCAAATCTGAACTCCAAGGCCCAAATTTAGGCCCATCAGCCAAACCCATTACACCCCTCTTCATATCTTCCTAAACTGTGTTAGTAGTTTCCAGCCCATATTGCTTATGCTCTTGGAAATGTTAGGAAGGGGCATATTTAGCTTTATAAAGCCACCAATTATCTGGTTACTGTAGCCTAATTAGCAACCACTCATAAATTGAGTTACAGCAACTGAGTATGAGTGCATTCACCAATTGTAAAATGTCTTAAACAATTGTCGTGGAACAAATGGAAATCTACCTTATTGGCTATGTAGGAATAGAAAACCTGACCTTACTGCTCTCAGTTTTTTCCAGCTAGGCCTTGCAGGGTTTGGAACCCAGGGTGGGGGGAGATGCTGCATTTGCAGAGTATTTGAGCACATTAAATTCAAGGGCAATAATTACTCAACTAATAAATCTGAGTCATATAAACAAGGCTAAACAGTCAAATAATCTACTCAGCACTTCCCTGCTTTCCATAGATCAAATTTGTACAGTTCCTTGATTGAGATGCCCAAAGTAAGCACTGCACAGCAAAAAGGAAAACTCCCCCAGGCAATGGGTAAGTACTGCTTTTACTTGTTTGAGAGACAAAAATCATTGCATTGATGTTATGAGAAGGCTCAGAGCTTTCACTGTTGCAGTCAGTAAAATTTCAAAATACTTTTTCAAATAATTTTGTCTTCTTAACTATCAAGTAAAAGAAATTCCTAAATATATGTTTATTATCAGGTACAATGTACCTAGTCACAGTTTGCAGAATTTTTGTTTATATTTGAAGGCTGAAGTTGTAATAGATAAATAAGTGTAGAGGGTTTTTTCACTGTTCATTTCTGTATATAGTTTATGCTTATATATATGTCTGTATTTAATTTTAAAAAAATACCATGGCTTTAGAAACTGATGGTCTTTGTACAACCATTTCTGCAAGTACAAATGCATCTCAAAAGCAGTCTGAAGAGGGTGTTATCCTCCTTTTTACAGTGCAGGCCAAAGTGTCTCGATTTCCTGTGAATCCTGATGCATTTCGTGTTTTGTTGGAAAAAGTGCATCTGTACAAGCAGCAAAAGATCAAGAGTCACTTTAAACAAAATGTCATTCAGAACTTGCAAGAGTGTGTCTCCAAAACAGATGTGGTAATACATTTTATTAACTTATATTTAAAATAGTGTGAAAAATGTACTAAACTCTTTATGCAGAATTTTTCAGTTTATTCCAAGTGTAGCATCCCTGGTCTCCACAGTTACCAAATGCTGTGTAGTCTGCCACAAAATTTAATCTTACTGTGTTATTATTGCTGTGTCCATCATCATTCAGAAGCTTCAAAATGTTCAGTGGTTTATCAGCATTAAAAAGTGATGCAGTTGAGATCAGTTTACTTGAAAATGTGCTGTACTTCTGAGATTTGCATTTGCATATGTAAATTGCTTTTCATATCACATGAGAGCTCCTGCTGTTTCGAGGAGAAAACCCAGGATCACAGATTGCAACTGTTTAACCAAAATGAAACTGCCCTAGCCAGAGACTTCCAAGACAGAGGAGTTTTTTCAGGGGCACACAGTGTCTTCTGAACTGGAGCTCCTTATTTGGACACACTTGATCCAAGTCTGTTAGTCACAAAATTCTGCTTCAAGGACGTGTCTTGTTGGAGTCTTAAGTTTGTAGAACACTCTTTAATGATAGCTGACAAAAGCTTTCTGTTGCTGCAGAAAGGCTCCATTCATAGGGACTCTGTCACAATCAGTGAGCACAAGTTGAGTAACACAAGGGGACTGGAAAAGCCTGTGACTTTCACAGGCACTTTTAATCTGACAGGTGACAGAACGTTTTCTACACATGAAATGTACAAGTCTACATCCCAGCATTCTACTTTACTTTAATTTTGGCTTCATTAGAGTAAACTTAGGTTTTTCAATACCAAGGAAAACTCACTGTTAAATGTAGCATTACCAAAAGCTGGTATAGGCCATCATCATAAGTGAAAAGGTAAAAAAATACGGGTCATATTGAATTTTCTGTACAAGGTTTCATTGTTTTAATTATACAACTTTGACAAATCTGATTCTTGAATTGTAGTTCTGTTTTATTCATCGTGTTGGCATCTTTCAGTTAAAACACCCATTATTGCAGATGGGTGAAGTATTGATCATTCTCTCCTACCCATGGCCAATACTTGCTGTATTGGCAAGTTTGTAAGAAGATTGCTGTAGCTGTGTGAGTAAAGGACAAGGTGCTGAGATAATGGCAGGTCGAACAGATGACAAGAACAAGTGGCTCAGGTTTTCTAAGTGCACATGTTGCAATGCCCAGTCCTGTGCCAGCCCCACAGAGCCTGGGTGAGGGGCCCAGGCATCAATGCCAGCACTCTTCACCATTTGGTTGGACTTTTGCCCAGGGAGTGGTTTTGTATTGGATTTCACAAGCTTCAGTTTTCAGTGTCCTCCTCTCCTACATGGTTCTATTCTCTCCTTATCTGTTTTCTTAATTCTGTGTACTTTGTTCATAAATTGACTCCACTGATCTCTCCATACATTTTCATTTGCTTCTATGTTCATCGTGCAGTTTCTCTTCACTTCTCAAAGTTGTCCCTACCCAATTTCTTCTCATTATTTGCTGGAGCACATTATCTTTTCTTTCTGCTCTACTTTACTGCCATTCCCTACTGAAATTGCTGAAGTATATTAGTTGTTTAAGTAACAAATAGTGACGTCTTGTACTGATTCCTATGTTAGAATATTTTGCAAAATGCTGATAGGAAATCTTGAAGTAAAGTAATTTTGAAACTGACTTTTTATATTTTCCATTTTATGATGTTTTAAATTACTTGATTTAGCCTCTGATATAATATTAAAAAAATTATATATATTTAACCAGAATGGAGAGGGAAAGTATTCCAATTTTTGTTTCAATGTGTATGATAGACTCCAACAGAGAAAACAGATGATAATGGCCTTGATTCAACATCAGATTTCTCGGAAATACTAGAAATGATGGAAGAATATCTGAAACCAGTGCTGTCACAGTTTGATTTTTCTGCTCTCAGGTAAGATGTTGACTTGTTTGATTATCATTTGTGGAGACAGAACTCTGACTCAAGTCCTTCAAATAAAGGAATGGTTTTAGCAAGAATGCCCTATTGAATGAAGGTTTCACATCCTGAAAGACAGGATATGCAGGGGATCCCAGGCTAAAAGACTGAGCAGTGTGGTAGGCTAATGCCCATTTCTGACAAGCACCGTTCTCCAGTTTGTTACACTCATCCTTAAGTTCAGGAGGCAACATTATAATTAAACTATTTAAAGATGGGATTTCCGTAGGACAGAAAGTCCGAAGGGCGCACATCCCTTTGTGTAAAACTTCATTGAGATTGAAGGAGTTTTGTCTTTGTATTTCCTGTGAAAATCTTTATTTACACGAGTATTAGTGCTGGTAATGTTTTCACTGAAATTCCTCTTCCCAGAGAATCCCAGTGTGTAACAACTTCAGCAGCTGAATCAGGAAAAAAGAATGTGAAAGACAAGGACACTAAACAAGCTGGAATGCGAGGTATGTGCTCCCCAAAGTGTGTGTGTGTGTGTACAGACAGTTTTAATTTTATTTAAAGCAGGGAGAAAACAAAGGCTTCAGCCTTTGTTTTGTCTGGTTTATTTTCTGTATCAAGTATTTCAGTGCACTCTTAAAGAGAGATTTTATATGCTGGATGGAACTACCCTTCTGCATTTATTTAGGGTTTTCCAAACAATACAAGTTGTAGATACCTAAATGAAACAGCTTTATCACAAATCATTTTTGTCAGGAGAAAAACTAGAATAAAGAGCTTTCTTAAGTCTGTAGATCTCTTTTTGTTTTGACTTCTTCTGCATTTCATGGACTCTGACAAGTTGTTGCCTTGAATGCAAGGCTTGTGCTCTAGTATGTCCCTAAACACATCTTGAGTAGTTCTGACAAAACTGGGTAACTTGGCTGCCATGCATTTGCTCTTTCTGTGTAGAACAGAAATGTTGTCATAATAGTACTTAGTCCTTTTTTTCCTAAATACCAGAACAAAATTTTTATAGAGAAAGACACATTATTGGATAAAGGTTCCTTTACAACTTTATGCTGTTTAACCCAATACTGCTACAGCAATTTTACTGTTCCTGAATGTCCACAGAGCTGGACTGGGGTGTGAGAGGGTTGGTTATTAATAGAGTGATGTATTTCCCTCTGAGGAACTGGTGCTCATAAGTGCATGGAAGTTCAAGAACATCTTAGAAGTAATGGTATCAAAAGAAATATTTTTGCATAGTGCACTTGATCCACAGTACAATGAAGTTCACGTGTCATAGAGAAAATTTAGGGTTTTTCATCTGTCTGCAGTTATTTATATACAAACGGAGAACTACTAACTCATGTTCTGTCTTTAGATACAGCCGTGGATTTAGGATTGTGTGTGGTATTACTGGGAGATCCATTACTTATGGAATTGCCTTTGGAAGCTCTGAGTGTATTTAAAGAGGAAGCAATAAGTTCTGTATCCAGAGATTTTTCTCTCCAAATTCTCTACAGTCGCCGACACTTGGCTCAGTCAGGTACTATTAGATAAACATTCTTTCATTTAGCAAATTACGTGGAAAACAAGACATTTAAAAGTTTAAATTCTATGAATGGTACTGTATACATTTCTGGAAGGCTGCCACTTGGAATAGATTTACAGTATTTTAGATGGACTAAATGGTACAGTAGACTTTTTTCAATAATGATCATAGGTGCAGTGGTGCCTTATTTAAAATAACCTCTATACATAAAAGAATTATGTAAAACTCAGTGGAATCTGAAATGGTTTACAAAGTTTCAAGCCAAGTTTACAAGTATGGTCTTAAACCTTTTGAAGCTTTTTTCAGCTGCACTAAAAAAAAATAAGAATTTACACTTCTGTTAGTTTTCTTTAACAACACTGTAAGACTGCTCAGAATATCAAATGTAAAAAACTTTTCATCTCTGAACAACTTTCCTCTTGGTTCTTGTGCTATGAATATGGAAAATCAGGTCCCCACAGGCTTTATGAACTTCCCTACTGCAGATACTTGGACCCCACAGAAACTCTTTAGTGAAATGAGTTGAAGTGAGGTAGTTGAACATTTGACAAACTTGACCTCATGGCATCTTGAAACTCATTTCTTAGATCTAGAAGTGAGTAATAAATGCAGGCAGTGTTTGTATAAATCAAAGGTACCTTCTATCACTGAAGTTAAAAATTTGAAGTTGCATTTTGCCCATGCATAGATAAAACCACACAAAATTATTAAAACTGGTTGGTCTAAGTTAAAAAATTGACCCAGTTTAGAAAATCTCACTCTGTTTGGTGAAAGGGTTCTGTTCCAGGGAGGTTCTTGTATTGTGTTCCTGTCTATAATATTTAGCAGTAAAGGGAAAGAGCTGTAAATAATCTGAGATAGAATAGTTTTGGTTTCCATGCCCACTGATACACTATTACAGGTCTCTGAGAAATGCAAGTTTTCGAACATGTAAGGTTTTTTCCATTTCTGTTTTTCCCTTTTTTGAAGTGAAACTCTTCGTGGCTGCCTGATTTTAGGTGCAGATGAATGAGAGGGAGCCCAGTTGCAGTCTCTGTTGGCTGAGGGCACAGGAGCCAGAGAGGGTGACTGTGGGCTCCAAAGTGCTGCCAGCCCGCAGGGCACGCCGGGCACTGCTGCGACTTGTGCTCTGCCTCAGGCTCTTGGGCACAGGCAGAAATACAAGTCACTTTGCTGGGCTTTTTGAAATTCCCTTGAACAAAGAAAAATTCCAATTCAGATATGACACTTTCTTTTTCCTTTCAATATCTGCATGTCCCACAGAAGCTTCAGTAATTCTGGTAACATCAACTATTAACAAATGTGGCAGTAGGCCTAGAAAGTGCTTTGATAATCTCTGCTCAACTCTGTCGGAAATTGTCAGTGTAATGAACCATTTTCATGGCTAAGGGATGACATCTCCTGCTTGTTTTCCACTTTAAAGCCAGTATTTTTAGGCACGAAAGTTTGGGGTAATGTCCTTGTCTTGCTGTGTTCTGAAATGAATTTTTGTTTTTCTACTTTAACCTCATGTTGGTATTATTGTTTATTTTTACTATTGTTTATTGTTGTTGTTACTACATCATATCTGTGCAATCCTTTGAGGGCATTTGTTTTCTAAAACTGCCCATATATTAAAAAAATGTTCTTTTCCATTTCACAGAGACTGAAGTTAAAACAGATGTTGAAATATCTCAAGAAAAAAAACCAAAATCACATCAAAAAAAGAATGTTCAAACGGTGAACTTTCCACATTTTTAAAACAAGCTCAATAGGAATAGCTCTTATTTTTGTGTTAAAAATGTTAGAGAACTTGCAGAGAAAAGTGTTAAAAGTGGCTTGCATAGAAGCTCATTATGTGTGCTAGAATTTTGAAGTGCAATAGATGTCACGTAAGTCCATAAGAATTTTGCTTCCTGTTGATTTGGAAGGAGTTATTTCTTGGAAAAATCGTACTTTGTAAATGGGACATATTTAATAATTAATACCAAGAGAACTGCTTAAAGTTACTAAAATACTTCCTGCAACAGTATATTGTATTTCATATAGTGTATGCATGTATTTTTATGAATGTATATCTGTATTTGCATATCTATCTGTGCACACACATGTATATGTGTAATGGATGTCTATGCATTTTAGATAATGCAGAATAATTTATGCTTTTAATTTCCGTTGACAATTGGGTATCATCTTCATTAATCCTGCCTTCAAAGTTTGTTTTTAACACATTTTCCTGTTAGTTGTTTGAGAGAAAGAAAGAAATACTGTTAATACTTGACTGAAACTTTTACATGCAATAGAATATGTACTCTTTTTAATTGTAGGCAGCAGTTAATTGTGATTTACCCTTGAGTGTTGATGCTCCTAATTTTAAATGTATCCTTTCACAAACTGTCAGCAAAGTGTATCAGCCAAACTTTTGTCTTTTCTTATTTAAATCACATTGTTTCTGCTTAACTGTTTATCAGACATTGTGGTCCCCTATAATGAAGGAAGAGAAGCAGGTAATATGTATTAAATAATACTTTCTTCACAATCTACCCATGGAATTGAGAAATTTTTGTACCAAAAAATGTAGTCACGACATCAAGATGTTGGCAAAAACTCTCAGCTGTTCCTGAGAACAGCACAGTTTGTCCCCTGGGAATGGGCATCAGTGCAACAGTGTAACGGTAAATGGAGGGTTTTAATTGAACCACAGAATCTCCGACTGGTTTGGGTGGGAGGGACCCCAGAGCCCCCCCAGTGCCACCCCTGCCATGGGCAGGGACACCTCCCACCAGCCCAGGCTGCTCCAAGCCCTGTCCAACCTGGCCTGGGACACTCCCAGGGATGGGGCAGCCACAGCTTCTCTGGGCACCTGTGCCAGGGCCTGCCCACCCTCCCAGCCAGCAATTCCTTCCCAGTATCCCACCTAGCCCTGCCCTCTGGCAGTGGGAAGCCATTCCCTGTGTCCTGTCCCTCCATCCCTTGTCCCCAGTCCCTCTCCAGCTCTCCTGGAGCCCCTTTAGGCCCTGGAAGGAGCTCTCAGGTGTCCCTGGAGCCTTCTCCTCTCCAGTGATCCCCCCAGCTCTCCCAGAGGGGCTCCAACCCTGGAGCATCTCTGTGGCCTCCTCTGGACTGTCCCCAGCAGCTCCATGTCTTACACTGGGGACTCCTGGACTGAGTGCAGTGCTCCAGCTGGACTTTCACAATGGCAGGAAATTACTTTTATTATGTTAAGAAATAAATTTTATTAAATAAAAAGATGAAATTAAAATATTGTTAAAAATACTTCTCTACTTTTTTTGAGGAGTATTCTAGAGAGTGCTGTCCATGACTATGAGCTCTTAATTTTTATAATATTATATTGTATTCAGCAACTTGGAGGAAAAAATCTTACCAGCTAATGACCTAGGAATAAATTACAGTAGATACAGCTCAGGACATATGAGCTCTCTTGGTGAACGACATTGGCACAAGCCCAAACAACAAGAATAAAAGCTTCTAAAAATATTTCATCTACATGGCACCACATCCTTCCCATGCACTGTATCCATTCACACAAGAAATATTAAACAGTTAGTGCTATTCCATGTATCAAGGGCATTAAAATACCTTTCTGAATTATGTCTCAGCAACATAACAAATCACATTATCAATTAGCTTTTATAACAGAAATGACATTTCATAATATATTTGAGCATGAAAAGAATTGGTCAGCTAAAATTTATGTAATCTGAAAAATGTAAGGAGGAAAAAAATCACGGTGAATTTATTGATAATATTCTAGGACAAGAACATAATTTGAGTAGCAGGTCGCTGTCCAAGGAAAGTGTGTGGTTCTAAATGGTCTGTAGGAAAGAACTCCAGCAAGTTTGCTACAAAACAAACAAAAAGGAACTCTGTCAGTAGTCCCTGGTGTCCTCTTTAAAATTCTGCTGCTGTCAGCAGTCCCTAGGGGAGTCTCATCCCATGTGCTGGCTGGGCTGCTCAGCAGGGCAGAGGTGGAGCAGATCCCAGCACAGCAGCTGAGGGCTGTGGGTGTTGGTAGGCAGGGAAGTACCAGCAGTTTAGGGTTCCAGTGCAGGTCATTCCCATGACTAAGCCCGTTCATCTGAGTTTGAACACTAATGACTTTAAAGCCTCCTAAGCCTCCTGCCCCTTGCTTTGACACCCTGTCTGACCTGAAAGCTCTCCAGGAGTGGGATATCAAAGGGCAGCCAACTATCCTATATGAGTATACATTCCTTCTGTTCAGTTTGGTTGAAAGACCAGCTCATGGCTGTAAAGGCACCAGAAATGCTGCTGAATTACCTCTCAGGCTTTAGCTGCAGTGCCTCCATGTGGATGCAGTGACAGGTAGTTACAAACAGGGGATTTGGGGGTGTGGGCAAGTTAAAACTGAAGGGATGCTCATGAGCCCCGACATCCTCACTGGTCTGTGGAACACGCAAGTCGTTGCTTGGGGGATGAGCAGAGTGTGTGGGGTCTGTCATGAACCTGGTGGGTGCCAGTCACAAGAGTCTTCATTTTAGAGTAAGAAGACAGGAAACATATTTAATAAACTGCAGTTTTCCAGATGGTTTGCCTAAAACTTAAGGTGCGAGGAATAATTTTCGATCACTTAATCCCATTTTTATAAAAGTGCAGTATGAAATGTTAACAATGTTGCTGGTGCATATCAGTTATAATATTCCCTGAAATATGAATCTTGATACCTGCTATTATATGTATGTATACTGTTAAGTATATTAAAATAAACATTATAAACACAGTAGTACAGTATCCTTACACTGTAAAAAAGTGTAGTAAGTGCTGAGTTCAATGCAGTTGAAGGCGACAAAATAAAGATCCCTTTCAGAAGTAAAGGCCACTATCTTCAGCCAGGAGGATACAAGAAATTAAAAGGGAAATAATCTTTGATAATCATAATCTTAATCTGTAGTGGCTTGTGTCACCATCAGATGTCATTAGTGGACATTATATACATTTGAATAGTTTTGCAAAAATTTCCAAATGTAACATCCCCCTGTTTCCACTTGGCTTTTCAGTTTGGTGATGGTGTCCATATCTGTGGGAAATATCTAGGGAGATACTTCTTAATGACTGAGTAACTCCTGTGATTTATTTTCCCTGTGTTTCAAATAATCCTTCAGACTGACACATGATGGCAGAAGAGGGTGAGAACTGACGAGATTAAACTGAAAGTGAGTCTGTTCTGAGCTTGAGCACTGCATTCTTTCTGTGACTGAATGTTCATGGCCTGTCCCTTTTCTTGATGATCTCATACTTGAGGTTTAGTGTGTGAAATGTGTCCACAAAGGTGTACAGCTTTCCAGAAATCAGGGCTGCACCACTTAGGAGTTGGTGTTTTATTTTCTGAACAGGCATCTCAAAATCTTTTTTATAATGATCTTGTCTTTTTGAGGACTTAATTTTCTTAAAGGAAATAAAGTTATTGTCACAAGACAAGTTTCTTAGCAAGATGAATGGTTCAGACTTCTGGTTTTTATAGGCCCACTGTAACCATATTGAGCAATTTGACAATTGACTTAACAACTTCTCCATGCTACAGGACACTGAGATGAGCTACAGGTAAGGACACCAAAGTGAACTGAATCAGGTTCATTATTGTCTAAAATTGCACAAGTATGTCAGTTGTGAACAAGGTCAATACACTGCAGGGAGAGTTGCAGAAAGAAACCAAACCAAACCAAACCAAACCTGAGATTTTCAGAACTGCAGCTGGTAATTTCCCCAGACAATCATAAACTGTACTGGTTTCCTTGTGAAACTATTATATGTTATGGGTGTTTTATTATCTGACTGGGTACTGGGTGGTAGATCATACTTAGAGCAATGGTGTCCACACTGCTGTTCTCTGTCTTCTTTTGTGTTTGATGCCAAGATTTTCAGAGACAAATCAGTGCTCCCAATTTGTTTTGATTAGCAGAGTGAAGACATGGTCACAATCCATCAGTAAGAGAAAAGGGTTTCCTAGTGTAAGACATGAGTGTTCATTTGGAAAATTGTTGGGAGTGGAAGGAGAACAGGCTCTTCAGGCCAAAGTGGGCTTGGTCAGAGAACAGTGACAGTGGAGTTACAGTCAGAGCTGTACTCTGCAGTATCCTACAGGAGAAGAGGAAATGGGAGGCAGGGAAGTTTGTGATGGAAGCATTCAGTCTGCTCAGAGCAGACATCTTGACCTTCATTCTGGTATTAATGAGCTGGTCTGCTGGAGTTCTCAGCATTGCAGGAGCAGCCAGAACAGTCTGTTCTTCTACTGATGTGACAGGTACTTACTAATGGCCTGTCAATACACTAGCAGAGAGAATTAACTAAGATTTTCTGTTGACAGGAAAGAATGGGTTTCAAAAATATTTTCAGTTCTGTCATGTCCTCAGAATTTCTCTGAGCTTGTAACTCTTACAGCAGCTTCCAGAATCTCAGCTGAGTGAGCGTGGAGGGAGCTGCAGCTGAGCTGTGGGGTGGGTACCTGCACTCAGGGGGTTATCCCGACAGGGCAGCAGCAGCTGAAGTGCACAGATCACTGGGCATGATCTCAGCAGAGTTCCTGCCTTGTAACTGTGCATCTGATACTCTCTGGGCCTTTGTTTTCAATGATAATTAGCCAGTAACTCTGTCACTGCCATCACAGGGGCACTTCTGTGCTGCTGCTGCAGAGCAAGGATGAGCTCAGATGCTCATTCCTGGCTCAAGACTTGCTGGGGTAGTGTGAGAAGAGATGTGTTCAGCTGGAGCAGTTCCTACCCTGGAGACCCTGTCAGGGTGCTTTGCCAATTGTCTGCTCCAGCAAATGGGAACAACTTCCCTGCCTTCTGAACTTGTATCATACATGGAACAAACAGGAGCTGTTTTCAGCTTTTAGGTTCTAAAAGCACAACTTTAGCTTTTCAGTACATGTGGTCTGTGTGGACAGCTTATGGCTGAGAGCTATTTCATCTGTAGAGGTCTGTCTGCTGCTGTTCATTCCATGCCAGTCATGGGTGTGCAAGTGCTGCACACTTTGTACTGGCAGAAGAAGGGAGGTGACAGTCCTGGTGACCACCAGAGTGGCACAGAGGTAACACTGAGACACTTGTAACCAGATTTCTCTAGCAACTGTTCATACAGTGCTTGTTTTCCTGACACAGAAGGGTGGGTTAAATTTTCTGGTCCAGGCAGAGACAGGACTTAAGCAGTGCAATTCCTGTGAGTAAAGGAAATGTCCATTTTGCCCCTTTGGTTTGCTCACATCTGTGCCCTCAGCAGCTTCTATGCTGGTTTTATGAGTTTCGGTTTTTTCTCCTCTAACAGAGTTCATTGGTGCTCGTCCTGAATGACATTGACTTTCATTCCATCTGCAAATAACTATTTAGCATTTTCTGGTTATTATTACTGTGAGTACTGACATCAGGAAGTGGTATCTATATGGAACACTAAAGGGGTGTATATATTGAAATAAATTTGTACAAGCCTTTCTGCTTCTCCATCAGTGTGGTTCAAGGGACATGGCCCACGTCTGTACTCAGTCAAACAGGGCTGTCTTGGCCAATATAATCTAATTGTTTGACATTTTTATAGTAATTCATTGAGACTAAAGAGAGGTGACTGCATTAATACCTTGATGCAGCAAAAATAGTAGTTGAGCTAAAACTGGTGTGCCAAATTGCTGAAAGGCTCTTAAATTCTCTCACAGATTTTTAAATATTTGTGGCAGAGAAAAAGAGACTTCAATATAAATGTAATAAAGAGAAATAATAGTACAATCTATAATACAAAGTATTATAATAAAGAACATTATCATAAATTTTCTTGGAATCTTCACCAATCATTTAAAATTACATTTCTCAATAATTGAGATGAGAATTATTGTTAATGTTCATGACTCTGTTTTCTTGGATAATCATTTTCACTGAGACCATAATTAAACAGAAGAGATTTTAGATAATGAATATGTGCATTATTCCTCTAGTTAGACTGTGAGCAAACTTGTCTGCCCTGGATCTCTCTGGGGGAGCACTCAGGTTGGAACAGTGGTAGAGGAGTGGAATGGACAGTAAATATATGGGAATGCTGGACCTACTTAGGCTTAGACAAGTCACCTCATCTCACTGTCAAAACCTCCTCTCCTTTGCAAGTGCTTTTATTGGGAGAAAAGGCTTTCTCTGAGTGTGGTCTCAGGTCTGTGGGTAAGACCAGGCTGAGGGAGAGCATCCCAATTGTTTTATTTTGGAGCTGTTGCTCTGAGTCCAAAGAAGAAGTGAATGGAAGAAAGCAGAAAACAAGTTAAAAGCAGGACTTAGTAGTTCATCTAAAATCAGAAACGGAGAGAAATATGTTTCTCAAACATGGTTTCATTGCTAGTTGTATTTTTGCTTTCAGAGCCCTCAGCAATAAAGATTTGGTATGGGCAAGGGTAAGGTCTTGTTACTCAAAAGTGAAGGAAACTCTGACATGTGGTTAAGTGCATTTTTTACCAAAAAACAAGGCAAAAATATTTGCCAAAGGAGCAGCCTGTTTCTAATTAGGGAGAGCAGGTCTTTAATCATGATCTCTGCCCCTCAGCATGCCCCTGCCCTGAGCAGGGATCTCCCCTAGCAGTGCTCTGCAGTACATGGATTTGAGGAGGATCCAAATCTGCATATTAAAACATTGGTGTCTTCAGTAAGCAGTGAGGACTCCCTAGAGAGGCTGTGCTTGCTGTCTGTTGGCAGAGCAAAAGGGAACAGTTTTTAAAGGGCACCAACACGTCATTCAGTGTCTGAGCTCTCCCCTTTGCCTGCCAGTGGGTGCTGAGGTGAGCTGACAATGTGACATTTTAAAATGCATTCTCTCTCTAGAATTGCTTTATTGGGAGATCTTAGGCGTCTTAAATAACTACATGTCTATTCCTGTCCCTAATACAGGTTTCATACTATGTCTTTTAAATGTAGAGTTCAGTTTAAATGCAACTTTTTAACTTCTTTAATTACTTTTATTTTTCTTTAATACAGGATAATTCCTCAATGAGTCATTTCAGTGTATTTTAAACTACTTTACCTGACACAACTTTCTATTTTCCATTATTACTACCAAGAAATCCTGTTATGCAAAACCCAGTTGAGCTCGTTCACTTCTGTCCTCAAGTTCAAAAGAAACAGTAGCATTCCTGTGTCAATCCAATTAGCATGCACAAATTAAAAGTATTATTTAGGTCAGTCTAAGTGGTCATTGAAGAACATATTATCTATAGAACTACCCCTGACTGTACTCCTGGATGGCTGAAATGACGAAACTAAAAAAGTCTAGAGACTTCGGTCTGGTGGAAACACTTGGTTATTACCCCAGCAAAAATACAAATACTGCCTGGCTTCTGACCTGAGGGTTTCTCTGTGTGTCATCCCGTCCAAGTGGAACACAAAGGCTCCGATGCTGTTCAGTGACCATTCCCTGGGAGGCTCAGCAGGGAGAAGCAGCAATGCCTTGAGCACTGCTGAGGGCTCTGGAACCACCTCTGCCTCCTGCAGAAAGCTCTGATACTGAGCAGAGCCCTTCTTACTCAGCTGGGCTTGGGGACCCTCTCCAGACACCAGCAGGGAAAATAACAGGATGGTGAAATCAGATTGCTGAGAGCAGGCAGAAAAATAGGAAAGCCAAAGGAAAACACAGAGGTGGCAGTGCAGGAAGAGACGAGAGACAAAACATAAACCTGGCAAGACAGAGGAAGCAAGAAACAACCTGAGTGTCCACGTAGTGACGCTCCATGGAGCTTTTTACTGCTCCTGTTTTTCACTTTGTCACATTCTCTGAACTACCTGCTCCAGAGGAAGGTGTCCCTGCCCGTGGCACCTCCTGAAATGGAAACTGGATGATCTTTGAGGTCCCTTCCAACCCACCCTAGTCAGCAGTTCTGTGATTTGTCTGAGTGGTGTCAGCACTGTAAGTACAGGAGTGCAGCATCACCACTGGGTGCTGTGACCCCAGCCCTGCACTGTCCATCACCCAGACCAGAGGAAGACAATGTAAGCAGCTGGAGCTGCAATCCAGGTGAGTGGCTTTGGTGGGTGCAGCAGGGCTTGATTACTGCTTGGACTCCCTGATCTTAGAGGCCTTTTCCAACCCAAATACTTCTGTGGCTCTGCACAGCAATCACTGCCACACCAGTAATACATCATTTAAAATAACAATAGCACTGCATTTAACATTAGATAATTTACAGTGAGCACAAGAAAACAATGTTAGTGCCATGAGGGAAGGATGGCCATATTTCCAGGATACCTGCCTTCAATAACACATCATTTTTTTTATCAATGATTTTCATTCATTTCAGTGGTATGTTTGTACTAGAAGTTGATGGTAATCATAAGAGGAAGAAAATTGGGGACTATTTTAAACACTGCCCTTCTGTATTTTTCTTTAAAACAAAGTGAAATAGTATTACAGTGCCCTCAGGTGGTGCAAATTCGATTTGGTCCTATTGTCTTCTCTAGAAAGACAATAAATAACTGTAAATAATATGAACTTCAGCAGACTGGCTGAATATGGAAGAGGGTTACACAGGAAGGCAAATGAGCACAAGCAGTTTTGTTTCCAAGGGAGGTTCTTTTCTTCAGTGTTTTGACAACTGATTTTTAAAAAGCTTTTTTCGTTCATTTTTAAATATCTGTGGACAAAATATATCTATCAAAGAAAACCTAAATAACATCATCACTGATTACAGAAACAAAGAAAGGTAGGAAAAAAAGAGATCTATAAAAGAAGATATAACCTGAGGGAAGAAGAGGTAATGAATTTTGTAAGAGCATTCCAGAACAAAACACAGGGGAAGTGTTAAAAAAAACCAAACCCAAACAAAATCCAAAACAATCAATCAATCAATCAATCAACCAATCAATCAAAAAAACCCACAGATAGCATACAATTTCTTTAATACATTCACACATAATATGTCTTAATGGTGAGGGAAAATGCATAAAGAAAGCAGCATGTCATAAATTTGTCATGTAACTTGAAACTTTCTGAATTCATACTGTTATTGTAGTCTAAGAAATCAGTTTCCTGAAGACAAAAGGTATCTTTAATGTACATCAGTCCAATAAAGTTTTTTTGTTACTGAGAGTAACAATGTAAAATGAATGTTATTCTTCTGCTCTACTTCTCCATATTCAGAGTAATTCCAGTATTGTGTCTAACACAACTAAAGGGTTGATGTATGCCCAGCATTTATCAGTGTTTTGTGCCTTCTTCAAATGAATGTGAGGAAGACCAGCAGATCACCAGGAGAGTCTTCTAATCAACCACAATTAAAAGGTTTGCCAAAGATTAAGTGAGATTATAAGCCATTGCTCAATGAAGACATTCTTAAAGGAATGGCCTGTCAGTTTACAAATCCCAATTCCATCATGGAATCTGTGCACTGGAGATGGTGGGGACTGTAGCACTGACCATGGTTTCACAGGGAACACCACAGCAGCTTTGTCCTGCTGTCCATCCAGCTCTGTCCTCTTGCCTTTCTCGGAAGGCAGCTCTGTAGATAACACTGATCTTCAGCAAGCTGGTTCAGTATGGAAGAGGCAGTGTAAATCCCGTGGTTGCAGCAGCCCCGACCTCACTGACCTGCTGTTCCTCCAGCTCCCACCGAAGGACTCTGCTGTCCTGCAGACCCAAAATCCTCCTCTTCCTGTCTGCTCCTGAACTGGCTCCTAATGTCTGTCCACCAGCACATGTTAAAACATCCCCCAAACAGCTCGGAAAAGCAGTTTACAGACCATTGCAAAACCCAGAGAGCACAAGAGGAATTTGAATCCCACCAATCTTTCATTTCCTATGCAAATGATACTTTTCATTTCCCTCCATGATGATTGGGGAAACTCTACTACCACTCTGTAGTTGTGTGTCATGTGCAATGTCATGCTGACCCTTCAGTTTTCTAAGGATTGCCCCCAGGATTTTTGAGGGCGTCTGGAAGAATTGCTGTCACATTTTTAGCAGCTGTCTTTACAAACTGTACCCTTCAAAGAAGAACAATGTAAGCTCCTCATGCCACATCATCCCCCATTCCCCTCACTCTGCTTTCAGTAATCCCTAATTACTTTTTTTTTAACCTCACTTGCACATTCAGGAAGAGTTTTACTAAAAAAACGTTTCTCTGTGGCTCAGAGAGAATCAATAGTGCTTACAAGTACACTCTTTATTTATTGGCAATTTAGCCCTGAATTCCTCCATCCCAGCTATCAATAGGAAGCAATCTCTTTACAGCACTAATGACTTGTGGTAAATTATATACATCTGTTTAATACAAATAAGGGCAAACGATTTCCCAGTCTTGGGGAGACAAAATAGAGCTCACGAGGGCTTATCTCACTTAGAAAGAATAACTTGTGGTCTTCCCTTATTAAAAGGATAAACTATTAGAGTGGATACAAGTAGGAAAAGAGCGACATTGGAGGAAGAAGGGAAGGGAGAGAGGGTTGGTGGGCGGACCCTTGCTCTGAGGTGACCTAAAAAGTCAGTGCTCTTGATAGAAACAATCTAAGCCATTGTCAGAAGAAAAGCAACAGGTAAATCAGGGTTTTCAAACAGGGAGAAGTAAAAAATCGAAGTTCCAGGAATTTCAGCAACACCAGCAGTTCCATTCCCCACCAACAGGCCCCTCAGTCCACGAGGGAAGGAAAAGCCCTTCCTTTTGATAAGGACATTAAGCAAAAAACCCTGCCCACCATGTCCTTGTTAAGAGTGCCTGTCATGATACACAACAGAGAGAACAAAACTAATGCTGACAACTGCTTATCTTAAATCTCTCAGAAGTGTCCCCTGCAAAAATACCGTTCAATTTCTGGTCTTAAAAATATATATAAAATTATGTCCATGCTATTTTCCATCAATGACCATATTTACGGTAATGACTGGTGATTTTGACAGGACAAAGACTTTCCTTAAACATAATTCATGTTTTCCAGAGGTTCAAAAACTTGTGATCCAAAGCAGACCAATTCACACAGAGGTGTTGAAAACTTCCTCATAATACCTTCAAAATCACACTCTAGTCTTCAGCAGGAATATGTTATTTTGACAGGATTTTTATATGGAGCTCTCCCTTCACCCCAATAATGAGATTAAAGCCATAAAAGGCACAAGGTTGCAATATATACTGAGCCTTTTGCTTTTGTTCTTTCTAAAAAGCACTAAAAGGCAGTCTCATCTATCTGCTTGGTAGGTGAAGTTAATTTCCCAGGAAGACATAAGTTAGAAACAGAAAAGGCAGATCCAACTATTAGGCAAAAATGTGCCTAGAGGAGCTTGAAAAAACAGAAACTGGCTTGACAGCTTTATGTTGAGCTCTTTTGTTAAGCTATGAAAACATAGAAAACCGAACAACCCCTTTGTGCAGCCACGAGCACTCATTTGCAACAGGCAAACCATAAAAGCCTCCAAAACTTGTCAGCAAAAAGGAAGTTGAGCAAGAAACAATTACTTGTGATTTCTGATAAGGGAGGGACAGAAAAGTGGTTCTTCTCCATGGCATCATGTTCCCTCTCAGCTTTTGGACATAGACAGCCCTCAGCATATCACATCCTGAATTCTGCTTGGTACCAGCAACCAACCCATCATCTTTCACAGCTGGCCCTGAGAGAAACCTTTGATTTCTGGCAGGGGGGAGTGGATGGCGGGGTTGACTGTGCTGACTCACAGCAGTGCCAGAGTAACATGGCTCGTTTCACTTTGCTCGAGGGACAGCCCAGAGCAGACAGCACTGCACTGAGTCCAGCCTGGCTTGCTGCATCCCTCGGGTGAGGCTCATCCTAGCCCTGCCCTTCCCTCCATGGTGCTCGTTCTAGCCCTGCCCTTCCCTCCACNCTCTCCCTGCCCTTCCCTCCATGGTGCTCATCCTAGCCCTGCCCTTCCCTCCATGGTGCTCGTTCTCTCCCTGCCCTTCCCTCCATGGTGCTCATCCTAGCCCTGCCCTTCCCTCCATGGTGCTCGTTCTCTCCCTGCCCTTCCCTCCATGGTGCTCATCCTAGCCCTGCCCTTCCCTCCATGGTGCTCGTTCTCTCCCTGCCCTTCCCTCCATGGTGCTCATCCTAGCCCTGCCCTTCCCTCCATGGTGCTCGTTCTCTCCCTGCCCTTCCCTCCATGGTGCTCATCCTAGCCCTGCCCTTCCCTCCATGGTGCTCGTTCTCTCCCTGCCCTTCCCTCCATGGTGCTCGTCCTAGCCCTGCCCTTCCCTCCATGGTGCAGCAGAGGCTTCTGCCAGTCCAGCTCTGCGTCTGCTCCCACTGTGGCAAACATGCAGCTTTCAGGAGGGGATAACAGTTCAGGAAGACAGACAATATGTGCATTCCTTGGCTTTCTGAAAGAGCCACTCAGGTGGCTGGACAGCAAACCAACAAACTGAACAAATTAAACTAACTATGCTGTCTACAGTGAAAATGCTGCAGGTAGAACAGGCCACGGGAAAGCTTTTTATCCTCTTACAGGTTGATTTTAACCCATCCCAGCAGGAATCTGCCTGGCACCTCAGGCATTTGCTGTCTCTGCCTGGCAGAGTAGCAAGGGGAAACAGAAAATGGGATTTTGAGAGAGAAAGGGAGTTTGCAGATTGTTAAACCCGACCCCTTGTTACACAACTGTTTTTCTTCATCTATCTTGAGCTTCACTCTCTTCTGCCCCCTCAAGCAGACTGAGAACAAGCTTGTAAATGGCCAGCCCTGCCAAGGTGGCTGGGCATGCACCAGCTCTGAATTTCTGTTCTCTGCAATTCTAAGCCCATGGGGAGAAAGAATCTGCAAATCTCTCTCCTAAAAGTGAGACTCTGAACCCTACCACAGCTGTATGAAGAGTTGTTTTGCATTTTGCCCTAAGTACAACAGTATAATTATACAGCACTCTAAGGCAGTAACTTCATTTTTGCATTTTTACATTTCTGTTACCCGGTTCTCAAGGTCACCCATTTTCCTTGTGTGCTACACTAGACTGATGATAATTCTCAGCTCTGCACCATTAGCATATTCCTACGTTTTGTGCCAAGGATAATAATGAAAAATATTAAATATGGCCTTTCCCAGAACATACATCATTTTGTGAAGAGGTTTCAACAGAGATCACCTGGTCTAAAATGACTGTTTTCTAGGGACTGCATTATTAGATCAAAATACCCCTAATTTTTAAACACAAGGATCTTCTTTAGGTATGCTGTGAAGAAGCAGCATCCATGTCAGAGACACAGGCAACAGCATAATCACAGGATCAGGATGTGGATTTTCCTGCTCTCTTGTTGCTAACGCTCTAAGAAACTCAGTGCAACAATATGATTTCCCTCCCTTCACCACCAGCAGAATAACTCAGGAAAGGAAACCCGTGTGGAGAACTGCTCTGAGCTCCCACCCCCCCAGGCACTCTGGTTTTATATGGACTTCACAGCTGCATTTTGCAATAATGTTTTTGTGTACCGTGCATCTGACTTCCTTGCAGCAATAAAGTGAGACAGAAAGCACCGGCATTTACAACCAATAAAACTAAATAAAAACCTATTCTTATTCGGGGTTTATTTTCTTTTAGTCCACATCATCTCAGACATTTTCAGCTGCACAGAAGCTACAAGAAATGTACTTTATCTGTGCGCAGGGCAAAACCAAGTACCAAATGGTTAAACACGACTTGTCTGATGTTATTTGTGCTGTAGCATTTAATACTGGTCTACGTCCTGTAATTCTCCTTTCTGAGGACGCGGGAGTGCGTCAGTCCCAGCCGAATTTGGTGTTAGTAATTTGAGTATTGTTTCTATGTCCCCTGTAGGGAATGTTACTCATGTCAGGGGCAAAGCAAAACGCTCATTAACTTTAAACGGCAGAAATTCGTCCTCTGCCTGCCCTGGGACCGCGCCCGGCGAGTCCGTCGGTCCTGAGGGTCTCCCCGCCACGGCCCGGTACGGGCACGGCCTGACTCCGGCCCCTGTGCCCCGTCCCACCGCCCCGTCTAAGCGCCCACGGCACCAGCACGGGCAGCAGCGGCGGGGCCGGGCCCGGCGGGGGGGCGTGAGGAACCGGGCACGGCGGAGGCAGCGTGATGGGAACGGGCACGGAGAGAGAGATGGGACCGAGCCCGGCGCGGGGCGCCGACAAAGGGCCCCGGGCCGCCAGGTGGCGCGGGCCGGGCTGGGCCGGGGGCGCGGGAGGCGGCGGGGCTCGGGCCGGGGACCGGCGCTGACGCCACCCGGTCCTGTTCGCCTCCGCCGAAATGAACCTCCCGAAAGCAGCTACCCGAATAGCGCCGGCGGGGCTGCAGCGCCGCCGGATCGAGCCGGGAGAGCGCTCGCACCGGCCCTCGCATCCGCCCCAAGCTGCTTTATCTCCACCCGAGAAACTCCCTTGCCGAAGCGGGCCCGGCAGCCGCGGTGTCCACCAGCACCGGGGACAGCGAGTGCTCCGGCACCTGCCGAGCCGCTGCCTCCTCGGGCCGGGAGCCGGCGTGTTTTACCGAGAGCTCCTCTGCGCTGCGAAGGCTGCTGGACAGTCAGACGGCCGTGCCCGGACGGCCAGGGCACGGTGCAGCCGCCTCGGAGGGGCACAGGCTCTGCAGCCGGAACGCGGAGCGCTCCCACCCGGAGCAGCCCGGCAGAGCCCGAGCCCGGCGGCAGCGGCAAGAGGGAGCGGCGGGGCTTGGGGGGACTCCCGGGGAGGGGACCGGAGACACCGCCATGCCTGCCCGTGCCTTCCTCCTTCAGTGCCACACCGCCTCGAAAGAACACACTCAAAAGCAGATTTATCACTCCGCAGGGTCTGCAGAGATAAACCTCACATACCTCCACCCGGTAAAAGGTTACGAGATTTCGGGAAAGTCAATGAACAGGACAAACGCACCACTAATGTACAAGAAGCGTCACTGATGACAGATACAAATTGCCAGCCGGCCTCCGAACGCGGATTTAGACGGGGCGCGAGGCTTTGGCTTTGCCCCCGGGACCAGCACTACGGGCGAACTGGGGTCCCGGGGCTGCCGCCCCCTCAGGGCCACCGAGGTCCAGAGGCCGCTGGGGGTGAGGCGCGTAGGGTGTCCACTCGCTCCTGGCTGTGCCCGAAACTGAGAAACCTTCCGTGGGAGCGGGACAGGGGCGGGGCACGGGCACGGACACAGACA